>JBBPCY010000032.1:18722307-18737936 GCA_037974405.1 Brachyalestes nurse | reverse complement strand
TGTAACCTTACTAACAAACAGCACAATTTCAACAAAAATAATGCTAATATTAAAGTAAAAAAGATGTATTATATCGGTATCGGCAGTCATGTATCGGAATCGGAACTGGAAAAACCCACCATTACTGGATTTGTTAGAGCACTTTGTGAAGTATTGCCTATCCTGTTGTAGTAAATAATTTGTATAGTTACCTTGCCCATAACACTCATGTTTTTGGTTTTTGACTTTTGATTGGATTCTCCTTTTTTGCCTTGCCTCCTTGTTGATGTTTGCCAAAGCCTGAATCTGCACAAATCTGAATCTGCACAATCTATGGATGTTGAATCTTTGTCAAGCCTAGCCGCCAAATCCTTCGAACTGTTTGTACTTTTGAAAACGACTTTCACTTGTACACATTTTTACCCCTCACTAGAATATGGCATTTAACACAGGAAGAAAATGATGTGCTCTGCGTTGGGTAAAACTGGGGGAAAAAAAGCTGTTCTGAACGCCCCCTTCCCACACTGTCATATATAAGAATTTATCCATTCTCCTGCACCTGCATCCACCCTTTTCTGAGTCATTTTACTGTTGACAACTGTAGAGTGTCACATGATGGGGGACGTGATTTAATCAAGAAGCTCTTGACCACAGCTGCTAAAGTAGAGTCATTTAAATGCAGCGTAAAGACCCTACACTGTTCATACACACACACACACAAGGAAAAAATGCACTAGATATCTGCCGTAGGCTTCAAACTCCAAGTGAATATTGCAGTCTATTGGGAGACTACTTCACAAGTTCCTACAGTTACGTTGGTTTCACTGGAAGATTCGTAGAGCCTGCTGGCATTTTTCGAGAAAGGAAAGTGAGTGAATACGTGGGCATTCAGTACACTCAATAAGAGAGTTGTCGAATGTGGAGGGAAACCACAATATTCACGCTTCAGTGCACGCGCCAGGCCCACTTTCGGCCTGCTTATCTGTCTGGCGAAAGGAGAGAAGCACCAGGCCTCGTCTCTCAGTGAGGCTCGC
This sequence comes from Brachyalestes nurse, assembly GCA_037974405.1. Lineage (NCBI taxonomy): Eukaryota > Metazoa > Chordata > Actinopteri > Characiformes > Alestidae > Brachyalestes > Brachyalestes nurse. The sequence continues at coordinate 18,736,923 of JBBPCY010000032.1, read as the reverse complement.
TTGCACTGCGGCAGGATCGAGCTGCTGCTCCAACAACAGAGAATGACTGTCATCAAACCCTCTAGCAGCACGAGCCAATCATGAAGAAGCATCTGATACTTCTCTAAAAGCCCCACAATGCAAACAACCTCACTTCTGATTGACCGCCCTGTATCATGCCTTCTCTACAGAGCAGCCCAAGCTGAAATGAACAAACTGATCCGCATGCTCAATGAAATGATTGTAACGATACATGCGCTCTTATATGTGATATATGTGATATAAATACAGCTCTGGAAAAAATAAGAGACCACTGCAATTTATTTTATGAGAGACTGATTAGTGATCACCTGAAGTACATCTTATTTAATGAGGAAAAGTATAAAAACACTGCTGTAATCAACACTCTCCTCTCGCAGTGTGACCAGTTGGATGGTAAAACACTACTAGAAGTTCGTCAAAGGTAATTATTGCCATTTTGTTTGAGTGAATAAGAGCTTTGTTTTCTTTAAAAGTTCAAACACTGCATCATTTCTCTTATTTTGATGTTTTGTCATTTGAAATTATGCTTTAAAGAACAACATTTTATCTGAATGAAGCAAAATGACGAATAATGATGCTATAAAAAATCATGAAACAGAAGTGCTTGGTAACTGGTGTTGGGTGCCTGGTCAAACAATGCAGTCGCATTTGATGGCGTAATTAATAGAGTACATTCACCCCAAAGCACACAACACTCTTCTTTTGCCTTGCAATATCATTATCAACATAATTATGCTTAATTACATCTTTTTAATGATGAGGTAAAACCTTTTTAAAATGATACTTTCCCTAACCAGTAGCTCAGATGGTTGGTATTAATATAATTCAACATGACTATATTTTCCCAGTTATACAGCTATGACATTATAGCTGGGTGGCATTGGTGATAATATTTCCACTTCCCAAAATAGCTGGTTTGCTCTGTTCCCTCCTACTAAAAACAAAGGCAACATTACATAGTACTGTAAACCTAAACTACAGATACTAGATCTCTAGAAACTCAGAATTGTTTACATTTGTATAATGTATTGTAGAATGAAGTAATGTATTTTCTTTTAAAACAAAGCTCTTACTAATTTACATTCATTACAAACACACACAGCACGGTTTTGTGGAACAGAACGTGGTGTATACCCATTTGTAACCATTTTGGATGTACGCTTTTGGAATAGAAAAAGATGTTTAATGCATTTCCTTAGGTTGTATTAATCATAGCACTGATATGAATGTATATCATACAAAATGAAAATTCATGAAGATGGTGTTCAAAGCTTTTTACATGGAACCCCTCATTTATCAGTTTAAGACTAACACTTACTATCGCGCTGGGAAATTAATCCTGGTATAGACGATATGTCGTCCAGCACCATCAACAGAAAGGAATATCACAACATTTAATCATTTTTCCCCACAGGTTCCAGTCAGATACCTTTGATACAAGCTGTTCGCAGCAAAAACAGTCTTTTCAAGACTATGCAGCTGTAGGGTGAATAGGAGAGCATCTGTGTTCATGGCTGTGATATCACAACTACAACTGCTTCAAAAGCGGCTGTTTCCGAAGCTGAGGTTCTATATACGGACTGGGGGAGGCGGGGGGTGGCTGACTGGGAAAATGGGGTTGTGTTGTCTTATCACAGTATGGGCCCTTTAAAACAAGACTGAACAATGAATCTCAGTGTGTGTGGGGGCAGGCATGGGTAAGTATGGGATGTAAGGTGTGACATGGGGGGGGGTGTCGGAGTGGGGTTGTGTCATCCCACACTCCCTCCCCCTCTGGCCATGAAAAGCAATCAAGGCGCTGAGCAATCTCCCCTGGACCTTACCTCTGTTTAATTACAGAGCTCTCCAGCAGACGCCGCCGGGGGGCCGGCGAGCTGCTTCTGTAGCACGGGGGCGAGAGACATGGCGCAATAGTGTTCTCATCTGTTCCACGGCGCGGGACAGGGCCCGGCCAGCAGCCTCGTCAGCGCTTTTCCGCCGACATCTGCGGCCGCTTCAGAGCGTTTCAGGCTGTTTTTCGGCCGGCTCTCTCTGACACGGCGCGAGAGGCTGCGTCTACGACGCGGCGAGGACAAGGTGAAGGGGCAGGGGTGCTGTTTAGGATGCAGCCCGTGAACCTTTGGCCTGAGAATGCACCTCATTTTCTCCCCCGAACGCTCTCTACTTGATGTTCAGCGATGCAATGCAGCATCACCTGTCACCCTGCGTCTACAAGGAGCACAGGGTTGAGTTGCTATTACTGAGCACAATGGAACAGGCTTGAAAACGCAGCTTGAAAATGTCGTTAATTCAATTAACGAGGAAGGCCTATTTTCAGAGCTATGCCCACGAACATCTTGCTACCCTGCAAATCAATGCATTGGTGTGAATCAACGTATTGTTCTGACTGATAAACGAGTCACTGAGTGCTGGGGTGGCGATCAGAAATAACGCTCGAAAATTGTTGCTTATTTACCTTTAATGTGACTAATAGGAGACTTTCTTTTCTTCCTCACCACAATTTCCACAGCAGCACTCAAGGCCAAGGTCTTTCTTTCTTCTTTAGTAACTTTCTTTATTTACCAGTGACTGCACTGTGACAGTGATGTGAAGAGGAGGCTAAAGCACACGGAGAATGTGAGCCGTTTTCTTCTGGGATGAAACAGGGACTGAAAGGAGATGGACAAATCAGGGGATAAGGCACTGCGTGTGTTTAAACATGCACTTTTTGCTGCGGCGGGCCCACATACATTAGGCTAACACGGTCCCTAAATTGACCAAGAGGTACCAGTGTTGCTGAAAGCCAAACCCCCAGCCAGGACTAGTTAGATGCACGGTGTGTTGAATCAATAGGAGCTGTCAGCTTTCTCCAGTGCGAAGGCAATCAATGCCGACGACTGAGTTGAAACCCCAAAAAAGTGGTCCGCATAATTGATTTGGATCAATGAATTGGTTGATAACTGGCCGGTTTCCAATGGATCAAGCAAATTTGGTGTAATTGTGAAGGCTGGGAAAATAAATGACAAAAAATACAAAATCAAAAAACAAGCTTGTTATTCCATTGCAAGGCGTCAGCCTTATTCTAGTGCACTACTTGATTTGCATAAGTGTGTTTCTCTCTCTTTCACATTGCGCATCTCAGCTTAGTTCCTGGTTCAACCACCATTTGACTTTGCCATCTGCTCCCCTCTAAATAAATTCACATTCATAGCCATCATTTAAGCGGCCATTGTTGTGATGACCACAGAGAAAACAAACAAGCACACATGACTAAACACTGGGAAAGGAAGAAACGAGAGAGAGAGTGAGAGAGAGAGAGAGAGAGAGAGAGAGAGAGAGACTGCCCCATTGATGGACTTGTGAGTCAGTCAGTGAGCGAAACAGATTGGGAGTGATATAATACTTGAGGCTGAAAATGTGTGATAGCTGAGAACGGAATTCGGCTGAGCCGAGCCGTCCTACAACATTTGGCCTTAAGGCCAAAAACCGCTCTGCCACCAAAGATGAATATCAGCATTATTGTCAGCACATCAGCTCAATTTGCCTGCATTTTTCTCTTATCTCTGGAAGCTACAACTCAAGGCTTTCAGTATGGTTATTATACGAGAAGCGGGGGGGGAGGTTAAACACAGTCTTTATCCTTTTCAAATGCTCAAAGCACTGGTGAGAAGAACCACCAGACTGTCCTGTAGTGATGGAGCAGCTACAGTCCCTCGCATCTCCACCAGATTTTGAATGGCAAAATGGTCATCTTAAAGAAGACACATACCTAACTAACCTGACACAATCCACATTTACACTGAGTGACATCTATTTCCATGAATGATTTTGGAGCTGTCTACCCTGAAAAACCACTTGATCATCAATAATGACAGTTCCAAAGCTTCCCATTAAAGGAGCACATAAGTGCTCCCAAGATAACTCTGAAGGCTGCAAAAATGTGTCCTGGTGAAAATTCTTTAGGACTCCTTCTTGCTGGCATTCCCACCCATTTCCCAGAGGGTGGGCATTATTCACCACGCTGCATTATTTTATTCCATCAAGCCAAAAGTAGCCCAAAGCCTCTACAAAGCAGTCTCCACCAATAGAAACTGCAGCCAAAATTGTCTGAACGCCCCGCCACCACCACCTCTACCACCACCCTCATCCTGCAGCCCACCATCCCATCTTTCTGTGGCTGCCCAAAAAAAAACATTTATTCAAGGGAACATGCTGTTCAAGAGGGAAAAAAGCTGCATCTCCAGCCTTGTCTCATCTCATCAACGGCAACAGGACGTATTCTCCTTACCTCAAGCACACGTTGAGCACACATTGGGGTTTTTTTCTCTTCGACGCCTCCTTTGCCACATGCAAAAAAAGACCTGGACCTTTGGACAATTTGGCCCCCTTTTCAACGCAGGCACTTCTCCATGTTTCTCTCCTCCCTCTTCTGCTTCTTCTTGCTCTTCCTCCTCCTCCTCTGAGCCCGGGCCTCTGTTAGCAGGTGGAAGCGCCTCGCAGTGATGGAGCCAGCCTGCTTCTCTTCCCCCTAGAGCTCCATTTTAAATGACAGCACCAGTCGTACTCCACCATGGCTCGCAATGGCACTGAGAGCCTGCGTCTGTGCTCCAAACTCCTGCAGCGTGCAGCTCCCCTCCCTCCACTACCAGGTGCTGTATGGTGCCATTGTTGAGGCGTTATCTTTTTCTCTCCCTCTTCTTTTGCAGCTGGACCTCTCTCTCTCCCTCCCTCTCTCCCTCTCCCTCTTGCTCGTGCCCCCTCCCACCTTTCTCGTAGGGTGCAGTCTCGTTAACTTGCTCCCCTCTCCTCCTCTTTTTCCCCCTATCCGACCCTATGAAAGAGCTCGTATGCTCTGTTTTTTTACCCCACCCGTATTCTGTGAAAACTCCGCCCTCGTGTGCTGTGATTGGCCGGCTGGCAGGCTAGGCCCACCTCCTATGTGCACACCTACGGGCGCATTTTATTTCCCACCTGTTTTCAGGACAACACCTCCTCCTGCAGGACATTTCATAACAATCCGCCGGCTTTAGGCTCAGTAGGTGGGATAAAGTAGGAGGTGTGGCCTGTCTGAATGTGTGTGTGTGTGTGTGTGTGTGTATGTGTGTGTACGCCACAGACTACGAGAATTCGTGAGTAGCAGCTAATCACAGTGTGTAGGCGGGGCGTGCCGGAATACGGGTGGAATAAGTAAAAACTCGTAGGACATGCGAAGGAATAATAGTGTGCCTGCACTATGTGGCCAAAAGTATTGGGACGATTCCACCCACAGTGACTTTAATAAATAACATTGCATTAATATGAAGTTGGTCCCCCATTTGCAGCAATAACAGTTTCCACTATTCTTGGAAGGCTTTCCACAAGATTTATGAATTGTAAATAAATTATGAAACATGATATACATATAATACAATTAGATATTTATTGTATTATATACATATACGTGTGTGTGTGTGTGTGTGTGTGTGTGTGTGTGTGTTATAGTTGCTGACTTTTTATAACACAAAAAAGCAACTGAATGGGTATTTTACAAAACATGCAGAAATAAACCTATTTGACAGGTTATTATTACAATGTAAGATAAAAATATTATAAAAATCAAAAAAAGAATTGCAAAACGCTAGCAAACTGCAGCCCTTACATAGATTATGATATGAGTTTCATTTTGATATGATTTTCAACAAAACCCACAATGCTGATGTCACATCAGTATGAAACAGTTCATATTCATTCATAACTAACACTTCCATATTCAGCACACACACACACAACATCTAACATTTAATCAACCGCTAACATTTTTTTTTCAAAACATATACACTGAGTTTAATTAAAGTTCTAACTCTATTCTTGGAGAAGATGTAGGAAATAGATTGTGAAAAAAATCTCTTTGTAGTTCATTAGTGTAATCTCATACTGAGAATATGAGACAAATCTACCAAATCAGTCTAAAAAATAACAGACTAATCAATTACTTTTTTAAAACAAAAACTTTTTAAAATCACATTTCTCAATTATTGGCACTACAAGGGGTTCTTATGAACAGCACTAAACAAAACTGAGGCATGTTCCCATTTTGTATTTCAGTAATTTAAGATGAACTCTGACTGCGTATTTCACTGGGGTACAAATACGAGGTGACACTGAAGTCAAATACCGAAGATTAGAGAATACAATAATGATCTGAGACCAAAGTATATTGTTTGAATTCACATATTGAGCAATAATTTCAACAAAAATAAAGAGTGATCTGTGGGGTGAGCTGAGGATAACAGTCCTAAAGAGAGGATTTAGGACCCCAGAGCTTCTTGAGAGATGATGTATTGAGGGGTGGTCTCAGAATGCTTAATTTGTATTCTCACCAAGCATTGCAGGAGTAGACTCATTGCTGTAATAATGGCAAATCATTTGACACATAGTTGTGTTTAAAAATGATATTTGTTTTCTTTAACTTAGTTAAATCATATTTCCAAGGTGAGACTGGGGTAATTACAATAGCTGCAAACAGTTACCACTTTATTCATTTTACATGATTATCTTTATTTAATGTCTTTACTCATAACTTGCACAGAGAGCATTTTGTGCTACTGTGCTATTATTATTATTATTATTATTATTATTATTATTATTATTATTATTATTACTGACATATAATTAAAGTATGACAAATTAATAAACAGTGTTTTTTATGTTAACGAAATCTTTATACTCTTCTTAACCTAAAGGTTTCAGCAAGAAAATTCTAATTTCACATTAAGACAAATTGATGGGCAGCGTACAACACAATTGCACGCTTTTTTTTTCTTTCTTTCTTTTTTCTTCCTAAAAGTGGCCCGGATGGGATCAAGAAGGTAATTAACTTGAAGTGTATAACTACTTTCCAGAGTGGTTCCAGGAAGCTCCTGATTAACTAGAGCAAAGATTGTGTGTGTGCTTACATGGCACCGATTTGTAACTGGAAGTAAAGTCATGCTCTTCATTTGCTGATAATATTATATTGATTTTAAGTATGTATATATGTTTCAGATTCATTTAAATTCAATTCTCCAGAGAGCTGCTCCAGAGATAACATTTGGATTTGGACATCACTGTGGACAAGAAAACACAGTCATTATCAAAGAGCCCATGGACAACAAGAATTAAACCAGAGTAACTATTAGTGCATGTGAAAACTGTTATTAGTGCTTTAAAATGTTTGTTAAAATTCAGAAATTAAAAACAGTCTGTGGACTCTGGTCCCTAGAAGTCTTCATTCTGTCAACAGATAAAAATCAACAGTGACAATAGATCTGTTATCATATTAAAATAAAAAAAAGAAACAAATCTTTTTAGTTAATTAGCTTAATCTCTTTTCATTCAAATTAGTCTTAAAAAATAACAAAAACTAATGGACTGCTTTTTTTTAACACAAAACTTCTTAAATAGCATAATCACATTTCTCAATTATTGGCACTACAACGGGTTCTTAGGAACAGCACTAAACAAAACTGAAGCATGTTCCCATTTTGTATTTCATTAGTTTAAGTTTGACACTCTGACTTCCTACAATGAAGTCTTCATTCTGTCGACAGATGAAAATCACCAGTGACAACGGATTTGTCATCATATTAAAATACCATGTTCAGTGTAGGACAATCAGTTAAAAAGTTGTCTACCCTAAGAGCATAACCCAATGCCCTGCTGTTTTTTTCTACAGCATTAATTGGCTAAGAACGATAGTAGCACACTTAGTCACCCGGGCTTCAACGCCTTATTTCCTAATCCTGGTCCTGGAGGCACATTTCTCTGCACGCTTTCTCTGCTTTAAAATTCCTGCTAAAATTCCTCAGTAAGAGGTTGTTAAATAACTGATCAGTTGGATCAGGTGTGTTGGGAGCATGGAAAACTGGAAAACATGCAGCGGGGCTTCCAGGGCCTGGGTCTACTCTGAGTGTGATCACAATCATAACTAACCAAGGTCTCGCTGCTAAGCAGTCAGCCAAGATACAAGAGAGATTACAAACTGCAATAACCTCAAGCTATGTTGCGCTTAGAAAGAATAGAAAGCACAGGATTTTCATTGTAGTTTGGTTTGTATGAATTGGACTCAGCGCTCAATTGTGCTGGCCTTCGGCCTTCATCTCATCTATCTAACTCTTTCAAGGCCTGTCTCCTTTTTGTATGAGCCCGTGTCAGACGCAGAGGTTCAACAATGTACAGTAGAGTTGTGCAACAACTAGATGTAGCTGTATGCATGATGGATAAAAATAATTGTTTTTTAAAGTGGCCATTTTTGTTACGCTTGAACACACCAGAGCACAGCACACAGTGTGAACAGTGCCATATTCTTTCTCTGTATTTAACCCGTTCACCCAGAGAAGCAGTGGGCAGCCAGTGACGCAGCTCCGGGGAACAGTGTGTGGGGACGGTACCTTGCTCAAGGGTAACTAAGTGATGCTTCTGGCAGTCCTGGGATTCAAACCCATGACCTTCTAATTGCAAGGGTAACACCCTATCCATCAGTTTTTACTGGTATTTGCTGAATGTCATGTGTTGGAACATAAACAGAATCGCCAAGAGTATGTTTCACTTTATCTGAGTCTAATGACAAGTGTGCTTTATATTACCCCAGCTGGCATTATGCACAGGGACCATGAGTGGGACTGCATGGCCATGAACATTTCATACAGCTATAACAAACAGATCTTATCCTTACATTGCTTCTAGGAGTGGGTGGTAGTAGCTTACTGGGTAAAACACTTGCCCGTGAACACGATGACCCAAAGTCACAGGTTTGAACCACACTTTCTACCACTGTGTCCTTGAGCGAGACACTTAACCCTCAGTTGCTCCAGGGGGACTGTTTTTGTAACTAAGGATTGTAAGTCGCTCTGGATAAGGGCATCAGCCAAATGCCCCCTTTAGAAGCATTTTGGAACTCAGTAAAGAGTGATGCCACAGAGGATAAGTGCCCTACGAGTTTGTGTGACTGACTGCTTCATTACTGAGCTGCTAATAGATGTCTCCACTTCACAAAAACAGCATTTATAGTCGACCATTGCAGCTGTTGCGTGGAAGGCGCTTGGCGAATTGATTTGGTGGAAAGGTGGCATCTTATGACCGTGCAATTCTGCAGATAACCAAGCTCTTCAGTATGGCCCATTCTACTGCCATTATTTGTCAATGGTTACTAATTTAAAGGGGCGTCCACACTGCTGACCTCTCTGGCAAGTGATATTTGGGGCCCACTGAAGATCTGCACTGGACATTTCATTCCAGTGTGTACAAGCTGGATAGAGGAATGTCAATAAAGACTGTTTAACTTGACAGTATTTATTAGGTACTTTCTCTCAAACTTCATCTTTATTTTACGGAGTCCCCCAAGGCTTAATTCTAGGCCCAGTCTTGTTTACATTTTATTTATTACTTTTTTAGAATTTGGTTTATTTCTAGATGCTTTGAGACAAGTAAAAGTATACCTGGAATGTAATGACACCTCCAGTAACTAGTTCACAAATGTATTGGTAACAATCACATACATTAACGACCTCAGCCGACCCAGGCTTTTAAGCGCCTTTTATTTTGTATGACTGTCATGTTTTTTGTGTTCCAACCTTCACCCTTCTACTCTAAATGATTGCATCTAATCGCATTACATGAGAGTTTATTTCTTTTGGAAGAGCTTTGATGTTTTTTTACCTTCTCATGACATTTACCTTCTCATGACTTCTGTGACATTCCGTATGAACTCACTTTTATTTGACAGTTTGTATGTAGACCATCTTATTGTCCACCCAAGGTCATGTCTCTCCATTAGTTGTATTTCTAACCAAACATTTATTATTGCTTCCTGTGAAAGGCCCAGTCAGGAAAAATCAAAGCACTTGTGAATATTCCTTCTCTTTAAGTTATTACGGCAGTGTTAAAGTGATTCCAACTTTAACGCATCAAGTGTTAAGTCCACATTACATAACTGTTACATTATTGGGCGGTTATACTGTACCTTCTTAATATCAAATACTTGTTATGCAAAATGGTAAAGAGGGTGAAATATCAACGCAGTTCAATTCCATAATGCTATGTGTGAATGCTAATTTGCTGCTATATATGATTCCTGATTTAAAGTATCTGTTAATTAGACTCAGTATAGGGTATAATTAGGTACAGGGTAGCATGGTGAAAAAGACAAATTGGTGTGGGTCAAAAATCACAGCAATAGACTCCGCACATGTAATCCATTAACGAAGATAGCTCTGAAATGATATGGATCCATGTCAGTTTAATTAGCACACACAAATGCAGCCCATACACAGTAAACCCAGCTAAATGGCTACTTCTGCAAAACTGCAAGAACAGTTGGCGTGCCAGTTCTAGAGGGTCTGCGACTGACTTCGCCTCACATGCTCGGTTGTGCTTGGTAACTTCAGGGCAGATGAAAAGAGTTTTATCTGCATGTGCATATTCATATCCGTTTGACCGGAAGCGCCGACACTGTACACACGGATTACACACACAAATTTACCCTCCTACACAAAGCGCTGGGAATAACTACATCTTCTCACAGGCTAGGATGCATATTCATCACGCGCATTCACACCCGCACGCACACATAAACGAACGCACACATGCGCATAACGCCACTGGCACTCTATTGTATTGAAATGAGGTTGCGCTGCTTGCCTGATGCTTAGCGTTAACCTTTGACTATGCTTACTCTGCTTATTTCTAGTGTGATGAAAAGGTTGACTTAGGGCTGTTGTCAATACAGCGTTCAATGCTGTGCAGTCCTACAAATTACAGGGTTTACAAACTTCACCTGGCCACTTACTAGACTTTTTTTTGAGGGGAATTTAATTGCACATAATCCTAGCCACATTCAGCCTAGCAATACTGTCTGTATTTCTTTTAAGATCAGCACTTCATTTGCATCAATGCTAGCTCTCCTGCTGCCCTGGCACACCCCACCCCCCTGTGCACACACACACACACACACACACACAAACACACTTGGCCTTATTAGAGTCTTTTGTGTGATTTTCTGCCTTCGTCGAAGCATTATCCGAGCAAACAGTGAAAGATGGTCCTCATTATGTTGTGAACTCCTGAAGCAACACAGACACGTATCATGGTGGACGTGGACATCTGTGGCTGGTACAGTTCATTTACCCTTCCATCACAAACCAGCTAAACTGGCAAATGTTGCCTCGCATAAACGGCTTAATCTCCAGGCAGTGCTCACTGGCAAGTGGGGCACGATAATTATGGAAAAGGTCTCACTTCTTTTAGCTCGTAACACCGCACATGATAGAACAAGTCTCAAGGGACTGAAGACGAGCAGAGTCATCTAAGAAAATGTGCTAAACAGGTGACAATGGTAGGGTGAACCCACCAGGGTCTGTAGAATAAATGTTCTGTGGTTCAGTAAAGGTAACAAGCTTCCATATGGAGGTTCCATATTGACTGTACGATTCACTCCCGAATGTTAGCTAATCATTCCACCTTCAAGTTTCCAAAGGCCATCAGATGAACTAGCATAAAAACAGACAGCAAAGTCATAGCTTGTTCTGTAAGGAGGGTTGGCTTGACTGAAGAATCAAATCACATTGAACATCAGGGCTGGACAAACTCAGGAGAATACAAACCCTTCCTGACTCAGCAGAGGCTCAGGTTCTTCAGTCCTGACTATTGCAATTCCCTTCCTTGCAGGTCAAAACATGGCACGTCTCTTCAGTGGATCATTCAGAATGCTGCAGCTCATCTGGTCTATAACCTCCCAAAGTTCTCCCATCCGAAAGCTCTGCTAAGGCCAAACGCTAACTCTGCTTCTTATAGTGTTGGACTGGTGGTTAGGGAGTTGCCCTGTGATCAGAAGGTTGTGAGTTTGAATCCCACTACCAGTGGCACCACTGAGGTACCCTGGGGCAAAGTACCGTCCCCACACACTGCCCCCCAGGCATTTGTGTTCCTGGCCACCCACTGCTTCACTCGGGCAGGTGAGTTAAATACAGAGAAAGAATTTTACATTGTTCGGACTGTGTAATGTGCTGTGGTGTGTTCACACACGACATGACACTTCACTTTATTTGACTTTACTTTACTTACTTATGTTCCAGTCCTCAGCTCCTCACTACCTCTGAACCTTGCACAACGGCACACTAGCTTAGGTCTCCAACATCTTTACATGTTCTTTTTTACAATCTAATCACACCATTAAGGCTAGGCCTCACTGTTTATGTGTCCTTGCTCCTCACTTTTCCTTGAATTGTGCCCTGCATGGGGTCACAGCGCCAATCTTTCCAAATCACTGTCTCTACACTTTACCATTTGATTAAATAAATAATAATAAAACAAATTATGTAAAACAATTGTTTATACCCAGAATCTGCAGATTTTGTATGGGATTTATTTAGACTTTGATATAGTTCTTGTCTTTGTGCCTTTGTGTGTCTGTGCTGTCATGACATAAGCAATTTTCTCCAGGATCAATAAAGGTTTCTGTTCAGGATCAATTCTGATTCTGATATACAAAATGCAAATAGATTTATCGTGAGTATTCAGCTACTCGGGTATTCATATGAAAAAAGACTGCACGCTCAATTACTAAATGTAAACTTATATTGCTACATATTGCCATTGCAAAATGCTTTACAATATACGGTATTAGAAAAGCATTGCTTGATATTATTTACCATCTTTATTCATTCTTATTATCATTATTATCATTATAATATTATCATTATTCACACATCTTCATTCTTTCTTTTTTATTATCATTCTTTTTCTGAGGAAGAAATGCCTCAAAACACCCCAAGAAATGCACATCTGTGTAGTGTGAACTGTGATTAGCTGAGATGCTCATCGCAGCCTTCTGTGATATCAGTGCTGTAAAGGCCAGTCTCGTAATAATTAGTAGCCAGTGATATATTATGCAGCCCCATATGCTCCCCTTACAGAGCTGCCTATAATAGCAAACCCTTTAACCACAAATCCAGTCAAATTTACAGACAATACTGTAAAAACAAATGGATATTTATAATAGCCAAACAGCTCAATTCTATCAACATTTCCCATTTCGTAAAAAAATGATTCAACTCATGGACACAAGAGTTATATTCGAACTGAGCCGAAACCAGATTAAGTATTTTGTATTTTTATTCAAAATTCACAACAATACATTTATAACTGCAAATCCTTTCTTAATTTAACAGCTTCACAAATCAATAAAAATACAATTAGAAAACTATTGGATTGTAAAGCTTTGCCATACATTATGACAAATTTGAAACTTCTAAAACAGAAGATATTGAGACATCAGCACCTTTCCTGAACATTTTAGTGTTTTTCTGCTCTTCAACCCAGGAGATGTTACGTGTTAAAAGGTAGAGATAGCTGGTTGTCTGGTGGTTAGGGCCCCCTACAACCAGAAGGTCTTGGGTTCAAATCCTAGGACTGCCAGTGGCACCACTGAGGTACCCTTGAGTAAGGTACTATCCCCACACACTGCTCCCCTGACGCGGTGTTACTGGCTGCCTGCTGCTTCATTTGGTGAATGGGTTAAAAGCAGAGAATGAATTTCGCACTGTGTGCTGTGCTGTGGTGTGTTCACATGTGACTATAAGGTGCCAGTTTAAGTTTACTGTCCTCGACTAGAGTGGTGCAGTAGGCAGTGAGAAGGTTCTGGGTTAGATTCCCAGACAGGATGACCATGGGTCCTTTCTATGTGGAGTTTACATGTTCTTGTGTTTTGTTTTGTTTTTTACAAGGAGCACTGGTTTCCTCCTACAGTCCAAAGACATGCATGTCAGGTGAAATGGAGATGATAAATTGGCCCTAGGTGTGAGAGTGAGTGTCATGGACTTGGCAACCTGTCCAGGGTGTTTCTTAGCCTTTTGCCCTGTGTGTGCTGGATTGCTCCCCCCCCCCATCCTGGTTCAGGATTAGTGGTTATTTCTAGTTAAATTACTCAGAAGGACTATTTGTCCATTGTAAAGCTAGCCCTAGTGGGTTTAACAGGATAATACAGAACTAATGAGCAGTGAGATGTCTTTTTCAGATAGTAACGTATTTATGCAATTTTGAGAAAAGTAATGAAGTAATTAGGTGCAATTTAGCTTGGAATGGGGCAGTGGATAGCACCGTTAGCTAACACCTCAAGTACTGGGGGTTTGAATCCGGGTCCTGGTCTTGTGTGTGTGGAGTTTGCATGTTCTCCACGTGGTGGTTTGTGTTTCCTCCAGAGTCTCCGGTTTCTCCCACAGTCCAAAGACATGTGCATTAAGTGAACTGATGATTCTAAATTGACCATAGGTGTGAGAGTCCCTGCCTCGTGCCCTTTGGCCCTGGGATAGGTGCCGGGTACCCGTGACCCTGTTCAACACTGTTGGGAAACCAAAAGTGTGTAATTTTATGACATGAGCCAAAAGAATCCTTGAAACATTGGTAAATTAATTTTGGGCCACAGCTTGACTACTCTTTGTCCGTCTACTGCATTGGTGCCTGACAGAGATGTTCACAAGTCATTTTCACAAGTCCAAGTCAAGCCTCAGGTCTTTGTGCTCGAGTCCAAGTCAAGTCTCAAGTCTTTGAGTGGCAATGTTTACAAATGGTGACTCTAAATGTGGGATTTTTGAGCTGTAAATG
>JBBPCY010000032.1:18667452-18708217 GCA_037974405.1 Brachyalestes nurse | reverse complement strand
GTTTAGTAGCAGCAGACACTGACAAAAACAGTAATGTTGCACACAGAAATAGTTCCCCCCTAAGAATTGCACAAAAAAATTGCAAAAGAAATATATTACGCAAAAAAATACTGCACGCAAGAGAAACTTTCACTTTATAGTCTTTGGTGTTCGGGTGTGTGTGTGTTTAGTGTGTGGTCAACTTCGAAGTGTTGGTTGTAAACTGCTTGAGTGGGTTGAGAGAAGTTCTAGTGGTGTATTTTTAGAGAAAAGAGTGTTAGCAACATTAGCCATGTAGTTCTAAACTAAACAAGCAAAATCTGGCCCAAAAAAAATTCTTGACCGTTTGACTTAATCCATGGAATATGAACTATGTTTGACCAAACTGTTTTTCTAAGAGCTGTATATCAGCAAACTCTCCAAGCTGCCTAAGAAACTAATAAGCTTACTGAATGCACAAAGCTGTTCCTTACTTTCAGCCAAATTTCGTACAACGCTGTAAGTGATCTCACCTGATTAAGCACAATAATCTCGTCTGCGTCCACAATGGTGGATAGTCGGTGGGCAATGAAGACTGACGTCCTGTCTTTCACCATTCCTTTCATGGAAGAGAGGATGTTCTAAAAAGCAATGAGATAAGAGAACAATAACATTGAATGAATTATGCCAAGTTTGAAGAACACACATTTAGAAACATTAAAATAAATCCCTCCTTCACCCCCCGGTGATGTTTCAATCAGAGCTTGTCTGGCTTACGACAGGGATGTTTCTCTGTTCCTTTGTAATAACTAGCACCAATATGATTGACAGGATTTATATGAGGGTTTTTTTCCCCTGACATGATACAGGTATTAGGGGGGGTGGGGGTAAATAAATAAATAAAAAGTGAAAGGCTTCAAAGCAAATATCTCCATCGTCTGTAATAACCTATAAAGCTTCATCTTTATAAAAATAACTGAACTTTCGCCTTGAATGTAAATATCTATAAGAAAAAGTCCACAATGACAGGACAAACTAAACCGGCCATTCTGAGAGGAAATAACTGCTTTATCCAACATTGTGTTAAGTGTACTTTAACCCCTGAATGCTTCAATATTAATACTTGACTATACATGCTATATGCCATCCAAAAATGATAATTTATAACATTACAGTCTATTTACAAGAGGTTTAAAAATAATACCCATGGTGTTATATTTCCTATATTACATAGTTATATAAACAGATTAGTAAAAATGTGACTTTCTATGGCAGAACGAGAGTGAAAAAAAATGAACCAATGCAGTCTATGTTTCTGGAGGAGACCGTTTACGACATCCGACAAGCTCCTCACCTCTTCAGTAATGGAATCTAGTGAAGAAGTGGCTTCATCATAAAGCAGGATTGGAGGGTTCTTCAGGATTGCCCTGGCGATGGCTACACGCTGTTTTTCTCCACCTGTCATGAGATCACCAATTTACCACCCATAAGATCACCAATTTACTGTCCAATACGTTATTATGTAAAGTATGTCAAAAAGGATCATTGGGGCTGATTATTTATAGCCAAAAGCACTTCAAATGAAGATCACCACCATATAATTATTACTGACAACTAGTGATGGCGATCATTCTAGTTCGTTACTCCCTTACCATCTCCACGACTAATAAAAGCTGTGTTTGATGTTTTAATGCAGCATACACTTCACGAGCAGCTGTGCATTAGCTACTTTCTACATTGTTACTGTCTGTGGGATATAATTTAAATGCCACAATAAAATGGAATAAAATTGAATGGGTTTTTTTTGTAAAATGCTATAAAAGCCAGGCCTAGAAAATATAGTACTGTGTGTTTCACTCAACAACTACTGTTGTATTCCAGAGTGCCTCTGCTGTAACAACCTGAAACATCTAAATTTTTTGGACCAATTAAAGCACATTGCACTTGCTTTGGAACTCAATGCTCGTGTCTAGCAGTCTGAAGCTTCTCTAGTAAGGGAGATTATCAGTACACAAGAAATTTCAGTGTTTCTCTGCTGCCATACAAATGGTTTGCTGGGACACAAATGTGTCTATGCTGTCCAGCGCAGGACAACACACAGAACAAATAGCATTGGGTTTTGGTCTTCCATTGTAGACCTATTTTACACTTCGGGTTTTTTTTTCGCCCAAAATTTCAGCCTTGTTCCCCTCGTTGTGTCAAAAACTGCAAGTGTTATTTTTAACCACTTTCGGCTGACACTGTTTTGGTAGCCAAAATTGCAGTGACAGACAACTGCAATTCACACTTTCATTTTAGGGGGGGTTATAACCCAGCGAAAATGTACTGGACAGAGTAAACACCATTACTTAAATGTGTGCTCCCTGCATTTCACATAAAACTGCCTTAAAACTGACTGAGAATCTAAAATATGAGTATAAAAAATGAGTATGTTGCCAAACATGTACAGGAGCTCCACATTATGATCATGGCTCGTTTGTACTAGATTTCTCTTTTCTGCCTTCCCTGTGTCATTTTAGTCCAGTATGAAGAAATCTTGGCTCAAGCTGACAAATGTCAGGAAACATATGAGAGCAGCGGAACAGAACAAAAAGATTTCTCTTTAGTATATTCATCACAATATACTGCTCGGCACAGGTAGCATGCAGAAATATTACCTAAAAACCAAGCTCTAAACACTACAAGACTACATCATGTCATGGAAGTATCACAACACATGACCTCTGGGTGCTCTAAGCCAGTCCATGTTAGTGAGGTGTACCTTACAAACACAACCAGTGATTTGATGCAGGTCCATCATACCTGAAAGCTTCAGGCCTCGCTCTCCAACCTGTGTTTCATATTTATGAGGCATTTTAAGAATAGCGTCGTGGATTCCAGCAAGCTTGGCCACTCTGTACACATCATCTGGTGTGGCATTAATGTTTCCGTACTGCAGATTGTAGAAGATGGTGTTGTGAAAGAGGACTGCATCCTAAAAGCCAGAGATAAAACACAGGATAAAAGCTTTGTTTTGTTAAAACAGAAACATTTTCTTTTACTATGAAGCATATGTGTAGAGACTTCATGATTTGTGAATACGATTACAAAATAAGGCAGGGACATACACAGACAAGCCACTTCATTAGGTACATTTATCTTGTATCTACAATCATCTTCTATTTTACTAGCTCTACTTACCACCTATGTGAACTCTGCAGTTTACAACCACAGACTGCAGTTCATCTGTTTCATTGTTTAGCCCTTCTTTACACCATTCATCAACAGTCAGGACAACTAGAGTACCACCCGTGTGCAGGTATTATCTGAGTGGTGGCTCATTCTCAGCAGGGTTTATGTTAGCTTGTGTGTGCATTCTGCACAAAGTGGATCATACACAACTGTGGTTTTAAACATCTTATGGACTGAGAACAGTCCTCCAAACAAAAAAAGCCATCCAACAGTGTTCTGTGGTCAGACACTGAACTGTCATGAGGACTCTGCAGCAATCGATGAACCACCATCAATAATTTTACACCTGTAAGGTGAACTGTTAGATCCACTCTGAGCATCATATACATATAGATATAGATATAGATATATACACACACACACACACACACACACACACACACAAACATGAAACTACCATGTCATTACCATTCACTGTCGTACTGAGAATGATCCAGCACCCAAATAACACATACACACGGGTGGGTGTTAGGGGTTTTGACCACTGAACAGGGTTAAAGGGGCTTGCAAATGATACTGATAAAAACAGATGCCAATCAGTAATTATAAAGTACAAAGTGCATCTTGACAGCAAGCAGACAATGAGCATAGACACCAGGCTGGTGTACCACTTAAAGTGCTTGTCTGTGTATAGAACACAATACAGTGCAGCAAAATATTAAATTCTGCAACAGTAGGAAAATGAGTTTTCAAGGAGCAGGAGGATCCTTGAGGAACCTTTCAGTGAAATTGCAGGGCTTTCCCTGCTTCAGACTGTTACACAAATAATAAGCTTATTTAAGCTCATAAAGCAGGGGAATCTCTGAAATGTGCATTGCAATTCTATTCTAGGAGCAAGGCTGGGAATATCTAGCCTGATTCTGTCTGTTATTTAGAACAACTCTCACCTGAGGCACCACACCCAAAGCTTTCCTCAAACTTTCCAGACTAACATCTCGAATGTTCTGGTCCCCGATATAGATGCTGCCTCGCTGAGGTTCATAGAATCGAAACAGCAACCTGACAATTGTGCTCTTTCTATATAAAAAAAAAAACATTTATCAATTGCTACTCAACAAAAACCATACAACCATTTCTCACAAGGCGACGGCAAAGTGCTGAAGCACTGGTTTCCACTGTGCACTTACCCAGACCCGCTGCCTCCAACAATTGCCACCTTCTTCCCAGCAGGCACTTCGAAGGAAACCCCGTTGAGGACCTTTTGTCCCTCCAAGTACTCAAAGTAGACATCCTCAAACCTGATGGTGGCCTCCTGAGGTGTAACCAGCAAAGGAGGAGCAAGCTCTTTCTCCTTCGACATACAGAACATGAGGAAGAGATTTATTTTGGCTGGTGGAAAAAGAGATATTGATTCTCTGAAGTATAAGGAAAAGGAATTGTCTGGCATTTTTCTAGGCGGGCCTGTTGTTTCAGTTACTGTGCCAATCGGTCAATCAGTCTGGGTGTTTTGAGGTCAATGGGGAATATCTAGTCAGGGATGCACTTCTGTGACATTGTGGGAAAAACCCAGATAGGGGCTGCAGTTACTATGCGCATGTGAATCATCATACAATGTAACACACTTACAATTACACTTAAAATCCACATTCTATTCATAAAGCCCTTCTTAAACTTGTAAAAACACAGCTCTTGTACAAGAAAACCCAATAAATTAAAACCGATTTATGCAGGTCCTTTAGATTTCTTTCAATTTTGTATGTTTGTCACACTTAATTACTTCAGATCCTTAAACAAATTTAATAAGATTTTCAAATAAACATTTATTTTTTCTTGCTTGCTACGAGCCATGTTGATTTGAAACACTAATTAACTAAAACATTTCCAGCAAAATAAAGTAACCTGAAAAGTCTCAACAAGTAGCACAATACGCTATAATAAAGTCGACCTGGGGAGAGACCAGGCCAGAAGCTCACACAAACACCGTATTTTATTAACACGTTTTACAATAAAAAGAAAACCACACAGTCTAGCTTCATTTTTTCATCAAGCTGCAAGGTAAAAACCGCTGCTAATGAAGTGGAACAAAAGGCTCATCTTACATTGGCCAAAAAACACATTACTGACTACCATGTCTTTTTGAAAATACGTTCTGTAAACTGATCAGCTGAAAAATGAACTTTGTTTCTGACGAAACAGCACCCCTCAATAAGATTATCATATCAGCAGTCAAACATGGTGGTGGTAGTGTGATAGCATGGGCATGTTTTGATGTTTAAGGGCCCAGAAAACTTGTTACAAGTGACAGAACCACGAACTCTGCTCTCCAAAAGAAAACAGTAGTGATATGAAGCTCAAGGGCACCTGGCTAATGCAGCAAGAAAAAGATCTACAGCATGTCCAGCTTCTGAATGGCTCAAAAGAAACAAAATGAAGGTTTTGGACAATCAAAAGAATTTCAGCTCCGGACTTGAGATGCTGTGCCAGGATCTTAAATGGGCAGGTCATGCTCAAAAGCCATCCAATGTTCAAAAGCCTTACAGTTCTGCAAATTGCTGTTGTTGCTAAACCTGACAACAGTGGAGTTTTACAAAATGTTTTATAATAAATAAATTAAAATGTGTTCTCATTGTCCTGTTACAACATGTATAAACATTTATAACAATAGCATGTATACAATACCTTTGAGTGTGACAAACATACAAAAATATTACAAGAATATTAAGAAAATACTTGTTCACAGCAGTCTAACTGAAGACAGTGGGCAGTTGATTCAGCACTTGCCCATAAGCTTCTATTATCAGTCAGTTTTAAGCCAAACACATTTCCTGTTCTTTTAAGGAAAATAAGTCAAAATTATTCACCTGCATGAAACAGGTAGTATTAGTATTCTTCTATAGCAATCTTTAGTTAGCATTAGCATTGCCAATAGCAATCATACTGCAATGATATCTTTGTAAACCTATAACTCTGTAAACCGTGGAACTGTTATGACTAGTAATTTCAACTTAAAGTTTAGAGTTTAGAGTCTGGAACCAAAACTGCCAAGCAGCCCAATGCTTTTGGCACAACAGAAGTACTCAGCAAGTTTACACTAATTCTACGTACGGGCGCATTATTTTAGAAATCAAATTAGAGCCCCTAGTAATGGCTTGATGGGCTGTTCAGTCATGCAGAGAGCCATGGTGAAAACCATTACTGATCACTGGGAACAATTGGACAGATTTTATTCACAGTAATTACAGGCTGCATACAGAATTAGCCAAATGAAGAATGAGCTTCATCAACCTCAAATGCATTTCAACCCCCCTCTTCCCTCACCTCTAAACCTCCCCACCAGCAACCCCCCCTCCACACCATCAGTGATGGCATGAAAAAAGGTAGAAAAAAAAATAAAAAGGAAAAAAAGGTTGAAGGGATTAAAATAAATACTAAAGCAAATGTTATGCAAATTCATAATGTCCAAATCCATAGAGAGAATAAGAGTTGAAAGATGTGACTGTATTCCAAAAAGCACTGACATTTCAGGAGAGGTATGCATTGTGGAGAGAGAACAATAAGTCCTGATGAGCCTGGGACTGCAGTTAACACACAGAACAATTCAAAATCACTGGCAGAGAATTATTGTCAGGTTAAAATAACGGCTCTTATGCAGCCCGCTGACTCCATCAGACAGGCCATACTAATAAATCCAACCAGGAGTACTGATAAAGCAACTTAACAGCTCAAAACAAACATGGTGTTAGTCACGACAGCCTCTTTCTACTCTAAAAGTGGCTCAAGATTGTTTGATTTCTGAATGATGCTGAATTGGGGAGCAGATTTATCAAAACAAAACTAAAAACTGAATATTCATCATATCCAATGGAAAACACACTTCAGAATGAAGAAAACGTCCACTAAGAAGCTACATAAGCCACTCCAAATGCGTAGATTTGAGTGCATTGAGCAACAGTCACCAAAACAACATGTAAAATATTATTGTGAGGTTAAATTTGGTCAAATAAATGAATACATAAATACAAATAAAGTAAAATATGCAGTACAAAACTTATAAACTATTTGACTGAGCGACTTCAGTGATGACTGTATCTGGCAAGATATTACTGCAACCAAACGCGTTGGAACTTCTTTTGATTCAGTAAGAGAAATAATCTAGGCTCCTAATAATAAAGTGATTAAATAATGGAATTTAAACACATCTATTTAACAAGTTTAAGCCTCACAAAAGAGCAGAATGGAAGCAAGACATGTACTAGGACATTGTGCCTATGTCACCACCAATTGCAACACAAAAAACTTCGTGTAAGAGTGTGTAAAAGCCTAGAAGCCATTTCTCTTTATGACTGACCAAATCTAATAGTTAAATAGATTTCATAACAACTGTTTTGGAAACAATTAACATTTCTGTCCAAATTAAAGCACTAGAGCTCACCTCCAGGGTTTATAAAACTGCACAGTTACATAGTTTTGGAAAAATAAAGTAATTTCTGAGCCAGTTTTACAGCCCTATAGGAATGGAGGAATGCGCTGATGCAACAGTTTGCACGTTATGATTTAAAATTTGATTTAACTTCATTAAGATATTCCTCATTGTTGTTTGGAAAGTCAAAGCAAGTCTACCTTGATCTTGGTGTCCACACTGAGCAGAGTAAAGAGCGCGTCCATGTCAATGAGGGCCTGTCTGGTTTCTCTGTACACTGTGCCCAGGAAGTTAAGTGGCATGGAGAGCTGGAAGAGGAGCCCATTGACCATCACTAAATCTCCCACAGTCATTGTTCCTGTGGAAGGACACCAACAACGACAAACAAAAATTAAATGGGTCATCCTCAAAACACACTCCATGATGTAGCAATTGAACTCAGTTTGCTCAGCCTGTGCATATGAGAGGTTATATTGCGTAATCCTGGTTTTCACCTGCCA
Source organism: Brachyalestes nurse (assembly GCA_037974405.1). NCBI lineage: Eukaryota > Metazoa > Chordata > Actinopteri > Characiformes > Alestidae > Brachyalestes > Brachyalestes nurse. Next base: position 18,700,168 of record JBBPCY010000032.1, on the reverse strand, counting down.
TTATGCCCTTGCTGGCCAGCAGCATAATAGCTGTGAGGCCAACACTGAAGATTGCACTCTGTCCAAAGTTCAGCATGGCCAGGGTAGAGGTAGTCTTTAGTGAGGAGGATTCATAGATCTTTAGAAAGCCGTCATATCTTTCCGCTTCATATTTCTCATTGTTGAAGTACTGAAGGGAGGGAGGAGAGAGAGAGCAGTCTTAACCAAATGAGTGCAAAGGACATTTAGTGAAAGGAGGTAACATAGCTGCAGAGCAAAATCCTACCAAAATCAGTGAGCTGTTTGAGGACAGACAGATCATTTTTAAACAAACATTTTCAATGTCCTCTCATTGTCTATTGAAATTAACAACTGCCAGTTTAAATGGCTATACAAGGAGAAAAGCACAAGCCTAACAGATGAAGCTATTAAGATGAAAGAGGTACACAGATACTGTTCAGTGGTGCCAGTACAGTACAGGGTTCAATTCCAGCCCTGGAGGGCCAACGTCCAGCTGGTAATTTCCAGGCTTAAACATAATTGATTCCACTCATTGCCAGTTTTAGTGGGTGTTGAACCAAAAAAAAAAAACAACAACATTCAACCCTCCAGAACCAGAACTTGAGTAGCCTGGCCTAAACTCATTCCACCGATTCTACTCTATCCTTACTATCTTCAAAGAAGTTGCTCTTCACCGTCAAAAGAAAGCAAGACGAGTTCATCTGATTAAAACATGCATTTAGATCTCATGGAGCTCCAGCCTTATTTATTAAAAAAGGCAGTAAACAGGAGATCCAGAAAGCAGCATGTAGGCACAAAGAAACAAAGACTTCCTCCGCTCTACCATTCAGAAATAGAACTGTGTCATAAATAAATTAATTACTTTCGAAACATGACAAACAGAGGTGAGGTGATAAATGCAGCTTGTTAAGCACATTCTTTTGTTCTGGAGGACTGCCGAAGATGAGTCTGGATTAAAAAAAAAAAAAAAAAAAAAATTCAGCACAAATGAGAGAAAGGGGGGTGGAGGCGATCTGACGAAATTGGTCCACATTGGTCTCTTTACATAAAACCGATAGTGTTTTGCGACCCCTCTTTGCCGCATGCCAAGAGAACTGCTTGGTCTCATTAGCGCATTACGTGCGTGCAAGGCAGCCTCCACCGCAACGTGATCAAACAGACAAGTCTCCTGGACTGTAATGACAATCTGAATATTTCATTACAGAGCGTCAAACTTAGCAAGAGCGTCCTGTGCCAATTATCTTCGGGAGCAAAAGGTATCAGGGAGCATGTTGCAGGCAGAAGAGCTTTATAAACAATTTCTCTGCTGTCAGGAAAGTGGGTTTAGCAGGCTGGGGAAGACAAGTGTGCGGTGAGGAAAGGAGAAAGAGCAAAAGAGTGAGAGAGAGAGAGGCAGAGAAGAGTGTTTGTGTTATGTAGGAGCTTTTGTGAGAGTGGAACGGATTTTGAGTGGGTGGAGATCTAATTATGTATGCACACTGGCTTACAGTGATACTAAATCCAGCTGCATTGACATCAATGACACAAAATAAAGCTCCACACAAAATATATCTGCGCTTAACGACAAGGGCATAAAAAGAGGAGAGGGGTGTTTAAAAAAAAAAAAGGGGGGGTACAAGTTGAGAGCCGAAACAGTGGATGAACGCTTTCATCAAAACCATCCACGGTAACACTGAGAACTAATGCAGCAAACAGGGCACAGGATTTCAACATTGTCACATTTAGAAGATGCTTCTGGGGAGTTCGTTATACAATTATATAGTTATAAACACGATCCGTTAAACAAATCAATTTATTTTGCTTCTTTATTTTTTTGATGAAGATTAGCATTACCGCATTTAAAAAAAAAACACACACAAACACAAATCTTTCACCGGCAATAAAGAGAGAATTGCCATCAAATTAATTCATAGGCTAATTTGCCCTGAGCAAACTGCACTAATTAAATATGACATTATGACAGGGGAATAAATATTTGCACCAATAAACAGGCCCTTCATCTCATGCCGGTAAAGACAAGGCTTACCTTAACAGTTTCATAATTCAGGAGAGAGTCGATGGCTGCATTGCCTGCTTCGTTATCCGCCCTGTTCATCTCTATCCTGAAACGGGTTCTGATCCAAGACACAGAGGGTGTTGAGCATGGAAGAAAATTCTCTAGGCTGGACAAAAAGCCTTTTATCCTGTCTTTTATGTAGTTTTTCAATAGTCTGATAAAGCATAGCCTTGGGCCATATTATACTGAGGTGACTATTCATTGATGAGGCTAGTTACAAATTTAACTGTGGGTCTTTCCATTAGTCTTGACCAGCTGAGTAGGCGCATAAGCATAGTGGGTAAAAGATTGAAACAAATTATTTACAGTAAAGCGACACCACTTAATATTCAGGATTTGACCCTGACCTATGCAGACTATGAGAACAGTGACTCACCTTGGATTATCCACATGCTACTGGATCATAACTGCTGGGGACGACGCGATTCAATTAGAAAAATCACTACTGAAGTAAATCATGGCATACTACATAATACCATTCCTTTAAGACTATTTTACTACACTGCTCTCTACTAACACCACTGCCGCAGATATTCCATAAGTGGACCATAAATTATGCACAATTTGCAGCACTGCAGAGGTACATTTTGAGAAGATAACAGGCAAGTTTAAAGCTCTACAGTGTAAAATGTTTTTAAAGTGATACAGCCCTACATCAACATGCAATACATTTATTTTTAAATACATGTTATGTTTTAAATACGGCTAAGCAAGCCACTTTTCTTCAAAACGCTTCTAAATGGAAAATGTGAGTGCATGGTTATTAAACGCTTAGCGGTAAAAGTGTATTTGATGCCAAGAAAATCCTTTTGTTCATGTTAATTGCCTTCACCATATATTTCGCCAAAGTAAATAATATACTTTTAATAAAATAAAAAAATCAGTGACAGTGAATCCACCCTAACATTTTAATATGTGACAGCCAACTACCTTGCCTTAAGTGAATTTACTTGCGAAGTTTACCAAAACTACTGAAGAACTGAGGTCAGGATGGGGGCTGGACTTGATCAGGATAACCCTAGTAACTGTGCTACTCTGAATTTCAAGTAGCCCTTCAAATCTGAGGGATAATCCATGGTAAGCAATGCAATCAGTTGACCACTGTGCTACACGCTGCCTCAAGTGGTCAGGAGGAACAAAACAAACTCACATGCTAAGCAGAAGTATATGTAAATAAATTGAGTGTATACTATACCTCCACTGTGTAACGGCTATGGTGAATGCAGTGTAGGCTGACAGGGTCCCAAGTGTGACGAGTGCAAACTGCCCACCGCACTTATAATACTGCCAAAGAGATGAACAGCGTTTCATTAAAGCAGTGACACGTTTACACAGGCCGTGACATACTTCGAGTTCACAGGAAATGCCTATTTTGGCCTCATCTGGCTGGCTAAAAAGCGGCCATAGTCATTTCACGCAGCACTTAACACACTTCCATTTTGCGATTATGCCCATTAAATTGAGTGTTACAAATGGACAAAGTAAAGGAGCGTTTGGAGTTAATGTTTCAGTCAGCTGGCCAAAGACGTCATTAAAGGACTTGAAGGTGACGAACCTGAGGAGATTAATTGAACACATTACTGGTGGGGTAGAGTGTATGTGTGCGATCTTCAGGAGTAACACATTAGTGCGGACTAATAAAAACTGCCAAGTGGCTCAGTTTGGTCTATGTATAAAACACCACCAGCCAAAACTTTTGACATTTTGACTTATACAAACAGATAAAAAGCTGGCTTGGAAGAGGCACATAACGTAATTTGTAAGGAACTGGTCAATTCATATAGGAAACCCCATATTACCTCACATTAACCTAGACTGAAACACCAGAGTGCAGACTTTTATGCCAGCATTAAGATTAAAATTTACCTCCAAACAAGCAAAAACTAGTTAAATATTAAGTCAATGCCTGATAAAATAACATTAGGCTAAGAAAATAGGCATATGCCACCCAGCAACACAGAAACTGCCTAGTGACAGGGATTTACAGGATACTTCATTTTCTCGCTCCTTCTAATCAGGACATCACCAAAAATTGTGGTAGATTATAGTAGTCCTGCCTTAAACTTGAGGATAAAGAAAGCTCTGAATAAATTAGAGAATTATTACTTACTTAGAATTGTAAAAAACACAAACAATGCAGAATCAAACTGGATTACCAACACACTTTAATCACTGAAATTACAGTACGTCAGCACAATAGGCGAAACGAACTCAGTTTGAATAGGGCTAAATTATGAATGTGAGCTAAGACTGATGTTTAGTACTATTTATCCAGTGATGATTTGTCAAAACAAGTCTGCTAAGAAGTCTCTTAAAATTTGTATCGTTTTAAACAACAAAAGTCAGCCAAATCACTCTCATGAAAGGTAATGGCTTAGCCTAAAATCCAATTTACACAACATTTCCCTCATGCGGAAGTCAATTAACCAACTCTGCTGTATGAAATTTGCTTTCATTACGGAGAGGAGCTACATGTCAGTAAAATGCAATGGAAGCTTATAGCCATTAGCTTTTACATCCTTGGTAATACCAGTGCAAAACGACAGAAGCAAACATATCCATCACAAAGCATCACTTACACTTGCACTTTAACATAACCACTGTCTAAGGATTCTAAGTTAACTGAAATCGTATTTACAAACTCAAAGTAGTGGACCTCACTGACCAGTATGCCGCTGACCAGTGCCATCTCGAACACGGTGGGCCCCAGGTTGAAGACTAGAGCACTGAGAACGAAGCTGATGCCCCGTGTCCCCCTGTCGATAGCCTTGGACAGCGCTCCTGTCTGCCGGCTCAAGTGGAATCCTAGATCCAGGTTGTGCAGGTGCAGGAAGACGTTTTTGGCAATTCTCCTGATGGAGCTCTGGGCCACTTTGCCAAACACAGCGTTCCTTAGTTCATTAAAGAGAGCTGATCCAGCCCGGGACACACCATCTAAGACACACAAACACACACATTTGTTTTTACTGTTTGTCAAGATGTGGGGTATCACACATGGTGCATTGTATTATATGTACATATAACGCTACATAACCAAAAAAAAAACCCAGAAATCCCTTCTAATTATAGACCCACTTTAAGAGGGTCTCCAACTGCTGACACAGCTTAACTGCATACAACTAATCCTCACACTGAACCTAAACTTAACCCCAAGCTGTACTACAGGCAATTTTTAACATAAATCAACTTATTAAAAATAGTGAAGTTGCCTACTTACCTACACTAATGAGACAGTAGTCTCTAGAGATATTTCCCTGTCTGAGGATATGGAAAAGCCCTTCTGATGACATCATGCAAGTGGGAGGAAATTTCTGACACCATAACCACTTTGTGGTGGATAGTAGGGCTGATTTTAAGCTTGTTTTTTCACTTGCTGGCTTGTGCAGAAGGAAGCCAGAGAGCCAAGACTACTGCTAACGAGTGAAATATCGTATTGTGATAACTTTGATAACAGCATTTGAACCATATACATACATTACATTAGAACGAAACGACTTGCCCAAACAAGTTAAAAGGTAAAATCAGCAGGTTAGCTGCCTGGGAGCCAGATACATAAGTTACACCAATTCTCAGACTGAAAAGGCCAGGAATGTGTCTCTGGAATTCTAATGGAATACCAGTATCCCTTTTTGATCTGCTTCTTTGGATATCTGTCTTAGGCCTCTGGTTTGAAATGCTGGCTGCCCATTTATAAAAACAACGACAAAAAAACCCCCAACTCTTTTAGCACACGGTTTTCTCCAGAAAGATGGAAACAGTGGGAGAACATATTAGCAGTGGCATTCCCGCATGGACAAGAAATTGTCTCCTATGTGCAGGATGAGGGTGTTAATCCCTACACAGGACGACAACATTTCATTTTTTCAAATGTTACACAATAACAACATTATTACACCTTTCATAAATTAAAAAAGTTCTCGTTTTCCGACCAGCTGAGGTAAACGCAAGATGCATGGATCAGTAATTACGCTGGGAGTCAGAATCAGGTTGAGTACCACAGGGGTTGCCAGTGGTAAAATGATAAATATAATCAGTGCTGGGTGTTGTAATGAGAGAACACTGTTGGATAAAAACGTCATTTAGTCAAAAAGATTGTGCTGAGGGATACAGTGCTGCCCTTAAAAATATTATATAACATGACAGGGAATATATAAAAATGGTAGTTTAATGCTGGAATGCCAATTCAACAAAAATGTTTCAAAGAAAGCATTTGGCTTTTGAAGGAAGCCCATATAAAGGAGCAAATTCAAATGTACTTTACAGACAGAGCTGCTCCAAATATGAATATGCATTAACTAAGCACTAGTGCAGTTCTTCTCAAATATACTGGCTCTGGTCTGGTCAGATCAAGGTGAGGTATTACATCAGTAGAATCTCTGAGAAAAGGGGGCCTTCTCACTGCCAGAGGTCAGACAGAGTAAATTAGAGCTGAACAGTGGTGCTGTTGGAAAGCGCGGTGTGATGAGGACGCCGACACGACAGTGGCTTTCTCTGTTGTCTCTGTGCACTCAGCTGTGCCATGCGTCACCTCAGGCTCATTAAAACCGCTCAGCGGTTCCCGCAGCCACGGACACTTCTGCCTCCTTTCCGTTCGGAAAACATCTTCAAGCACTTGCAGAATTAGAAATCGTGCAGAGAACGAAACCCAAAAGCCAAAATCCAACAACGTAATCCGCAGCCGGAACAATCCACTGAAATCTTGCGCTCACTTTGAGTTAAGGGAACTGGTTTATAGCAGTTTTATTTGTAACCAGCAAAAAAGGATTTTTGTTTGTTCTGCAAAGCAACGTTTTTTTGGTTCCTGCTCCAGAACCAAGTGTCCCAACTCTGCTAAGCTAAGATAAACCATTATAAGTCCCACATATACAGTACAAAGTTAGAAATTAAGAAACCACAGAATAAAATAGAATAAAAATAACTGTTTAGAAAAAAATAAAAGGAGGGTGTAAAATGTTCCACTGACATGCAGTTTACCAATTAATAACAGCAACCCAGTCAAATCAGTTTGAATAATAAATGTTACTAAACAGATCACTGTACAGTTAAAATGAGGGTTTTACTTGCACACAGTTCTTTTAATTTTGATTCTGCAAAAAAATAGTCATCTCCCGATTTCTGTTCCATTATGAAGTTTTAAAGGCAAAATAGTCACCAAACAACAAGAATTTGTTCGGATTTACTAGTATTTTACCATTATGACATTACAAATAAAATTACATTGCAATAACAGACATTGCAAACCCTGGTTCCTATTACCACCACTGGAAATAAATATTTGGCAAGTTTCTTTATAACACACCATTTCATTGCATTTCAACTCTGAATAACTTGGTTTCTATTTCAATGATTGAATTAAGTAGAAGATTTAGAACTTCTTTGACTTCATCTGATTTGTGAATTGAAGAAGAATAAAAAGGCAGAACGTTGAACTGACCTCTAATATAATGAGGGCATGTTCTTTCTGTTCAACAAAGACAGATGTTATTGTGTGGATGTGTTCACGAAGGGTGTTGAAGGAGGAATGCAGGCCTAGGAGCAGATTCAGATGTTCCGGGAATAATAATCTTCTTCATGCCATCATAAAAAGCAGTCTTGAGACAGCATTCCTACTCTAACGTGCTCTGTGAACACAAACGCTTCTTTGGCCCAGAAAATGAATTCAGTTAGCGGAATAAATCCTTTCGCCCTAAGCATCCAATCTTTTGTGTCTTCCACACGCTATCAGCGAAGTCAAATTTTTGCTCAGGTAAGTTGTGGCTTACAGCACAAAAATATCCTATCTGCAGAGGCTCAGACAGAGAGTTCCAATTAATGGTGTGTGCGCACAGGACCTAATGGGTCTCATTAAATCTGCAGCTTACAGGGAGAACTGACAGTACATTTTGACTGCATGCTACAATGATTTGCAAAGCGAGTAGATACTATTACTCATTAAGTTTGTTTTATTTTTCTTCAAGTGAGCGCGTGCAAGCAAGCGCATTAAAATTCACAGCTGGTGTCAAGTCTCTGTGCATTTCAGGCGTGCTACCTGCGTTCTTGAACAGGGCTGCTCAGAAGGTAGCCTGAGGTTTGAGTCTGGGTGACTAGGCGACATTAATTTCCATAGTGACAGCATTTTGTATGGCTGCGGTCTCAGACAATTTTCTGACGGATTTTCTTGTTATTTTGTGGCCCTCGGCTTGTCACTCGGATTATATTTCGCCCCACCGAGACAAAATGTTTTGCCCTGCCCAACTTCATGAAAGATTAAAAAAAAATAATAATAAACGGCCTAGAAGGTAACCCAAACCCGACCAGGAGCTCAGGCACAAAGGCAGCTTAGACAGTATCCAGAGCCCGGAACACGCGTTTGTGATTCAGGACCACATCCGCGGTCTCTTGGTTCCTCTGGTACTGCGGCCATGGTTGGTTAGTCAAAAGCGAGACTCGCCGGAGGCTTTCTTTCAGTCAACATTAATCAAACTAATATCATAAAGGACACAAAAAAGGGTGAAGTGAATTAGCAAGTGAGGCGGCAGATGTGCCATGTCACTGCAAAAGCACTGAAAGCAACACTGATACGAATTCTTTTCCCCCCCAGAAAAAGGTCACCCTGCTCACAATATACAGCATCCTTTCTGAGATGAAGTCAAACACCTGCCAAGAGAAAGGGGGGGAGGAGTACTCACAGCCAATCAAAACCGCCGTTGCCATGGTGGCCACCGTGTTTGGCGCGTCGCTCAGGTTCAACATGTGTCCCGACATCTGGTTCAGGCTGTCCACTGCATATTTAAACATGAAGGGCACCATCACATTGGTCATCTGGAGGATGAGCCAAAAATGAACAAAAAAAGAAAGGGTGAGAAAAGAGTGAGACACAGAGTGAGCTTAGGAAGCATGATGATAATTCTGAGGCACTGCATTAGAGGCAGGCTGTTTTGTGTACACTCCTCTAGACAGATCGGGAAACGAGTTGGTTGATGCATCCACTAATGGAATTGAAATGGTTATTAAAGCTAATTAAAAGCTCGGGGACAGCTGCTTGGCTGACGTGCTGGGCGCCGCAGTGCATTAGATGGGCCAGAGTGGGTGCAGCACAACACCATTTCCCCTTAATTTGCTCCCCCTTTTTAGTTTAACCCTTATGTCCCATGTGACCAGGGCACAGAGATGGAATTTCAGTTGAATGGCAGCATCCTTGCCTTTTGTTTTTTTTTCTTTCTCCTCTTTCTTCCCTCAGTTACCCTCATAAGCAAGTTGTAATTTAATATTAGTTAATATTATTTGAATGCACGCTGAAACAAGCTAACAAATTACTTTAAATGTGTGGATTCTAAACAATCAATTGATACCACAGTTGTGTTTATGAGTAGGACAGGACCAATCTTACTATCATTTTAATTCTATTTCTTCAATTTTTGTGGTATTTTGAGGAAAGGAAAATCATCCTATGCCAGTGGTTTATACTCGGCCATCAAACCAAATGTAAAGTAGAAGAGAGTGCAAAACGGAATCTGCTGAGACAAATGTAAACATTCGCCATCACTATGTATTTTCATGATGTATCTACATTTGTAATACTTTAAGCACATAGCTATTTATAATAGCAAAACAACAGCAATAGTTCATTATTATAACATTAATTGATCACAGAGCTACAAGGCTGGCCTGTGACCGTGTTGTTAAATATGAAGCTTCGAAGTAATTGAGTTCTTGCAACAAGCTGCGGTGCAGCAGGGGAAAATGCAGCAAGGATTCCTGACTTACCAATTACTGCAATGAAGGCCAATTTGTTAAAAAAAAAAAAAAAAAAAAAGATTGAGCTGCCAACACCTCACTAATAACTTCACGTTCAAGTCTCATTTCGGTACACCCCTGGCGTCTATAGCAATGCCCTTTTCCACAAAGAGCAAGTCAGGGGACGACTTGATCCAAAACAGCTTTAATTACCAGTCTGACTTCTCATTCAGACTGACACCAGAACAGTCTTGAATGGGCCGAATGGGGCTGTAGAAAGAAAAAACTTTGGCGAATTAAGAGATTTTGAGACTCTTCTGTGTGAAGCTTTGCTTTAATGACAAAATGTGGTGGCCATTCCTCTCCAGTGTTCAATTCCCCAGCATGATAAGGCTGCGGAGCCCCAGACAGACTGGTAAAGCGGAGGGGGGTTATCTGTGCACCGCACACTTGTCAATCTTTATCTGCCTTTCCAGATTCGACCTCTCCTGAACCACAACCAGGAGATAAAGGGGTCTCAGACGGGCAATGCTCCGGGCAGAGGGAGGTGTTAGCCGATTCTGGAGAATGAATTCTCCCCTCTGTTCCCATCCAGCACCTGGATCTGTAGGACAGCAGCCCCACCAGATGCAAAATTATTATGTTGCAACCTATGAGACATGATAAAACGCCAGTGTGTTTGCTATAAGTAGCTTCATGAATGGAGAATGACGCAGCATAGCATGCATGCTGAGTGAGAAGGAGTAACGAATGCAGGGAAACTGCAAACCTGTCAGTCTTCCTCTGGGTGCAAATTAGAGGCAAATTATAGTGAGAAGAACAAATAATGCACAAATTGTGGTGCTTTCCTTTGTTAAGCTGGTCTTGCCAACAATGAAATTTTGAAGAGCTTCTGAAAAAAGGTGCTGGTAAACTCTGATAAAAGTGTGATTCTTAATTATTAAGATGTTGTGGTGTTTTTTTAACCTTTTGTTCATAGACACAACGCAAAAACAGCTTTTAAATTTAAAAGAGTGTGCCATGAAAACTCACTTAGGTATTTTTGGACCTCTATCCATTCAAAAATGTCAATTGACCCCGTCACCCCCCCTCGACACTTTCCCGTTAGTGATTTCATTTTTTTGTCCAGTTTTGAAAACATCAATGTCAGCACATCAGGAAGGAGTGAGAGAACTGTAGCTGTCAGAGGCATCAAATAATTGCCATGTGGCTGCTCTGGTGGAAATGACATAGTAATGACACCCTCTCTCGTGATGTTAACTCACCTTGGCTCCAGCGAGCAGGCCCAGTGAAATGGCCACTCGAGCTCTCAGGTCTGGCCGATCCTTTGGCCACACATACGACAACATTGCTGAGAGAATCTTCGCCGAGTTCACCTCCTTTAGCTGGGGAAAAAGAAAACAAATACCAATAGTACATTTGTGGATACCCTTTCTTTCCTCTGCATGCACTATAAAGATGGTGGAGCACTAAGATTTGCGGCAGGAAGTCACAAATCTAACAAAAAAAAGCATTTAAATAGGCAGGCAACTGAGGAGCTGTACACCTCTGGACTGTAATTGGACTGCTGTTTTAGAACATGGGTGTCAAACTCCAGCCCTTGTGGGCCCAGAGCACAGATTTTAGCATTTTCCCCCTCACTAACACACACTTGGTTCATGTAATGGAGGACTTGATAATCAGCCGGTGTTTAAATCATACATAACAATGGACTGTGGATGTGAGAAATATATTTGTTCATACATTGCTGTGGACTTAAAGAACTACATTCAGAAGAAAATGCATTCATCACTCACTAGGCACAGTATTCATATGTACAGTGTGTGAAGCCTCTTAAAGCAAGAATGCAGCAAAAAAAATCTAGCTTGCAAATTTCTCCTTCCTTGTATTTAAGATGTGTTTTAGAAGTCCAAAGTTTACTCATTTAACTGAGGACTGTCACCTTCACATCCAATGTAAGGCTGAGGTGGGAAAATTCTTTGACCATGGATGGAGTACTCCTGTATGGATGGAGGATTGTGACAGTGAAGAAACTTCAATGTCAATATCGTAGTATAAACATCAGCGATGTGCAGGAATGTTGCAGAGGAATTTGGCTGCCTCAGATAAGCTAATAAGCTAAGATAACAGTTATGGTTAGGTGAAGTCATTGATGTTTCATAATTGTGAAGTATGACGTAATATACATAAAACATAGAAACTGGGGTTTTCTGAACTGTTGGCCAGAATATTTTTTCTGTGTTCCCATGGTGAAAAGGAATATCTGAAAATGGATTTCAGTATTAAAATACAGTACCTCAAATGATTAGTCAAGTACTTCTGTATCTGCAGGCATTCTTGATATTTATGCAATTAGATTAATAATGACATTTTTCCAATTCAAATGACACCACCATCACAACCTTCTCCAAATTCAATCCGACTTCAGAATTTTCCCACCTCAACCTCGCTTTGAGATGGTATTTAAGATGGCGGGCACATGGGGTGAGTAAATAACCTTTGCATCGGAGAGGGTGATGTAACCATCAAATACGTTTGCACTCCACCAATAAGCACTGTGCAAAATGGATGCCCAAATTTAAACTGCTGCATCAAATCTTGAACTCAGAGACATGGTAAATCAGTACTGAAAAGGTACATTGGTAGTTTTGAATACAGGATAATTTTAGCATTTTGAAAAAATAATCCTATTATGTGTACATACATTTGATCTGGCTAACCTTGGGATCTGTTAAAAGCTGCGATGACGATGAATTAGTGTTGCGCGTGTGAGACAAAAAACAACCCTGACTATGTAATACGAGATGCAGCAAGCATGAACTGAGAAAAGAGCAGCGGTAGAGAAAGAGGACTACCTTTTTCCCATTTTGTTCAGTGACTACACTTGAACAGATGGCAGCAGATTCAGCAACACCTAAACTCGCTGACAAAGAGCGGCCCAAAGTATAAGGAAGGGATAGAAATAGGAGATATTTCGAAAAAGCGAATCGACACATCAAACCTGGCCAAAAATCTGTCCGACTAAAACCTGCAACCTCTTCCAGGACTTATACAAAGCCTTCATATTTGCAACTAACAGTGTCGGAGAGACTTTCACCCAACTGCAGAGAGACTTTCTGACCATGCATCTGCCACAAGCTACCCCCAAGCTAGTCACCACAACATCCCCTGTATCCACAACAGAATTAATGCACATGTGTACCTATTCATAGCAAAGCCACAAGAGTGATTTTATACATAAAGATTTGGCCATTGTCCATTTCATGTTTCACTCATACTGTATAAAGACAGCATTGGAAAACCTGCTTCTAGATTAAGATACATCTAATCAGCCCATCAAAATGTTTTATAGGTGTGATATCTGACATATTAATTAATCCCTCTTCTCTGACAAATGTGTCTGAATTTATTTATTTTTCTGGTGCCTCTGGCTCATAGAGAATGATTCCGCACACTCAGAAGCAACCTACCCTCCAAGCTGTTTTTGAGCAGCATATTAAGTCCCCAAAAAGGCCCAAAGATTTATTTAGTATGTTTAGTTGAGAAGACTGGGTTTAGAAACCTTGTACACAAACTGGACAAAGGTCAGGGCAAAACTGAACCAAATGGACCTTCCCTCAAATAAATCTGTTTATGTAAACTGGCCAATACATTAAAACCAACTGTAGCACCAAAGCATCTTATACTCCTTTGAGGCACAAGACCTCTGAAGGTGTGTTGTGGTCTCCTGTAACAATGTTAGTACCAGGTTCTGTAGAACCAGGTAAATTATTGCTCAGCTTGTCACACCATTCACTTGCCTTCTTCCCATAATCTCTTTCCCAGGGGGGTGATGCACATGCAACATGAAAAAGTAATTCATCAAGACTAGGCCACCTTATTCCATTGCTCCATGGTCCAACAGGCATGTTGACGTGCTTACTGAAGGCACTTTTGGCAGTGGACAGGGGACAGCATGGGCACTCTGTTTGTTTTGCAGCTATGCAGAGCACTATATGTTCTGACACCTGTCTGTCACAGCCAACATGAACTTTTTCAGAAGTTTGTGCAGCTCCACTCTTGGATCAAATCAGACGGACTAGCCTTCCCTACCCACACGCATCAAAAAGCCTTGGGTACCAATGACCTCATCGCTGGATGTCTGTCCTTGGAGCACTTTTGGCACGTACTAACCACAGTACACTGGCACCACTACACAAAACCTGCCATTTTGGAGATGCTCTGGCCCACATGCTCTGTCCAGCCATCACAATATGGCCTTTGTCAAAGACACTCAGACCTTTACCCATTTTCCTGCTTCCAACAAATCTACTTCAGAAACTGACCGCCCAACATATATCTCACCCCTTCACAGGTGCCTCTGTAATGAGATCGGTGTTATTCAACGTTATTCACTTCACCTGTCAGTGGTTTTAATGTTGTGGCTGACTGATGTATAATGAAATTTCCAAGATGCGTAATGACACAAGGTCTGTAAAAAGTCGACAGGTGACACCAAAGCCATTCCTCTGGACTAGCAGAACTGTAAACATAAACATGGCTGTAACAAACCAGTTCATCTCAGCATCCTGGGAAATACAGTCCATATACTTTGCACTGCACACTGACCACACAAATAACACTCTAAAGGAAGCCCTGGATGATATCATTGCAGATTCCTGGGGGCTACACATAGCCAAAATGTCAAGTGTCAAAACAAATAATGATTCTAACAAGTGCAAGGCTTTTGCTGACTACACCTGTATACCCTGGCTTCCCAAAATCTAAAAAGATGTTGAGACTGCTGAAAGACATACACTTGTTCAAGCTGAGCCCACGCGACCTATAACATGGTGGAAGAATTTTGAGGGCAGCAGCAAGTCCTGACACCTTTGGAAACAGTGAGGGACGTCTTGGCTCCACTCAATGAAATTAAAAACAGGACTCAACTTTGTCTTTAGCACAATTCTAGATATATCCGCAGTCCTGGGCATTCCAGACAAAAGAACTAAGGTTTAGGCCGAGTGGGGACAGTCCAGACCAGTTTTGCGGCTTTACTATTTGTGCTATTAATACTGTTGTTTTTGTCTCATTCTGTTGAATGTCCTTTCTTGTTGATTAATAAATATAAATCTGTTTTGACAATCTGTTTGACAATGCCAGTACAGACAAAATAAATTTTAGTCACGTTTATACGTCCAGTTCCACCCACTAGCTAGGACTCCCAAATCATATGAACCCAACATGGGGTTAGTGATGGCTAGCAATCACATACTCAGTCACTTGAAACACCTTTTCAAACTGCTGGCAGCGCAACGTCATAGGACATCGCAATGTACTTGGGGAGAATATTAACCACTATGTATAATTCAGTGTTGCAGTGTTTTGAAATGGTGCGATGTAGACAACATTTCAATCTCAGGTTTCTTTACAATGATGTTCGAAGGAATACG
Organism: Brachyalestes nurse; assembly: GCA_037974405.1. Taxonomy (NCBI): domain Eukaryota; kingdom Metazoa; phylum Chordata; class Actinopteri; order Characiformes; family Alestidae; genus Brachyalestes; species Brachyalestes nurse. The sequence continues at coordinate 18,684,964 of JBBPCY010000032.1, read as the reverse complement.
GGGCCACAGTGTAAAATATAGGCTGTTTGCTAACCCAATCTGTTTGCTAACCTTCTGAATCTTCTGAGTTTTGATATTTAATGGTGAAGGTGCAAAAATAGTAGTATGTTCTCAATTACAAAAGGCAAAAACCTTTTCATGTAGCTTCTGAGGCACTGAATGTTTCAGACATCTGCTTCTTATCAATGACACAAATCTGACTTAACATGTTTCTCTAGAACAGTGCAATACGTATAAACCACTTTGAATGACCTTGTTCGCTCAATTCCGCAGAATTTTGGTTCCCTTTTAAAAATGACTACTACTACTTTTTCGAATACAAGTTTTGAACCAAAAGGGAGAACTGTGCAATCCAATACAGCTTTAAATACGCTGATAACTGGAGTGAAGGTAAACAAAAGGAAATAAGGAAATAAGACTAATCCACTAACCTTTGCACAAGCACCAGATAGAATAGAATAGAATACTCTTTATTGTCACTGTTGCAGGAACAATGAAAAGCAGTTTGGTTTCAGCTCTTCCTGGCAGCATAATAATTAAGAGAATAATAAATAGAGAATATTGAAGGTAAAATGTAAACAACACACAGAGAAAAAGAAAAATGGAAAAAAATATATATATATACACAATACAAAAATGCAGCAGTAGTCAGGCCATATAAGGTGTAAAGTGAAGTCTGTGGAAATGTCAGAGTCCAAAACAGTGAGCAGTTCAGACCTGCTGTACTGTAGGTGTGCGACTGCCGCTTCGTTAAGAAAAAAACAGTGAGAATGACGAGCGCAAAATAAAAGAACTGCCATATTCTGAGGAGCACCAAGCCGCTGCGTCTATGCACGCCGCCATCTTGAGTTCAGATATTGGCCAGACACTGTTTTACAGCCATTGTCTTAAAATGTATTGGAGGATGGCTGTGTCGTACAAGTTAAGAGGTTTACAGTCTCATGTTACGTAAAAATAATTCCACCAAAGAATTCCACACAGTGAGGTCTATAGATTTGAAATGAGGAAAAACACGTTTTAGATTTCTACTTGTGAGCAAAAGGCTTATCAGGATCAACATTAGGAGAGAAACATTTGGACTGACGCACCTTTACAAAAAAAAACACTAGATCAGAGCTATGTATTCCAGGACTGCATACAAGAGTGGCATTCATTTCTAAACAGCTTTCTGCAAGCTTTCTGAAACAAAAAAAAAAAAACCCAAAACACCACACACACGTGATGGTAGGCCACCGGGGACACGGTATCATATGGCCCAGGCTGCGAGGGCAGATAGGGCGGCAGCGGTAGCAGCAGCCGCTGCAGGTGGCTTTGGAGACGTTGCCTGGCATCCCACGCAGCGCTGCTCTCCCGAGCCTCCACCAAGCCCACTCTCACACACGCTGCGTGCCAACCGGCCTGTTTACTCTGTCCAACCACCTGCTGCTATGACTGTCTCAAAAATATGAGTAAACTCCTCTAATCCTGTCAATATGGTAACATAAAAATGAGGCGCTGACGGAATGGCACGGGAACAAAGTAAATCAAATTAAAAATAGCCAACACCTGTGCTTGGTCACATCCAACTAGGCAACATAGTGGGGAGAAAAAGGAGGGGATGGGGGAGGATAAGCTTCACTTACTTGTCACAGCACTGAATGAAAAGAATTTCAGTTTGGTTTTAAACCAATATGGCTTGTTGTTGAGCAGAAAGAATCTGTTATATTGAACCATTGTAGCCTCTGATCTATTATTCTGTATCATTTTGATTGCCAAGATACAATGACAAAGAACATTGTTAGCACTAATCCTAGCTCAGATTTGTAGTGAGAGACCACCACAGGCCCATTCAAAACACTAACACAGACAGACAAGCACACGTTCTCATACCATGAGACATATCACGCTCTTTTTTTTCAAAGGTTAAAACGCAAAGGCACACAACATAAAATAACTAACTCAGTTGGAGTACTGCTCACTCTCAATTACAGCACTGAGCAAAAGCCAGAGATCACCTTTTCATTTATTTAAAGGATTCATTTTCCACTAGGTCCACTTATAATGGTTTTATGTAACAAAAATATTTTTTACTTGACTCTTTTCCAAGCTCTGTTTACCCCTTAGAGTTAAACAGGCCATTTTGTTACTGCGCCTTTTAGGCTGATCTATGTAAACGACCTCCATTCTGACTGGATGCCCTGTATTGTGTCTCAGTAGTCCAGAGTGAAGCATTTCAGCATTTGTAGAAGCACATTTATGTATATTCACTGGTTAAGCTCCACCCTTTTACAATAGAGGTATAGGGAGATAACTTCAGAGTAAAAGGGTGGAGCTTAACCAGTGAATATACGCAAACGTGTTTGTCTTGACATGTAAACGGTGATTGCAAAATATGAGGTTTTTCCTGCTCAGTTTCAACACATGGAACGAATAGGGTAAAATATATTAGAAAGGTTAACACTGTTTACATTCCACAACAAACTATATGAGCCCTTTAACATCCATTCCGTTCCACTGTACTCCAGTTATTCAGTTCTCCGAGTCAGAAAAAGCAGGATACAGATTTGATATATTACACAATATACCAAGCATATCAAATCTATCAGTATTTTGTTCACTCTCTTCTGTTGTGCAGCCTACTGTCACTTCAACCTTCCATCCTTCCAATACCACCCAGTTACAATTCTGTTCTCACAACAAAATGCGTTACCAAAGCTTTACACAAGCAATTACCCTAACACTATACGCTTGCTTCCTTCTCATCTCCATTTAAAATGCAGATATTGCTAAGCTGAGATACAAGACAATCCATCCGCACAATAAAGGAGAATAGTAAAGGAAATTAAATGAAGAAGCAGTTACAATTTTACATGGAGTAAATAAATTAGTAGTTAAGTTTACTAGAAAATGACTTCCAACAACTCCACAATGCCCAGTGCATCAATAAAACAGCCACCATCAGGTAAACGGCACTCAAATCAAATTAAGGACTTCTCTCACTTCAGAATCAACACGGTGGGTCTAAAAGCATGTGTAGTTGTTCAAGATGTTACAGAGAAAAGGTAATGGACAAAAAAGAGACAAACTGCACAAGAACACCCAAACTGGACCTCTGAGATGTGGAGGAAGGTTATATGGACTGATGAGTGTAAAATGTAATTGGGACTGCTTGGATGACAAAAGGCAAAACATGCAACCAACTTCTAAGACTGAATTTTTGTATACAAGCAGCGTGGAAATGTTCTTCTGCAGAAGAACTTTTCTTGGAAGCGGTAATCGAAACAAAAGTACTGACTAAACACTGAAACATAACATATTTAGTTGTTGGAAAGTTTAAGTGTAATTTTGATATTGGAACATGAATAACTTGTGCTTTCTGGCCATTTTGACTGAAACTGCATGACCGTATATTAGTACGTTGGTGAATGTACTGATTAATTCAACAGTTAACTGGAATATACAAAAGCGCAGTTCACTGGGCTCTGTCTCATATTTTGAGAGAGTAGTAGGAGATTTAATAAGATAAATTATCTTTCTACAAATTGACAGGATTTCAGATACACTGAAATTGTTAACTTCTCATTTCAATACTGATTTAAGTAATCAAGAAATGACAGCCCTGGCATGGAACAGAAGAAGAACAGTCATTGTAAAGTGGCATCTGGCAGACGCCATTATCCAGAGCGACTTACAATCATTGTAATACAGCTGGGGAAAAAAATCTTACCACATTTTTGGGATCTGCACTCAGGCCTCCTCCTGCATGGCCGTGCCAACATGTTCTCTCTGGTATCTGCAAATGCTGAAATGTAAAATCAGCCATTCTTATTTCTTCATGCTGCATGTAAGTGCTTAGTGTATGCAATTTATGCTGAACCTGAAGGGTGCTTCTGTATATCAAGCATTAGTTACATGGAAAATGAAAGTGTTGTTCTTTTACAGGCTAAATAAATGTTTCTGAGTGCTCTTCGAGTGATTTTTAAGGACTGCATAAATTGCAAAGTCAATTTTAGAGAAGACAACAAGGCTTTGTCTGGGGATGAAAGACAAAAACAAAATCAAAAGCAATAGCTACGTGACATCATTTTGAAACGAGACGCATCACTCTATCTAATTCCACATACACTTGTATAACCCATATGTCTTTGAAATCTCTTCTTTAGCTCAAGCTAAATTATTCTTGAAGTGAGTCATGCTTAATGAGTACTTCCGAAAAAAGTTAATCAAACTTACCTTCACAGCTTCCAGTATCTGACGACTGTTCCCTCGACTTGTCCATGTTGATGACGTTAGATTTGGACCCAATAACTACAAGAAAAGGACAAGAAAGACTAAAGTGCAATACAAGCAAGGAATCCGAAAAATAAGAAAGAAAAAGATATTTTTCGGAACAAAACTGAAGTCTATTTCTAGCCTAAAAGGCCCCTTAATGCAGCTTTTGCACTGTCTGTGTTTCTTGGAGGGCTGCACAATAATCATCAGTCTGTTAATCATTGTCATTTTAGTCTCTGCAATGCTAACATTGCAGAAGTCTTTACATGTAAATGAGCCTCTAATCAGTGTAATTTATCCCTTAGAATTAAACAGGTTGTTTTTGTGCTTTTAATACTGACATATATAAATGATCTTTTTTTCTGACTGGCAGCCTGCATCATTTATAAAAGGGATGAAACAGGAGACATAGGTAAATCTGATGTTTTTGTGACATCACAAAGGGACTGTTTTTGTAACCATGTTGCCATCCTCAAACTTCTACAATATTTACTCTTATAATGAAAGGCATTACAACAGCAATACACAGCAGTAAAACTGCAATACTAATATTTTGTCCATTGTATGTGAATAAAGGTAACACTTTCTGTTTTAGTAACATTTTTTCCTTCCAGCAGTCCTCTCTATTAGATAAGAATACAGGCGTAAACATCTCAAATAGAGCAAAAAGAATAAACTTCCCACAATGTACCAATAGCTGCATCTCATCACATGTTTTCACAGATAAATGTGTTTGCAAGTTAGGTACATCTGAGCTAAAAGGTACTCCCAACATGACCCTCGGTCACCATCAGCACATCATGACATTACATGTGCCCTGAGATTTATCACGATGAGTGAACAAGTGTTCTTCTGCAACCCGAAAATAGGTGAGATAAATGACAAAATGCTCTGATTTCATTTTTTTCTGGGGATTGATTGGACACAATGAATAAGAAAGGGTCAACAAAATGATCAAAAACCATCACACACCATGCAGCACTACACCTGGCTAGGTACAGTCAGCTTAGCTCTCTTGGGCTCATGGCACTGTTTGGATTCAAAAGAGTGAAACCTTAGAGCCCTTCACAAGTAACTTCCAGCCATCCCAACCATCTGTCCAGAGTAAGTTGTTTTAGTAGGTGCATAGCAGCAGTTCTAGAACACCTATTCTTCCAATTTAATCCCAAGTCTTGGTAGGTCAGAACTACAACAAATTAGTTATTAAAGGGAAAAGATTCAAATTAAAGTGCTTGAGGCTGATGAAATGTGTCTCTAAACAATGGATTATAACTTGTCTGAACCGGTTTACCACATTGCTGACTAGAGTGGTCACTACTGATTGCATTAGTATGTGAGGAAACTGACTATTATTTGACTATCAATTGAGTAGTCATGTACACACAATTAACAATTTACTACCAAATATTAACATTTGTTTCATGTACACACACGTGTGATATCCTGCTAGTGTGGGTTTTCTTCTCACTCAATGATACATTAAAAAAGCGATTTAAGTGTCAATAGCATGGTCAAGTTGAACATGGTTTTATGAATACCTGCGGGTTATCACTAAGCAAAATCATTGTAAACGCACATTTTAAGTGCATGTGGACCTAAGTAGAGGAATAGTTAACATTAGACGTGTATAGCTCAGACCAGTCCACTTGGCTTACCACTACTATACAACTCAATGACTAAATCAAGATAAAGGGCACACAGTTAACAGTTTCAACAGGAAAGCACAAGGTCTCCCAGCATCTTTAATCAGAAGAGAACGGCACACTTCCGAAGTGTGCCATGGTAGACTTCGGTGGATAGGGAAATTAACCGTAATGTTCCATAACACCTCCAACGTGCTTGACATATACATTATCATACAAATAGAGAAGGTTAATTATACCAAATATCAACGTCCAAATGTTTTTTGGATCAATTAAGTATTTTCCTCTTAGGTTATTAGGTTATGCCGTGGTATTTATCGGTTCTGGAGCAGTTTTTTTATTCTGAAGTTGGCCTGTCTGGTCCTTCCACAGTCCAGAGCAGTAGTTAGCAATATTGGCTCGCAGCACAAAGGTCCTGGATTTGATTCCCAGTCCTCCTTTCAGTGTGGACTTTGCATGTTCTATGCGTTTCCATCAGGAGGCCTGGTTGCCTCACAGTCCAAATACATGCATGTCAGGTGAACTGGTTCATCTAAATTGCCCCTAGGTGTATCGAAAAGATGTTTGTCTGTGTGTCTTCCCTGTGATGGACTGGAGATCTGTCCAGGGTGTTTCTCAGCCTTACGCCTATGAATACTGGGATAGGCCCCCAGAACCCTCTGCCCCTCTGCTTAAAACAAGCAGTCTAGATAGTGGACTTAGGAATATTGAGCAATGCTATACACTTTCACATTCTGCATAATTCGTCTAAAGCATCAACCTTTTTTTTCCCTGAACTACTTTCAAAATAGGGCCGTATATATTGTTATTACAATCTTTGTTTCTGTGATAAACATATAGTATAGCGTTTTATACAACAGATGAATGGGAATTTTGTAATTTGCAGAAAAAGACACGGCTTTAGCGATGCTCTTTTCAATCCGAAGAAGGTGGCAAAATGGATATTGGATATGTAGCATGTCATCACTTGTTGAATAAACATGTAAAACTGTTTTTGGCTTAAAAAAAAAAACAGGGTCTGTTGCACACCCACTCAGAGACACACTAAATAATAATTTGGTCCTTTTCATGTCATCGTCGCAATATCCAACACCTTCATCACACGTCACATTTTATGTCCATATCATGCAGGCTTTTGGCAGAGTGTTTATTTTTTTGGGTCCCTATTCAAGTGTATTTCTCCGTTTTATGTTCCCTAACATTCAGGAAAGACAAACCTGTGCCAATGTAACATATAAGCTCCCTTCTGTTTTAGACACAGCCAAAGTCTATAAATTAGGGTTGATTCTGAATTTCCAAATAATTATAAATGCTTAAAATTAAGCAAATAGTAAATTAATATTATTGATCATATGATTATTTGATGATTCTCTAACATTATATTGAAAAGAACAGCATGTTAAAATAAAATAAACATTTACACGAATTCCCCACTTATACAAGACGTAACTGATCAGTCCAGACATTATTTAGGGTGCAAAATTGACTTCTTAATTTAGCACTAGAGCTATGAGGCTAATGTTGCTAATAAACAACACCTGGACAAACTGGACAATGAGAACTTTACACAGAGCGCAGCAATAGCACATTATATTTGGTGTCTGTAAACATCACGACACTATTTGGACAAAAGTATTGGGGCACACCTGTTTTTCAGCGTTTGGGCTAGGTCCCTTACTTCCAGTGAAGGCAATTAATGCTTCAGCAGACCAAGACATTTTGGACAACGGCATGGTTCCAAATTTGTGGACACAGTTTGGGAAAGAACCTTTTCTATTCCAGCATGACTGTGTGCAGTGCACAAAGCAAGCTCCATAAAGGCAAGGCTGGCCACACAGAGCCCTGACCTCAACCTCATCCAGCACCTTTGGAACGAACTGGAACAGAGATTGTGAGCCAGGCCTTCTCGTCCAACATGCTTGACCTCATAAATGCTCTACAGAATGATTGGGCACCAATACGCAGAGAGTGGAAGCTGTTATAGCTGCAAAATGGGGAGCAACTCTATATTAAAATTGTATGTGTCATTAAAGTGTCGTCCCAATACTTGTATCCATATTGCATACATTACAATCTGAATAGACAGTGTGTTAATGTCAGTTAAGTTAAAACATAAACGTGTGTCTTGGTCTTGTTATCTTAAACATTTTTGCCTTTTTTTCTCAGTGCAATGTTCACCTGTTCAAGATTTGTGGGACAGCTCTGCATTTACTATAGTACAGTAATCAGTGTTAGGGAGTAACGGAACACAGGTACCGGCGTTATGTCATTAGAATATAAATTATGAGTAAATGTATTCCGTTACAGATACTGTTAAATTAGATGATAATCAGATTACAGTTACTTTGTTGAAATAAATGGATTACACTTTCAAACGCCTTTCAAACCGAAGCTGTCGCCGCACACAGGTTTTTTTTTAATTACCGTAACTCTTGAACTGTTTGCGCAATCTAAAAAATTCCAAAGCAGAGAAGCTGCGCTGATATTAGTTTCATAACGTCAGTCATTTTTTTGGATCTTTTCATAGGAGGGGGCTTTCACCAGGCTACACATTACAAACTACATTTTGGGTCATGTATTCTGTAATCTGTAGTGGACTACATTTTAAAAGTCACCTCTCCACCACTGACAGTAATAGTGAAATGCTAAATTTGGATCCCGCATGTTGTCCACTTGTGTCCAGCATGTACTGTGATAGTTATCTGATAAATAATTACTCATAAAATATTTTATAGCTATAGATACATATTATACCTAGATGCTGAAGCAGACAAAAATGCATTACTGTGTGCGGAATTATTTATTATTATTATAAGTTGTAAGACCCATTTAAAACTGTTTATCAGTAAGGAAAGTCCAGGTGTCTCTATTTTAGTCTGGGAGCTCTAGGCCTGATCCGAAGGAGGCATAGGCCGCCTCCAAACAGTTTTTGGCTCACAGTTTTACTCAATGAGCGCTGTCACAAGCTGTGTGGCCACAAAATGTGGTCCGTGGAGGGAGGGAACGCTTCTCCAGCCTTATCTCTCAGCACAAGTTGCACAACAACACAAATGCTTGCTTTGACAGCTGTCATCATGTGACAATGCTACAGTGATATCATGGGTTTGGACTAGCTCCTCATTTCCAGTAAAGACAATTAAGCAAAAATGTAACTAGAAACACTAGACTAGCTGACTATTGTGCCTTTTTCAAGACAAAACAGGGCAATATCATAACATGGAAAGTAGGGCTGAGCAATATGATCATCTTTAGCTATTATAAATTAAGTTACATGACACTCAATATGTCTCAACTGTTTCGATAGCCCTATTTAAAAGTGGCACAACTGATCTGTTTTCTTTTCTCTTCCAACCTATCAGACAAAAGAAATGAATATTGTGACTTAAGTAGACTTGTGTTCTCTAAACCATATTATTAAAAAAAGTCAACGGATTAAATATATGTTTGCAATTAATCAGTGTAGTGACCTGTGTAGGTAATTATGAAGCCATGTTTTAAACACTCTGTCCAAGGAGGAGCTATTAGAAAAGAAAATGACATTTTAAAAAAAGAAACCTGTGAAGCTACTCAGGATCAATTATCACAGACCCCTGTTAGGCTGAAAAAACAGTATTTATTTTCAATGGCTTTACAGCAATTGAAATGATTGTAGAATACTGGAATTATCAGATGAAACATGAAATGAGATCATGGATGATGAATGTATGCCATTTGATTAACTTTTTGATTAACAATGTCTAACTTAGCAAGAAACCCTGGCTGTATGGTCAGATATTCATGAGTTCCTCAGAGATTAATGAGGCAATTCTACAAGTGACTAATCTTATTCCATTGCCTTTTTCGTTTATGTTTCCGTTTGTTATGCATCCTTATCCATGATGTCACACATTTCAAAGGTGACTCAACCATCCTCTCTCTCCCATGTTTATATTACAGAGACGACTCAACTAAAAAAATTGATTTTTTAACAATCAATATTTGGCCCCTAATCATCTTATCATTAGCTGTGTACACAAGCAATGAAGGGGATATTAACAGGCATTTTGACATTGGAACGATGTCCATTTTTCAAAAACCATGGGAGAAGAAGAGGCACCAAATTCCAGCCATTAAAAGAATACTTAAGAAAAACTGTAGTGTGTTTGCTGACGCAATCACAATAATTAAAGGTGCACTTTGTAATAATAGAACAATACAGTGATGTAATGACATTGCTATAATGGGTTCAAGTGTGTTTGCATCTCTCAACGTTACGGACAAGGACTTAGAGGCAGCAGTGTGGTGGTTCTCAGTCTCACTCCTGGATATCCAGACTGTATGTTTTGGGTTATTTGATGCTCTAACACTGTAGTTTCCAACCCTGATCCTGGAGACTTTACACACTGCACATTTAAACCTCTCCCTCCTTCCAAACACACCTGAACCAACTAATCAACAAACCTTCCATGGCTTAAAGCAGCCATGTGAGTAAGAACAGTGACGCGTCCTGTGAACTAACAAAGGCCTTAGAGCAGGAGAGCAATTATAACTTTATTAATGGTCAATAATGAAATAAACTAAAATAAAATGCACATTATAAAGCTGTTGTAAAGCAGACATAAACAATGACTTGCTAGCAGACTAAGATTCTCCCAGAGACGCAGTTGGTAGTCCTTCAAGACCCTATTAGATCACACTGAGAGGACAAAGACCTTTATATCAAAGGCGCTGAAAGCACTGGCTCTTACCAAGCTATTTATGGGTAAGGACAGATGAACGTGTAGCCACATTAACAGGATGATTACTTTTAATTAAACCATAGAAAATCAGTGAGATAAATCTTTGTTATAATAACTAATTAGCTTTAGTGTCTCAAAGTCTATTATGAGTCTGCTGTGTTTTTGCTCCATGTTTTTTCTTTAGTTTGTGTTTCTCCGTTTATTGACGCTTTGTGGCCTCCTTACTCATGAAGTCACAGACTCCCTCTATGACACATATTTTAAAGGTGACTGTCCTGTATCGCTCCCCATATATTATTATAGAGAGCACTCAACCACAAAAGTAATTTGCTTTTTTTTTGTGGGGGGGATATTAATGGACATTCTGACATTGGAACCATGTCCAAATTGCATAAACTGTAGGAGGAGAAGCGTCCTCAAACTTCATCTATAATAAGAATAATATAACTTAAGAAAAAGAGTGGTGTGATGGCTGAAGCACTGAAGTATTAGTTCACCTGTCAGCCTGTTACCTCTTCACTAAACGTGGTTCTATATTGTGAATTAACTAAAAACAACCAAAAACATTACTACTACTTTTCTGGCAGAAAGAAATTCAAACACACCCACCCAAAATATATTTATGTGAATATTCACTACATTGATATATAGTAAATATTGTATAGTGTACATTTTATTTTACACATGTTAGCATTCTATTGTTTGTTTTCTAGTGTTAGTGTAGTATTCTATTTTTATTCTCTTTATTAGTATAGTATTCTATTTTTGTTTCTGTTGTTTCTCAATTCTAACTTTGTACTGTCCACTTCCTGCCGTTGCAAAACAAATTTCCCACTTGTGGGACTAATAAAAGCTTATCTTATCACATATTTCTCTATATATCTGTCTATCTATCTATACATATATATGTATGTTTACAGTTATTGTAATAAGCTCAACCACAGTTTGTCATCAGATACTGGTTGTACATTTTTATAATTCCTGGGGTCAGGCTCCCACACCCAGTTTAAGCCCAAGCCTTGACTAAGCAAAAGTTTCTGCACTGAGACCACAGTTTAGACTGAGGTAAATACATAGAATTTAGTTCAGGTTTAAACTTTGTTTGCTAGCCATAGGTACCTCTGCTCTTCTAGAATTGCACAGCTTCCCATTGACACCTACTGAGAATTATTCAAAAAGTACAGAAAATGTATTATATTTCTTTAATACACTAAGACATGACTTAGGTGTGGAAAAACAAGGCATGTTCTCCCAAAGCTGGACACTAAACCCAATGTTTCAAACTATACTGAAGACCACTCAACCTCTGCTCAGTTAACTCTCAAATTCCCACAGACTATGAATCTGCTAAACAAATGTTTAAAAATTAAAAAGTAAATAACTTCCAGAGGCTAGGTAGTCAAATTAGCTGCCAGTGATAAATTTACTTTAGCTCAGGTTAGCTTAAGGGTGCCCAGAACTGGTCCTCGAAGACAGTTTGAAGATTTTCAAACATAACTGGTTTATGTCAGGATTCGTGACTGTGTCTGAGAAAGAGAACTAAAAGAGACAACTAGCCGAAAGACCAGGGGAGTTGAGTTAGCTTTTCAGAGAATTCTTTAATAGAGCACTGACAGGACATGTCCTATAAAGTAATCTTCCGTCTCACCTATTAGAGTCAGGCTGTCAAAAATATTTCTAAAATTTATAACACAACACCACTTCTTCTGTGGCTAGCCTGTTAGCAGCTAAGCTAGCTCTTCTGTCCTTGTAGCCGTTAGCACGTTAGCATGTCCAGAGTTTTATTGTCAGTTTAACGCACCTGGAAAGTGCTCCTCTGACTTTTATTTCGGCCCCCGGCTCCGGGTGTACTGTCGGAGCTCCGGACATGGTAAGAGCAGCCTCGCTGGAGAAGAAGAGCTAGTCTGCGGTGGTGGATATGGAGCCCATACCGCGCCGGGACCAGGAGCAGCGCCATGATCAGATCAAACCGGGTGGGGGGGACTTTGACTGCCCACGTGCAGCTCATCACTATGATCACTACAGTACATTACCGGGAGTTCCTGCACAAATACACCAACTGAGGGAAAAATTATTATTATTATAACAGTCTTTGTCGATATGATATACTGTAATGTAATGTAATGTAATGTAATATATTCTAGTTAGAAGTATGGACATTCGACTTCCAGTGAATTCAAATACTGTTTTACAGCTGTTAGGCAACATGTGATTTACATTATAGTATAATATAGTGTAATATAATATAACATTACATAATATAATATAATATCACATAATGTAATATGATATTGGCACTTGTTTACTAACATGCAGTAAGGAACATTACAGTTAGAACATCAGTATGGGCATTGGACCTTTCTTCCACTTTACACATTTATTTGTTTGTTCGTCTGTTTGTAATGGTAAATCATCATACAAACATTCTGAAAAACATTTATTGAGTAATATTTATGTATATCAAATGCTATTCCAAACAAAAATATAATTCAAAAGAAAAGGTCAATTAATATTTTGTAAAAAATAAATTAAACATTGTGGTAAAGCCCTTTGTTCTTCATTTATAAATATACTATATGGACAAATATATCGGAACACACCTCTTAATTATTGAATTCAGATGGCCCCTTACTTCCAGTGAAGGATAATCTTAATGCTTCAGCATACCAACACCATTTTGGACCACACCATGCTTCCAACTTTGTGGGCGCAGTTTGGGGAACTTTTCTATTCCAGCATGACTGTGCCCCAGTGCACAAAGCAAGCTCCATAAAAACATGATTGGATGAGTTCAGTGTGGAAGAACTTGACCTGCTTCACAGAGTCCTGACCTAAACCCCATCAAGCACCTTCTGTATGAACTGAACTGAAATGGAGATTGCGAGCCAGGCCTTCTCGCCCAACATCAGTGCCTTACCTCACTAATGCTTTATAGAATGACTGGGCACAAATTCCCACGGAAAGACTCCAAAATCTTGTGGAAAGCCTTCTAAGAAGAGTGGAAGCTGTTATTGCTGCAAAGGGAGACTAACTCCATATTAAAGTCTATGTATTTGAATGCAATGTCATTAAAGTCCCTGTCAGTGGGATCGTCCCAATACTTTTGTCCACATTGTGAATAATTTCTCAGAAGGTCGACCACACGTGTTTCCCAGCACACGCTGTTTTGATCCTTGCTACAAAATATGCATTAGAGGAACGCCATCTGCGCAGGCATATGCGCATACTGTACGGCAGAGATCCCAAAGAAAGTGTGCGTTAGTGGAGCTCACTCGTAATTTTTTCCAGTATGCCTATTTTACTCAGGTATACGGACTAATTATTTACTTTCTAAAATAAATCAAGCATACGTCATTTTAATGGTGGTTGAAAAATGTTAATAATGGGGACATTTCAAATACTTACAATTAATAACAAACAGAATAGTGGCACGAGGATGTGACGTTTGTTATGATCTAAAGTTAGTGCGCCCTCACCATCTGTCATGTCCTGGGAGGAGACACGTGCTTCCAGGCCTGATCACTCTGAATTGACTGTATACTTTAATAGGCTACTTGGTGAGAGGAAAGTATAACTTTTAGACGTGGTTATTGGAGTACCATGCCTTGCCCAAACCAGCAGGTGGTCCATAGTGCCAGCACGAACTGCGAGCTTGGCATCATGAAGCAAGTTCGTTTTGCCAGTGGCAGCAACTCAGACAGTGACTCCCAGGAGAAATCGAGTGAGAGCCCCCTGAACGGCAGCCTGCACCTCGAGCTCGGGCCTCAGCTGAAGCTCTTACCCCTCAATGATCAGATCCGAGAACTTCAGACCATTATCAGGGACAAGTGAGGCGGCAAGATTGTGTGTCCTGAGTCCTCGTTGTATGTTGTCAAGCTCAAAAGCATGCTGAGTTCAGTCTAACGTCTTCCCTGTGTGTCCCATAGGACCACCAGCAGAGGTGATTTTGTGTTCTGTGCTGACAGACTGGTAAGGACTTTTTAAATGTTAATCCTTAAACTGGAATTGCACTGATCATTCAGAATTTTTGCATGGTTACCTTGAAAATCAAGTCATTCAGAGTGTTATGATGTGAAATGCTTAGCAGCTTGAATTTCTTTACAATTGTGGTGGACAAAAATACATGGACAAAAATATTACAATGTCTGACCATTACACCAACAGGGACTTTAGTGACATTGCATTCTAATACGTAGACTTTAGTATGGAGTTGTCCCCCACACCTCCCCCCCCACAGCCCTTTAGTCTAGGTTCCCTGCATACATTGATGAATGTACCATTCATCTTTATTAGGTGCACCTACCCTGTATGTCACTGCTGTGATGAGAAAGGTCCAATATACCTGTGCATTGTTGGTCCTGTGGGGGTCCTGACCATTGATAAACAATGTAGACATTATTAGTGAACATACAAGGTCAGTATACCTAACGAAGCCTGGCTGTGCGCTTTAGCTCCCACCTGCTTCTCTAATATTCTAGTAAAACATGGAAGGGGTAGCAGTATAGTAACACACTACATAGACAAAAGTACTGGGACACCTAACCATTACACCATTACTTTAATGACATTGCTTTCAAATACATAGACTTTAATATGGAGTTAGTTCCCCCTTTGCAGCTATAACAGCTTCCACTCTTCTTGGAGTGGAAATATTTCTGTGGGAATTTGTGTCCATTCATTCTGTAGAGCATTTATGAGGTCAGGCACTGATGTTGGTCGAGAAGTCCTGGCTCAGGGAATGAGAATCTGCGTTCCAGTTCATCCCAGGTGTTGGATGGGGTTGAGGTCAGGGCTCTGTGCGGGACAGTCAAGTTCTTGCTTTGTGCTCTGGGCCACAGTCATGCTGGAACAGAAAAGGTTGTTCCCTAAACTGTGTCCACAAGGTTGGAAGCATGGCGTTGTCCAAAATGTCTTGGTATGTTGAAGCAGTAAAATGAATGTTCACTGTAAGTAAGTTGCCTAGCCCAAACTCTGAAAAACAATACCTCTGTCCATATTATATAGGAACTAGTGTGTGCGTGGTTGGCTTTTTTTAACACCCGCCCCGCCCCGCCCCAACCCATCAGGAGATCCAAACTGCACCCCCCACCCAAGTAGAGTCCAAAATCTGTGTCTTCTGAGTCTTTAAATTAAATGTTGATCATGGTCTAAGAGTAGTAAATTGGTCTTATAGCGCCTATATGTGCAAGTAACTGTCACTCAAAAATGGCTTTTGGTTAAATATATTTTATGCCAAAACTTTGTGAAATCTACTGTAAAAAATATCTGCAATTTTCATAACATATTCATAACATTTAATTGAAGCATATTCATAACATTTAATTTAAAAACTTGCGGTGAGGTAGTTTTTAGAGGTGTTAAACTCTTCTTACGTCTGACTCTCATCACCACCATTGTCTCTGAATAACTTTTAAATGGCGTTGATGACTGAATGATGATCAAACCTTTTAAAGTATGCAGGAATTTTATTGATGAACTAAATTCTCAATAAGATAAAAGTCCCCAAGGCCAATTTTTTAATTTGAAGTCTGCTATTCCAGTTGGGGCAGCTGCTGGCCTAGTGGTTAGGGAATTGCCTCTGCGATCAGAAGGTTGTGGGTTCGAATATCCGTGGCACCTCTGTGGTATCTTTGAGTATGGTACCGCCCCCACACACTGCTCCCCTGGCTGCCCACTGCTTCACTATGTGAATGGGCTAGATGCAGAGGAAGAATTTTGTTCTCACACTGTGTGCTGTTCTGTTCACGTATGACAAAATAGTCACTCCAGTGCAAAAAACTGCTTTTAATGTTTTCATAGATTCGACTTGTGGTTGAAGAAGGACTAAACCAGCTGCCGTATACTGAATGTGTGGTGACCACACCAACAGGTGAGTATACTGATTTTCTACTTGGCTATTTCCGCCTGCAGTAATGTGGTTCGTTGCAGCAGAACTAAATCTACAAAGCAGTCTGCTGTGTTCCATTGACGGTTCCGCAGAATGCCTTAAAGATCTAAATAAGTATTTCCTTTTTTGCTTTAAAAATCTTTTAAAAGTCCAATTCAGGGGGAGACAGCCCTTTATAGAGGCCGGTGTATACAATGCTTTAAATTTAGCCTTAATATGCAGTAGGCATACTGCCTTGATGCCTAAAATGCTTGAAGACCACTGCAGAATTTTGCAATTAGCAAATTAGTGATGAGGGGATGTCAGGGATGGTTCCTGGATCTTCCAAAAACTGTACATAAACAAGGCTTGTCTTCTTGTATAGTGTTCAAAGCAACAAACAGTATTTTCCGATGAACTCCAGTTTGCTTAGTGACAGTGATGGAATGGGCCTGCGCTCACACTCTTCTCTAGAATCTGATCAAACTGGTAGCTTATGGTTTTTGTTCTCTATGTCCTGAAGTAGGACGGTACTAAGACTTGTCTTCTTGAATACCATTCAAAACAACAAACACTTCACTACAGTCTGCACTTCATTGTAGATTTGTTCATCCACTTCGTTATCCAGTGTTTAGCATCAGTGATTACCTTTGCTCCTCATGAATGACCCTTTTTCATCTTGACTTCCAGGATACAGATATGAAGGTGTCAAGTTTGAGAGAGGCAACTGTGGTGTCAGCATAATGAGGAGCGGTCAGTCAAGTGGCCCTTAACATTTCCGCTTAAAATACACAAACAGATTATTGAGTAATAGAAGCTAATGCTGGTATGTTTGTATCAACCATAAACAGGCGAGGCGATGGAGCAGGGCCTGAGGGATTGCTGTCGGTCCATCCGCATTGGCAAGATTCTCATACAGAGTGACGAAGAGACACTGAAGGCCAAAGTGTACTACGCAAAATTCCCTCCGGACATTTATAGGCGCAAAGTCCTGCTCATGTATCCTATTTTGAGTAAGTACTGAATGAACAGTT
>JBBPCY010000032.1:18651594-18667352 GCA_037974405.1 Brachyalestes nurse | reverse complement strand
TATAAGGGCATTAACACTTCAGAGGCACGAGTCGACGTCCACTGAGAGAAGTCGACTAGTCATGTTTTTTTCCTCTCTCTCTATCCTCGCGTGTGTACGCAGTGCAGTCTCTGCTTCTGATTGGCTGACGCAGACACGCGTTCCGTGGCTTAACCAATTATTATAGTCCCTTCATAAAAGGGGCAGTATCGTTGGCGCGAGGGGAATCTAAACACAAGACCACAACGAGACGAGAGACATGCGGCACAGAACACAGACACATCACATGTGTGGAGATACTTCACTCTAGACACACGAACAGCACGGAGACCTGCATAACCTGCAAGTCGGTAGTACAGTACAGTAACAGTACCGGCGCTCTGCACGGCATCTGAAACGGCAGCCGCTAGCTAACATGACTAACACTTATGGAGTCATTAATGCCCTATATATATATTAGTGCTGGGCATGTTAACACATTATTATCACTTTAACGCATTATTTAATTAATGCCGACAATTTTTTTGCGAGTTAACGCAGTTTTAAAAAAAAAATACTCTTATTTTGAATGTTCGTTTTTCTGTGCTTGACCACTTCACTTCACTTTAACAGGGAAACTCACTACTGAATGGTTATGAAATTATAATGGTTCCGGCACCCATGCTCCGGACTCTGAGGGGGCCTGTTTTTTCTGTAACAAACTAGATAAAACGTGGATGCCCTGCAGTGGCCAGAGAGAGAGCAAAATATATATATATATATATAGATAGATAGACCTCTTACATTTCCCACTGAAAATCTTGTGGAAAGCCTTCCAAGAAGAGTGGAAGCTGTTATAGCTGCAAAGAGGGACCAACTCCACATTAAAGTCTATGTATTGGAATGCAGCGTCATTGAAGTCACTGTTGGGGTATTGGTCAGATGAATACCTTTGTCCATATACTGTATATTTCCCCAGTAATATAAAAGTACACCTTCTAACACCTAGTACACTTTTTAAACTCTGCAAAATAAAGGAAAAAAAGGAAAAAAAATCGTTTCAAATATGCTTTAATATAATATATAGCTTATTCTCTCAGAAAAGTTGTAGCCTTTTGTACTATAAATAAAGCCATAAAACTGTCACAAGGACAAGTTCAACTGAACCTTTTTGATAATAGCCAGATTCACCTGAATATCGTTTTATTTCAGTTATTCTGTAAAGCATTTTTCAGCCCATTTTATTTTCCGACGGACTCCGGTTTGCTTAGTGACAGTGACGGGATCAGAATGAAATGTGAGCCTGCGGTCACACTCTTCTTTAAAATCTGAATCGGTAGCTTATTACATATTATCTTATAAAATATAAAAGTGATGTATTTGTTTTTTGTTCTCTGTGTCCCACAGTAGGACTTTACTAACCATTTTAAGAAAGTTGTTACAGACGACTGATAGGGCCTTTGTGAAGAAATTGTAAATCACTTCTCAATCAGATTGTGCCATTGGAACTAACTGTTGTATAATGTTTTTGCTGATGCTGCATCAGGCTTGACTCCCTTGTTACAGATGCAGTCGTTGTGAATAGTGAATGTAAGTATGAAGGGGAAAACATTTTGCAATATAAGTAGGTAGCTTGGTCTTGTCATTTAAATGGTAGTGTGTTTACAATTGACTTCTTTAGTCTAGGTTCCCTGCATACATTGATTAATGTACCATTCATCTTTATTAGGTGCACCTACCCTGTATGTGTCACTGCTGTGATGAGAAAGGTCCAATATACCTGTGCATTGTTGGTCCTGTGGGGGTCCTGACCATTGATAAACAATGTAGACATTATTAGTGAACATACAAGGTCAGTATACCTAACGAAGCCTGGCTGTGCGCTTTAGCTCCCACCTGCTTCTCTAATATTCTAGTAAAACATGGAAGGGGTAGCAGTATAGTAACACACTACATAGACAAAAGTACTGGGACGTCTGACCATTACCCCAATGGGAACTTTAATGACATTGCATTCAAATACATAGACTTTAGTTGGTCCCACCTTTGCAGCTAAATTAACTCATCCAAGCATACCTTCATGAACCTTGCTTTGTGCACTGGGACACAGTTGTGCTGGAATAGACAAGGGCCTTCCCCAAACTGTGTCCAAAATGTTAAGCAGAAACATTGATTTCCCTTCACTGGAAGTAAGGGGCCACCTGAATTCAATAATAAACAGGTGTGTCCCAAAACTTTTGTCCATATAGTGTGTCTAGAACATCAGACTTCTTTATTTCAGGAGGTTTGAGTATACACCAGCCTTTCGTTATTTAGAATCAGAATCAGAAATCTTTCTTGATGCCAGAGGAAATCGCTTATGTTACGACTGCTCTGAGACAAGAGAGTATTAAAGTCTCCAATAAAACTCTTCAGAAACACTTTACACAAAACACGCTCTGCTATATACACAAAAACAGCCACACAACGAGCACAACATACTCCACCCATCCACTGCCATACCCCGGTGCTCCTTTCGTGTCCACACTGAAAAGGACGATTTGCTAATGTCAGTCATCTCTAATATTTTGTCCATCACGTCCTGACGGGCGCAGCTGTAATTGCCTTGCAGCCCGCTGTTAGGCATGTAAAATCAAAGAGCACCCCCACCTTACTGCTCTGTTCCAGCTGACCTTTGCGTCTTGTCCCACGTTTTCAGCTCGTTCCGCCAGCGTTCAGACGCCGAGGGTAATTATAGCTCTCGAGAGGAAATTATACAGCGCCTGCCAGTTAGCCACCAAGTGCTGAATAGCACGAGGATGGGTCCCTGAAAATAGCACGGTAATGGGCGGCTTACACCCGCTGTTAATACACTTAACCATTGTGCACTGGTCGAAGTCGAACAGCTCCGTACATAATGTCTTTATTAGCGCCCTTCGAAAAAATTCATTCATTCCAAGGTGGCAGAGATCAGGACCGTTCTGTGAAATGTTTACCGTACACTCTTTGTCTTTTTGATCAAATGAATGTGAAGATGACTTTGTATTTAAGAGGCAGGCGCTGAATGTTTGGACACTAACTATGTCATCATTTCTGGCACCAAGTGTCCGTTTCAGGCTGATGTCAGCAAAAAAATGCTGGATCTGATTTACAAATGTAGCCTAAAATATCACAGAATTGTTTGTAGTGCAATAAAACATAAAGTGAAATAAAGTACATCATGTGACAACAGCAGTCGTGTGTTGTATAATAAGCCGTTAATGTAAGAGCAGAGTGTGCTGAGGAGCTTAAAACAGTCTAAAATGTGAACAGTCTAAAATTAACTGGCTCAATTGTTTTGTACTTGATGTGTTATTTGATCAGTCTTGAGTGTGGTACTCCATAGCCTTCTTAAGTAAACGGGGGAAAAAAAAACTATAATTTATAGTTTAAATGTCTGTAAATGCATTATAGACCACTTTGAACAATGTATTTCTTCTATATGTTGAGAGTGGGCTTTATTGACATTGCTGTTTTATGATGAATGCTGCATTTATTTGGGCCATAAATGTGTTTTCATTACACTTGTTATTCTTTTTAAAAATGTATAACAATTGTTATTATACAGCCGTTTGAAATGAAACTTCGTTTGTAGAACTTTGGTTTGTTTGGTTTGTTGAATACATTGATAAACTCGGCTGATTTTGCTGGAAATGACCACAGAGATGTGTCAAATCTATGAATAATGATTTTGTAATGTGTTCTGTCTCTCATCTGAAATATTGACTCACCCTAGGTAGTGGAAACACAGTCATCGAAGCAGTCAGAGTACTGATAGATCACGGAGTCCAGCCTTCACACATCATCCTCCTCAGTCTTTTCTCCACTCCTCATGGTAAGACTGCTTCATTTTAGACATGAACATAAAACCTAGACTATTTTGGTCAACCCATGTCAGATCCTCCTGATTGATCATCTAAGATTTGCTTCATTTTTCGAAAGAATTTTTGAAAGTCTTTTATATCTATTAGTTTTGGAGATACAGAGACTTTCTTAATTAGACATGACCTTAAGTTTTGCTTTAAAATTAGTCTATGCCCTTGTATGTTACCCTAATGCTAGCTATCCTGTAAAACTAAAGATTCCAAATTTAAGATGTTTGTCACAGTTATACACAGTTATACACATGTAATATGCAGTGACCCAGAGTTACCCAGAGTTGATCCTGGGACAGTACAATTAGAAAATAGAATGTAGAGCAGAATAATAGAGAAATTTGACCAAAACACAAATGTGAACAGTATGAATATAACAGTATATACAAACTGTGGACTAAAAGAATCTGTATATTTTAAATGAACTACACTTCAAGAGGATAAAACAACCTCAACAATCACAGAATAGAAGAAGAAAATTCAGTATATATGCATTTTTAAAAAAACACAATACCAGATTGTGGTTTAATAAATCGCAGGAATATGAATTTCTTCAGTATAGATGAAATTCAAAATTAGTCAGAGCTCCACATGTTGAGATTAGATCTGAACCCATTATTTGGTGTAGAGAGAAATCGAAAAAGGGGTTTATCTTACCAGGAAGCCCTCTTCACTATGCCACGCTTCTCTATGTCTTTTGAGTAATAAAAAACAGTGTTGAAATACCTGAATGTCTTTATTATCCTTGAAAAAAATAATAAACATGAATCCCTGACTACACACTTTGAAGGAAGTTTCAAGATGAAAGAGTTATATATGAAAGAGTTATTATATATCCCTATTAATGACTTCTTTTAAAGTTTAAAGTTGCCTATAGAACTAAAACGCAAGCCTTAAAATCTCAGTCATTATGTGTATATGTGTATCTTATGCATATTTATCAGGCCTTTTTGTCCTTTTTTAGGGGCTAAATCTATAATTGAAGAGTTTCCAGACATCACCATACTGACAACTGAGGTCCATTCTGTCGCTCCCGCTCACTTTGGACAGAAATACTTTGGAACAGACTGATTTCTCAGTGATATTTTCCCTCTGGTTGGAGACATCTGAAGCTTGATCAGAAGAATGTTTTTGTGTCAGAACAGTTTGAAGTGCCTCATTAAATACAGTATTTCAGTGTTGTGCATTGCAGTGTTAAATGATGAGCATTGTCTTGCGTTGCAGTGTTAAATGGGTATTGTCTTGATGGTGCAGTTGTTTTCTGTTTCCACAACCCTGTTTGTCGTTAGCTCGTCAGATGGTAAGCTTGGAATGTACCTCACAAAGCAGGATTTCTCAGTTTAACCAGATACCTCAAACCTAGCCAGTAAGAAAAGAGCTGTAGGACATTCATAACTTGACAAGCCTCAGCTTTGAGCTTGGGTTATCTTGCTAAATCCTGTTTTGTGAAGCACCTTTTTGTGATAAAGTCAAATGAAGTAGGTGTTTGTCATTTTATGTCTTCTACACAGTGAAACAAAACTACGCTCTTCCAGGACCATGGGGCAACACAAGACTATAGGAGGGCAAAGTGTAAGACAGGATACCAACAAAATGGCAGAAACAGTACCAGGAATGAATGTAAGACTGTATTCTAGCAGAAAGTAATTAAATGTCCAAACAATGAAGAAAAAACATATTTTGCAAAAAACTGCCAAAAATATCAACAACAGGATAAAAAGGAAACAGTAAATAAATAAATGGTATGGTGTGGTTTTAATAAGAGGTAACAGTTTGTTTGACTCTTGTTTATGGGGGAATAGTGTGTGTGTGTCAGAAGTACAGTTTTGAGTGTGTCCCATCCTGGCACTGAAGGCTCTTGTGCTACAGGCAGCAGGAGAGCGAAGGGAGTATTGTGGGGGGTGAGTGGGGTCCTCCTCAATGCTGGTGGCTTTGCAGATTCAGTATGTGGCTGTGATGTCGGTCACAGTGGGGTTGGAGACCCCGATGAACTTTCCGGCTGTCCTTGCTGTCGGTTCTTGAGGTTTGATTCCCATACCAAGCAGTTACACAGCCGCTCAGGATGTTCTCTGAAGCCCCTCTGTAAAGTAAAGTGGCCCCTCATAGACATATGTGAACACACCACATGGATTGTAGCACACAGTGTGAATAATGAGAAATTCTTTCTCTGCATTTAACCTATTCAGGTGGAGCAGCTCCCTAACCACCAGCTGCCCCAACATGGAAACATGGAAAGGATGTGGGTGAACTCCCCTCAGTCATCACAGGACACAGAAGGCGTTCCAAGAACATAAAGAACATCAAAATCCCACTACCATAAAAGCTCAGTTTGTTAGATAAGTTAGGAGGGTACTTCGTAAAGCAGAATTTCTCAAATAAGCCAGACAACTCAAGTCTATCCACTAGGAAAAGAGCTACAGGACCTTTATAATTGAGACACTCCCACCTTTGGGCTTAGGGATTCTGGTTACCCTGCTTTGTAAAATAATTCCCAGTGCACTACTAGTCAGTCTCAAGTAGCCTGCACACTAACTGATGTCGTTACGATGAAGCTGCAACTTGCGGTCTCACTAACTGGATTAGAACTAAGGACCACTAGTAGAACAGTCAGCTGATCTTTGCTCTACAAAGGCTAATACCAATTATGACCAGATCTCATCAAGGCACCTGGACCTTCACAGACATGTAAACCAATGGTATCCACAAATGTGATGGGCGTCACAGAAACACAGTAGAAATTCTTTCCAAGTGTGGAGTTTATTCTTTTTTTTTTTTTTTTTTATCTTCGAATGAGAAATTGTTAACGTCCATCATACGCAGTGTTTTTTTAAACAATGCACAATTCGTACCATTCCAAAATATATGATGGATTGTAGTGGTTATGCATTAACAGTTTTAAAATAAGGAGTAATACATGTAACAGCATTAACAAGAGGACATAAGGAATGACCATATGGCGTACATACAGGCACACAGGCATTTGACATGGAGTGTAGCAAAGAATCACATTTACAGAACAACAGGAAAAAGGCTTAAGGACAAAGGGAACATGATGCCGATATACAGACAGCGTTATCCATGACTTAATCCCATTTCATCTGAACACGGCCCGGTAAATGAACAGTACCACTCCTCTCTGAAGTGGAATTACAGTGCAAGATAATCTCTTTATTCAGAGGAACAAAGGTCAGTTTCAGGAAACAGCACAGCGGTATCAAAATCTGCATTGGACAAAGCACAACTGTTTGTTTTCCTCATGAAGGACTTGGCAAATAGTCGTTAAGTCGAATCAGGTGTGTTTGAGCACAACACTAAAGAGCTGCAGCGGGAGGAACACTGAACTAGACTTTACGGCAAAAAAAACCACTGGTTCCAGTTCCATAATGTGTCTGTGTGGACAATGGCAACAAGATAAGAAACAGTGATAAATTAATAAAAAAATAATACATCTCATGATAGTTAACCTCTCTCCACCAAGAGAACAAAATGACAAAACGTTCCATTTGCACTTAGACATACACGTAATGAAAATACTTATTACACCATCATAAAAGGACAATATCAATTATAACATTTACTAAAAAAAGTGGATACATTTAGGCTGCACCACAGTGATTTTACAGAAAAAAGCAGTCACAGTCTTCGATGAAACTTTAAGGCTTAGAGAGACATCATGCTTGTAGTAGAACTGCTCTACTCGTGTGCAGAGGATAAGTGGACAGCCTTAGTCTTGGCTCTCTTAGGACAATGGCAAGTGCATATAAATGGAAGTGACTGACCTGGCCTCTTTCTTTACGTGATGGACGTTATTCACATGCCGTGACACAGACAATGTGAACAGCATCTTGGTAAGGTGAAATGTAATGGACTTTGAGATTCAAGCCCAAACCATAATCCAGGCCTGTGGGAACAGTCAGTGATGGTCCTAGGTGCTTTGCAAAGGATTCACAAAGATGGAAATCATTACGGGTGGTTAATAATAAAAATCCAGGAAAACCAAGTTACAGTTAAAATCCTCTCAGAGGTCCCCTCCAGATATTTGGTGCTCCATGGACATCTTTCTCTGGAGTCTCCTAGTATTTGGAATGCAGGCTGCACAGCCGAGGTTTGGTGCTTCTCTTCAAATTATGGTGAAAGTTCATTCCAGAAGTCACTGAAAGTGCTTCACTGGTCTATATAATACAAACAAAAATAGTCATAATAAGTATTTTTATATCGCCCCCCTCCCCCCCTTCTCTCCACCCCAATAAGCATTAGGCTACAAACATATATATACTTACACAGAAATGTACTTCACTCATTAATTATGATTCTATATCGATGGTGACTGAAGGGTCATGATCCATTTCACCATCTGAAAAGAAAGTGATTGGCAAGTGATAATACAGCTTCTACTGAATAGAATAAAAGTTAATTATTAATATGAATACTAAAAAGCACAGTCATGGTGATCGAGCAATAATATTATGAATGTACATCCATTTCATCCCGTAAGTTCTTAAAACTCTTTTCTTAATACCGCATCTAAGAATTTTTATGATGCCATTAACTGTGTGGTTCTCGCACCTGTCCTCAAGGACCAGCTAGATATCCCCGAATTTTCACAATTTTGCGTGATCACAACTCCCATCACTTAGGGATGGAGCAGAAACCATGGGGATCCCTGAGGACTGCTTTGAGAACCACTGCATTAAATTACTCCAGACCATTAGGGCAGTGTTTCCCAACCCTGGAGGCACACTTCCCTGCATATTTTAGTACCTTCTCTACTCTAACGCACCCAACACGGTTGTTAATGAGCTGATTAGGTGGATCAGATGTGTTGGGAGCAGTAAAAACTCTACAGTGTGCTTCTAGGACAGGGTTGGGAAACACTGCATTAAGGCAAAATTAAACAGACCACAGCCAATGTGACATGCAAGGCAATTACTATTAAAAAGCTTAAGTCCACTGAGAAGTGAGAGATAAAAAGCCAAGCAGGCTTCCAGATGCAACATCTTATCGATTACATATCAATCAGGCCCCTGTAATTGAGCTCACTTTTAACTGAGGCAGAATGAGGCACAAGCTGTCCTTGCGCTGCCACTATCATGTCTCACTTACCTGTGCTCTCCTCATCTGAGCCACCATCTTCCTCCCATCTCCTCTCACTGGCTAATAAGGGGTTCTGAGATTCACACAGAGTCCTCAAAGGGAAATAAAGGCCATCGCCTTGACTGTGGAGCACAAGCACATAATATTGGATTATTAGTTGCATGCACACTTATACTGCCATCAGGATCACGCCACAGCATTTTGTGAATGTAAACTGGACCACCTTGTTTGTTAACTGTGCAAGATTCAAAGTGTCTGATGCCAAGTATTCTCAAATGCAGCACATGCTTGTCAGTGGAGTTTATGCAAACTGTCTGTCCACAACTGAATGTGCCTGGAAATATAGTGTCAGTATATTCAGTACATGTCTGATAATACCGAGATCTCACCTGGTGAACACTGGGAAAAGCCACAGCTTTTTGTTATCTCCAAAGACTTGTGCAAGGTTTCGGCGGAAGCCAACATTAAAACCATTCCGGTCAGGACCGTTCTGGAACACTGGCGCAGAGAAAGCCTCTGAAAAAACAATGGGAAAAATAAGGTTAAAAAACATTGGATGTTTTGTACACCTTCATTTTATGAACAGGTACACGTATGAACCCCATTCAGGGCGCATCACACAGCTATCGGCAGAATGAGCACAAAACGCACTGGGGTAATCATGGTGACTCCTCTGCTTAAACAAACCTGCTATTCACTACCAGCACCAACCGATCCTGCCCTACAAAACTAGAATGGATAATTGCTACTCTATCAATCACATAGACTAGAGCATCTGGAACAGTACCAAAGACACTGGAGAGGCAAAGCACAATGTGTCTTACCCAGTGTGGACCTGTTCTTAGCTACCAGCCAGCAGTGGTAGCCAAAAAGGAACATGAGGCTGACGAAGAACATGAGAGCAACAAACAGCAGAAACAGGACATGAAACTTTGCATGGTCATTTTGAAGCTGCCCCTGAAGAAAAAGGAAAAAAAAGAAACATTCACTCTCTCTGTTGTTGCAAATTCAGTTCATACTGAAGAGCAAATCTGTCCTGCTCAAATCAGATATGTTAAAAAATGGATATGAGTTGCTAGCCATCACTCTACAAAAGACTTGAATGTAGTTACACATTTGTAATTACAATGACCTGCTAGATTAAAGCGGCGAGAAAAAAGTCTCCTAATGTAAAGACTCTTGTTTAGACACTGCATCATGTAACTCACCGTCCAAAACTTCAGAAAATACTGGAATACTGTTGCTGCAATGAAGACACAGTACAGCATGGAGTAAGACAGAAAGAGCAGGAAGAACTTGTAGTTTGAGAATCCGACACAGTTGTTTACCCTATAAGAGAAACATTCATAGATCACTGTAAGCTACAGGAAAGAGTCACTGTCCATTATGCACTTGTGTGTGCCAACTACACTAATTACATCATAAAAAAACAGCATCCACTCACCATGGACAATGATGATCCATTTTCAGGACGCAACTACAAAAAGAAAATGCACAGAAGTAATTAAATTGAACAGTGTCAAGATATCTTCTCTGATAATGGCAAGTTCCTGTCCGACAACACCTTCTAATTATTACACAAGTCTTGTGTACAGTGATCATCTTTCTAGAGAAACTGAGACGGAAAGGTAGGAGGGAGACAAGCGAAACAGGGCAAACGGTAAACTTACGTTTCACAGACCGAACAGTGGTGACAGCGATCAGGCTTTATCAGCTGACAGCGATCGCAGAACCTGATAGCTAGACACACACATGCACACACACAGACTCGTCATTTTAAATTCAGTTCCACACTTTAGCCAAAGTTTACTATCTTTCAGTAGAGTAACAACACTAGACGTCCATACAGCTATTATTCAGAGAGCCAATTAGATCCCTACATGCAATAACAACACATTTTATAAGTTATACAATGCAGTTATCATATAAATAAAGAGAATGCCTAAACTCTGTCACACCACAAAACTGATCTAGCATGAAATCAAAGGTGATATCAATCCATAAAATCCAAGTATATGAGATTATTCACCTCCTGATTGGGCCCGTGTGAAGATTGGGAGCTTCTTAGCTATGTCAATAAGGATCTGCTTCTGCACATCTGGCCTCTCCTCCATCTCATATCTTTCTTTGTCACTGTAGGACAGGTGGAACTGTAGCAGAAGAGCAGTACAGTTATTCTCCAACTCATGACGATCAGATTTGGTATAAAGACATTTGTTGTTCTTGCATTTTTCTTGCACTTGCTTTTGTCTTCCGGTCAGCACTTGTGGTCTTGTGGTACTGTTTCTTGTGTTGCGCCATGGTATTGGAGGATTTCACTGTGTTCTGTGTGTAAATGTCTGATATTACAATAACCCTACTTGACTTGACATCAAACCCATCCATGTCACTGACCTTTTTGGACGGCATGGAGGGTGGAGTAAAGATGGCCTTCCAGTAGGTCCAGCAGAACATCACAAAGCATACATGGAAAACCAAAAGATACGCCACTGCAGAAGGAACCAGACATTTTACAGTAACATTAAGAGGAACATGACACAAAGAGGCGGTTATAATCTGTGAGGAACTGACCTCATTCAGACATGAGCAGTGATTGTTTGTGGTATCAAGAAAAAAATCAAAGATGAGACTGACATGCAGTGAAAGAATGAGGAAGGGAGATTTAGGATTTATTCTGCATTAATGGAACATCACTAACGTTACTCACCTCTCTCCAGTGTATTGTGTAGTGTAACTGCAACACAAAGCAATGAAAGCCCTTTAAGCTTGCTAACTTAAAAGCTTTCAAGCTGACACATTAAAACACGTAACATAAGCAAAAAAAATCCTCCAACCCTAACGTTATTCATCTCATATCAAGTCCATACAGTACAATCGGAATATACAGTGTTATTACGTACGTTCAAGCACTACTTAGCTCTCTAATGTAAACATAAGGCACCTCAAATGTACATGTTTGTGCTATTTGTTATTTTGTACTCTTTTAAATCACAAAAAGCCAACAAGACCATTATACAGTGACATCAAAGAGCACTTGTTTACAGTCCCAACTGTATTAGCATCACAAAGAAGGGTTAGCATGCCTGCTAATGTTTGGATTCTGTCAAAAATAGACGCGGATACTCACAGAAACATAGCTCAAACACGTAGGCGTAGTACGACCACAGGACAACAGAGGAGATAATGACCACAGGGATCCAGGAAAATATCCTCTGACAGCATCTCAGCCCCCTCGAAATGGCCATGTTCAGTCCAGTCTCTCAATCATGTTCTCCAGCAGCCACTAGCCGCCCTAGCCCCGGAAAACCCCAAGCGGATCTGCGGTCGATTTATCGGAACTGTGGGCAGAAACAGCTTCGTCATGTTTCTCCACAGTCATCCGAAACAATGTGTGGCCAAAAGTATTGGGATACACCTGTTTTCCAGGGTTTGGGCTATTTCTTAGTGAAAGTCATTTATGGTGGAGAGGTACTTGCACATAGAGGCGCTGTAAGACAGATTTACTACTACCATGATCAACATTAAGTATAAAAACTCTACTTGCACTGCAGTCAGTCCGACCCCGGGTTCCCTACGCTATATGGACAAAAGGGGCACAGCTGTTCTACAGGCTTTGGGCTATTTCCGCTTACTTCCAGTGAATGGTACAGACGTTCTGGACACTGAATATGCTTCCAACTTTGTGGACACAGTGTTTGGAAAAGCCCCTTTTCTATTCCAGCATGACTGCGACCCAAGATCCAAGAAGACATAGTTGAATGAGTTCGGTGTGGAAGAACTTGACTTTCCCACATAGAGCCCTGACCTCAACCCCATCCACCACCTTTGTGATGAACTGGAACGGAGATTGTGAGCCAGGCCTTCTCATCCAACATCAGTGTCTGACCTGATAAATGCTCCACAGAATAAACGGGCACCAGTTCCCACAGAAACTCCCACAGAAATCTTGTGGAAAGCCCTCCTAGAAGAGTGGAAGCTGTCATAGCTGCAAAGAGGGGGATCAGTTTATTATTTAAGTCTATGTATTTGAATGCAGTATCATTAAAGTAATGGTTGGTATAATGATAAGGCGTCCCAATACTTTTGTCCATATTGTGTTTACCACATTTCGAGAACAACCTAGCCATCTTGAAAACGCATGTAGGTAGAATTATATGACTTTTCATTTTTGGTTTGGTTACTTAGGTACTTAATTACAATACTAGTGAGACTGTATATTTCTGCCATTCTGGGTTATTGTAGACTATTGTGTAAAACAAGCATGTGCTTGTGTGTGCTAATTTATCTCAGTGTCTGTTCACTGTGTTGTCAGAGTGCTCTCGGGTGCTGTACACAGTTCAGCCAGTAGGGGTCACTGCAACACTGCTGCTACTCTGAAGTCATGAGGCCTCGCTGAAACTAGAACTTCTATCTGTTGTGTTAAAATTTCACATACACGCAAATGTCTTTGTCATCACTGATTTATATTATATGCCCTTATTTTACACCCTTTCATTTTATTTAAAACTCATTTTTATTATAATAGAATAATAGTGTCACGTTATGCTATGTTGGTGCGTATATATATATATAATGTATATATGTGTGTGTGTGTGTGTGTATATTTTATAATATATTTAAAACTACCTTTGCTTGTCAGTCAGTCAGTGAAATTTATGCCTTGTGCTGCCAAGTGCTCAATCATGTGTTTTGATGAGTTTAATACGGAGAACTGTAGTGGCCTTTGCTGAGCCCTGACCAGAGCTGAACATCTTTGGGATGAACAGGGACTCTGATTGTGAGCCAGGCCTTCTCATCCAAACATTAGTGACATACCTTACCAATACTATCTTGACTGAAGATCTGAAGATGCACATATTCACACAGACACACTCCAGAATCTTGTGGAAAGCCTACGCGGAGCAGCAGATGTACCAACTCCATGTTCATGTCCATGGTTTTGGAATGGTTGTGTCAAGCAGGTGTGAGGCCAGGTGTCCACATACGTTTGGCCATATAGTGCACAATGAATTAATCTATTACTGAAAAAGCAATGTGTGAGGGCTGTCATCATGAAGGCTGTATAGAGGTGTGGCCCCACATACAGACCCCTTGGGTTTAAGGAGATTTGTAGTCACTTATTGTTGTAGGTATTATAAATAATTTATAGAGGAATATTATAAACAGGGCACTAGAAATAAAAGGTATTCAATGAAAAATAATTGTATACTGTGATTAACAGGTGGAGGCCACTGACATTTGATGTGTTTACAAAGTGTTCCTTTAATTCTTTTGAGCAGAGTATATATATATATATACATACAGAGAGAGAGAGAGAGAGTTATTTCTTAACCCTAACTTCTAATGGTTGTGTATGTGACCCCACTGGGTACCCCCAACACTGGTGCAGGGACAGCGTCCTGCAGCACACCGGGGGGAAGGAGGGGCCGTCTGTCAGCGCATCAGATGCTGCACCGCTACTACAAAGTGTTCACTACTATCATAATAGTAACCAGGCCTTAATCAAAACATTTACCCAGGAAAGCGAAACACAAACAGCTCATGCAGACAGGCCCGGGCAGATCACTCAGACAGCAGAGGAGAGACGGAGCAGGAGAGACACAGGAAGATAGACAGAGGGGGGGCTCTTTGAGGAGAAGTCATGCGTTTGGGAGGAGAGACGGCGAGAGGGTTGACAGAGCACAGAGTGCGTTACCTGGTGAAAGCACAGTCGAGATGTGTGCATTTCAACAGAGTTGTTAGTTTTCCTTTCGCCGTGTGCCGTCAGTATTCTGCCACTAATGCACCTCTTATGGCACTTTGGTAGAGTATGTGGCCTACATTTGTTTCTGTCATTTCCCATTATGTGTGGTGGAGTGGTGGGTTATTAGATCATGGTGTGTGTGTGTGTCTGTGTGTGTGTGTCTGCATTCTTGAACATTCCTACATGCATCTGTCTGCATGCATGTGTGTGCATGTATATATTTGTGTGCATGTGCATATGTGGACATGTACGTGAATGAAAGAGTAAGAGAGAGAAAAGACTGAGGAAGAGAGACAGACGCACGGACAGAGACAACCAGAAGGAATGAGTGAGAGAGAGTGAGAGAGAAAGGGAAAGAGAAAGAGGCACACAGACAGAGAAGGAGAAAGAGAGATACAAAGAGAGAAGTAGAAGTAGAGACGGAGAGTGAGGGAGAGAAAAAGAGAGTGAGGGGTAGAAAGAGAAAAAGATTTAGACAGAGAGGAAGAGAGAGTGAGAGAGAAAGAGAAAGGGGGAGAACGAGAGATAAAAAAGAGAGAAGGAGAGAGAGTAAGGTGGAGGGAGAAAAGGAAAGAAAGTGGTAGAGAGAGAGAAAGAGTGAGAAAGATGAACATAGATAGATGTGAGGAGAGACAGACAGATGTGTGTGTGTGTGTGTGAGAGAGAGGGGGGGGTGGAGAGAAAAAGAAAGATGAACAGAGTGAGTAGAAAAGCAAAAAAGAAACAGGTGGAGAGAGACGCGGAGAAAAAGAAGGACAAAGAGAGTGAGTGGTGGAGAGAGAAGAAGAGAGACAGGTAGAGAAAGGGAGAGGAAAAAAGTGAGTAGAAGAGTGAGAAGAAGAGCGACAGGTAGAGAAAGGGAGGGAAAAAGAAGTATAAAGAGAGAGCGAGTGGTAGAGAGAGAAGAAGAGAGACAGAGAGAGAGGGAGAGAAAAAGAAGGATAAAGAGAGAGTGAGTGGTAGAGAGAGAAGAAGAGCGACAGGTAGAGAAAGGGAGAGAAAAAAAAGGATAAAGAGAGAGTGAGTGGTAGAGAGAGAAGAAGAGGGACGGAGAAAGAGGAAGAGGAAAA
>JBBPCY010000032.1:18604979-18625152 GCA_037974405.1 Brachyalestes nurse | reverse complement strand
GTAACACCACCAATTTGTTTCAACACTTGGAGCACAATCATGTTACTGAATATGAACAGTGCATGGCTCAAAAAAAACAAAAAGAGACTGACAAGCGACTGAGCATATTTGCTGTACAAACTTGTCAGTGAACTATGAGGGCAAAAAATAAATAAATAAATTAAATAATCGTTTATTAATCGTAATCAAGTTAAAATGTTCAATTAATCGAGATTTTGATTTTAGGCCAAATCGCCCAGCCGTACGCCCACCTGAACATTGTTGCAGATCAAACGTACTACTTCCCAACTGTATTCCGTAATGGCAGTGGCCTGTTTCAGCAAGATAATGCCTCCTGCCACACTGCAAAAATTGTTCAGGGATTGTTTGAAGAACATAAAGAGACCAAGGTGTTGACCAGGCCTCCAAATTCATTCAGATCTCAATGTAGTCGAGTCCAGAGAATCTGTGGGATGTGCTGGACAAACTAGTTTGATCCACGGAAGATCCACCTTGCAACGTTTTACTTTACGGATCTCCTGCTAATGTCTTATTGTCATATCACAGCACACCATAAGAGGTCTTTTGGAGTTCATGCTTCAACTGTTCAGAGCTGTTTTGGCAGCACAAGTGGGGCCTATGCATTATTGGGCAGGTAGTTTTCATGTTATGGCTGATTTGTGTGTTTTGTGTTTACAGAGATCATGTACGTGTAAAGGCACGGTAACATAAACAGACTATTTCATTCAGGATATAAAGAGGAAACTGTTTGGAATTAGGACTCTTTTTGTACATAAACTCCCACAAACATCATAAATGGACATGAAAATCCAAGAAAAATGCTGGATTTGTGCTCTTAAAAGCCACTTCATGTACAGTCAATGATGACATAATGCCTGCATAATAGATCAGACTAAAACAAACTCACCTTTAACTGCTGAATGAACCGCAGCTCACATCAAGTGCAGTCATAATCATCGTCCTTGCATTTTGTTTCTCATTCTGAATATTTTACGCTGAACTGCAGTTCTGCTTGGCGAGTTCACACCAATAAATATGTGTGTTGTCTGAACCATTCATGGTGTCAAGTTGTCAAATACTTTAGAGTCCACAACATTTGTGTTGAGTTCAGCCTCAGTTTACAGTTTATACAAATAATTATACAAAATGTACCTTCTCCATTTAGATGATCTTGACCTTAGCGATGCTTTGGACCCCAGAAATGACATTGGAGGTAAAGGGAAAGACACTGGCAAAGGAGGTGAGTGCCCTCAGAATTTGTGATGCTGTATGTGTGACATGATTTGATGCTAAACTCAATATAAAACTGCTGTTTGTATATCAAAGTGTTTATTATTAGTTTCACTTGTTTCATGATAAATCTTTGGTACACAGTTTATGTCAGGCTTCTTGATATAAAAAAAATAATGAAAGTATTGCTTTTAAGAACGCAGTGTAAACATAGTAGGACATTTAGTTCACCGTAAACAGGAACCTCAACACAAAAACCTCCAAAAGCAAATCTACAGAAGGTCCTACTATTTTACATATCCCAAACAAAATGAAGTGTACATCCGTCCGTCTTGTTTCCACACACTGATGTACCTTTGAGAAAGAAATATGCAAAGACAAAACCATGGAACAAACTAGAAAAAGAAAACAAAACATTTCAGTAACTATGAGGTAGACCAGTAGAAAATATTTGGGTCTTTTGCTGTCTGTTAATTAACAAACGTAAACGAATGAAGTGGGAAATCATTGTCATTAAATGTGGTTGGGTCATGGCCCAATACTCAAAATGCAAAGTAAATCCTCTGCTGTAAAACTGGTGTTAGAAGGAGAATCGCTGCAGGCTGGCTGAGTGTGCGATCGACTCCTGAAGGCACTGGGATGCTGTTTGAGCGCTGAGTTTCCTCTTTGGAGAAAATCCAGTGTCTGGTATTTTGGCTTCTGATTTGACTTCAGGGGTCAGAGAGTCAGTGAAGGCAGGGCAGGCTGCACAGGCCGGGTCAGCAATCCTCTTCATTTCTTTCATCACACAGGGGACTTTGATCTCATCGAAATACCTTCATATGGAGAAGGGGAAGGTGATGCTGAACCCAGTGTGTCTGGTGTATCCACGGCAACTGGCTGTGAACATGCAGCCACTGAATCCTGCACTTCAGAAGCAGAGGGGCAGCAGTGTGAAAGTCCAAATAACATTGTAGATGCAGTCCTAAGTGTGAAAAATGAATTGCGAAGAATCAGTGATGTTCTGTTTAATATGAGCCTCACACTTAAGGAACTGGTCGAAAAATGACATTCATCTACATTCTTGCTCTTATGTTAAACAGAGCTGTGAGGCTGCTTCTTTGGCACGTTTGGGAGGCAAGGTCTGGATTAGGGCTGGGCACTGGCAGCAGCTTCGCAACACAATATGCATAAAGATGCAGTACGCTACAATATAAGCGCCATGATACGATATTCAGCTTTTTCAGAAGCACGGGTTTGCCATGTGTTTCTACGTTCTAAATATCACATCGTCAGACTTGCGATGTCGGCTAACTCAAATAACATTCATAAATATTGATGCAGGGAGTCCTCGCATTACGACACAGATCCGTTTCTTCGGCAGTGATGCAACACGAATTGTGGTGTTGATGAAACACACCCTAGCCTAAGTCACTTACCGATCCTAACACAGTTGTAAAATGATAATCTAGAACATAAAAACACAACTAAGCCAAAGGAAAGGGACCTAAATATACTGTACTTGATCACTGTACTGTAGTAACACAAAACTTTCGCTTTTAACGGTCCAAAATGGCGAAGGTAAGAGTACTGGGGGACGCCAACACCCTCACTCAGCCTCCGTGTTACTGCGTATTCTGCATATACTAGTAGGTATAATTGTATCAGTCGCATATCACCAAGAGCTTGTTCAGAATATACAGCTGTATCGATATCTAGTCTAGATCATTAAACCTCACCTCTTGTGGCAGGGGCAGCGGCACAACCACCACACACATGCTCATTTTGCTGTTTAAGAGAACCACGGCATCAGTATCTAAACTATGCTGGCGGACTTTAAGCGGCCGTGTAGTCCCAAGGATGACCATCGTTCCGCCGCTACTTGTGCCTGTACAGTCTACATGCTCATGTGCGAGGTGAGGAGTCATCAAGCTGTTATACAGACAGCTGTATAAACCTAATGGTCTTTACCACCATGCAGGCCATACCAATGCATGGTGCCGCGGAGGTTGTGATGGGGTGTTGGCTGAACAAACACGCGGTCGGCTGAACAAACAGAAACTGAATAAGCTCTAGTTTATTTTTGACACGAAAGAGATACCAGTTACCTAATCAGCGTTCTTTTAAAGTAACCCTGAATCAGTGGTGCGTAAAACAATAAGAAAACCGAAGAGTTTGAAGAGAACGAGGTGCTGGACATAACCTTTATAGGTTAACAGATAAAGAAGATGCATCTGTGGCTGCAGTTGCTTCTTCCCAATCACAGCTGTTAGCTGTAGTTGACTCTCAACACTTGTTGCTGCTTAAGACCCCGCTCTTTGCACTTTTCTTTAAAATCAATATTTTCTCTAGTATCTGTACATCAATGTGTACGTCTGTGTTCAGAAAACAATAAAATAACCTTTTACATTTTCACATCATAATATACAATACTACAATGCAATTTTTGTATCTTCAGTTATGTTACACTTATTTTACTTTGTTGTGGTTTTTTTTGGCCTTTACACATACAATTAATAAAGTCATGTTAAAAACAACCTAGAATTTTTCTTTCTGTAGTTTTCTTTTCCTTTTTTGTTTTTGCTGCATGTTCTATGAGTGGCCGTCTTTCTTAAACTGTGCCAGCCAACCTTTTCTAGTGAGGATACAATATATATTCCATTCAGAGACAATAGAAGTTAGCGTTAAAGAGAACCTGTAAGGAAATTTCTCACGTGGTTGTACTTGGGAACTGGACTTCTGCATTCCTTTGTGTAAACAGTGTAGCTACGTGTTTTGTGTATTGTATTTCATTTTATTGAACTGATGACGAGAGCACAGCAATACATTATGTTTAAAAACTGAGAGCAGTGGCCATAAGGCTGCTAACTCCAGTAAAGAGGGTGGGGAAGCATTCAAAGGTATCCAACAGTATTGGATACCTTAAAGAAGACAAAGCAAATGGCTACTGTTGGAAACACTCCTCTGTACTCGGCAAAGCCAGTCAATTCCAGAAAAACTCCCAATGAAACTCCCAAATCTTACTGGCCAAAGTTAAAGCAACAGTGCCAAAAACGTGAGAGTAACGTGGCTGGTCCGTTGCGAACATGCATTTTGTCTTTAGATGCCCATGTAATAAAGTAGATCTATGTCATTAGTTACTGTCGCAGTGTAAACGTGATGAAAATGGGGAACTGTATGGCATCTCGTGTTCCTATCTGATAAAGGTTTTGGAGGAGGGGGCAGAGGTGATGGCAGACCCAATAACAGAGGTGGAAATGGTGGTAAGAAACCCAAAAGATTGTCGAAGGGTAACACGTGGTTTGGGAATAAAATCTGTATGTCTCTTCTATGTGCTCTGTCATCACTTACCCTACTATTAGAAGGTGCTTCACCCGCATTAGTGTTACCACCCAAGGTTAAATCCACCTTCACCTGTAACCAGGCCTAATTTCTAGTTTGGCTGAAAACATAGTCTTAAAAAATGTAAGAAGCATGTTCAACTAATTAACCATCACCTTGTTTTCACTTAACCAATAACCCTGCATGGTTATTGTGGTTTTAGTCTCCAGATTTACAGTTTTTCATGGTGTGTCTTTTGCGGTATTTACTGAAGTTCTAACCCTTATTTCTGGAGCACAGCATTTCTCTCCTCCTTTAGGATCTGAGTACTTCCCTCTTGATTTCCTCTTCTTTAGTCCTGTTGATAACTCTCCTCTGTGCATGTGTGTATGTGTGTTTACGGCTTAACTTTTGTCTTCTGTCCTTGTAGGTCGTACCCTTACAGATGATGACCTTACGGATGTGGCAAATGATGAAACCTACCATCCTGACAAAGGGAAAGGTAGTGTTTTAGAATGTTTTTTATTTTTAGCACTTTTCATGTTTTAAAACATTTTTCTACATGGTTTTGGCAACTTTTATCTAGGACAGGCTATTGTCAGAACAAAACCTTTTTTTTTATCTTTATTAACTTATTTTAATTGTTTTGTTTTATATATACAGCCATGGAACAAATATAGGAGACCACTTTTCCCTTTTTTCTGTTCATTTTTGTGTGTGTTTAAAATGCACAGGCTGCTATTCCTTTCTCACCTATTGCAGTGTTAGGTGTGTAAAAATTAAGAAATGCCTCCATATGTGTTGAGTGCAGTAGTGTTTGTAGAGCAGCTTTTCTTTGTGCTGTATTCCAGCAGCTTCACTCCTGATTCAGTTTCTGATGGATGAAACAGAGTCACACATGCACACACTCTGCTCTTAACATCACTTCAATTGTTGTAGGTGTAAAATAATGTAAGAGCGATGTGTAGTTTAACATCCAAGGTATAATACATTATTTATATTTTCTCCAAACTTTTTAAAATCAGGGTCAACAGTGTATGAAACAATAGTGACATGCACATTTTACACAGAGACACTCCTACAAATTGCAAAAACAATAACCATTTTTTCCTATGGTTGTATTCATTTATTCTACTGTCCGTCTTGGCATAAGGAATATATGTGTTTCTGCAGGTGGACGGGGAGCTGCAAGCAGTGATGTAGACTCTAATGATGGTGATTATGGTAAGAAGTAAACCCCCATTTCAGCTGTTTTTAACAAATGTTTGATCCAGCTAATATTATATTGGCTTTTGTTGTTCCTGTGTTTTTTAGAGACGTTATTATAGAGTTAACAGCTAAATTTCCAGTATTACAATGTTTCCCTTCCATCTTTAGACACCATGGCCGAGACTGGTACCATTGCTGGCATTGTAAGCGCTGTTGCCATGGCACTGGTTGGTGCAGTCAGCAGCTACATCTCCTACCAGAAGAAGAAGTTCTGCTTCAGCATACAACGTAACAACAAGCCGCCAACTATACAGAAAAATATACATCTTCTATTATTTATCCCCAATGTGCTTCATCTTCACATTGTCATATTCCCACAGAGAGCCTGAATGCAGACATGGTTAAGGCAGACAATCCTGAAGCTGTTGTGGCTCAGGAACCTCAAGGTAAATATCCAGCCTGGATGAAACACTCACGTACATATTTAATAAGACAAAATATTTTGTTGCAACATTGAGTATATGTTTCTTTGACATTTTGACCTATATCCTTGTGCTCAGTCTTACTATATCCTGCTTCTGAGGATACAGACATAGAGATGTTCATGTTGTTTTGCTATAACGTCCAAATGTAATATCCAAAAGTTCAGTGATTAATTACTTTTATATTATTGGTAACTTTTAGTTTGACTTTTGGTAGGTTGTCAAAAAATGGTGACAAAAACAGTTTTCTTTTCGTCACGACTAGGGTTGCGCCGATACCAGTATCGGGTATCGGGCCGATACAAGTCCCCATCTCTGACTTAAAGCTTTGTTAAAACCAGAATGAACGGTTTATTTTTGCCTTGGAATAGCCTTCTGTTACTTTTTGTATTTAGCCGTATTATAGCTCGTTATAATCTGTAGACGAGAAAATCTCCAAATTACTTGCACTTGCATGGATACCATTCTAAGAAATATTGTATCGGTACTCGGTATCGTCAAGTACACAAATAAAAATACTTGTACTCATATCGGTTTGTAAAAAATGGTATTGGGACAACCCTACACAAGACAGTACGCACTGCATGCAAGACTGTGACAGTAACATATTGAATAAAATAAAGAAAATATAAATAAAAAAAAACAATGTAGATGGAAAAGTAGTTGAAGGTACAAGTACAGGCTCAATATTCTTGTGTGCTTTATCTTTGTTGTTTGGTTCACAGCGGCTTATCTCGTAATTGTCAATGTTTTGTCTTTCCAGTTCAACAGACTCTTCTGCAGCCCCCGAATGCTGAACCACCCACAGAAGATAATGCAGTGTAACCTGTACTACATCTCCTAGACTGAAGAGGGTGCAGTGTTAAATGTGGATACCCTCCTGATGGGGAAAAACTCGATCTTTCCCAGCCTGCACATGCTAACCCTTTTTTTTCTTTCAAATAATACCCATTCAGCTAACTCACCTTGTCAGATGTTCTGTAAATATCCTATTTATTTAACCCTTTGTATTCTTCACAAGTAATATGACTGTTTACAATATTGTTCCTAAAAAGTGGGAAATTTAGCAAAAAACTGAAGAATAGTGCTGTTAACATTTAAAGAGGAAGTGCGTATCTGTTTGAGACAAACTCAGTTCATATGTTTACAGCTAGCCCAAGTCTCTCTATTGCTTCGCACTCGTGTGTTGAAGTGTCACTGTGTCACTAGTCTGCAACATTAATCCAAAGCGACTGAATCACCAATACATGAGCCTGAAAATGTCTAAAATCCACTTCTATAGTGGAGAACTTACAGAACATAGTGGTAATTGATGGAGGTGATCTTAAAGTAACCCGATTGCTAAAGATTTATTACCTTTTTATGCGCACCCTTTTCACACTTTAAAATGTTTTTACATGATCTGTATATATTTGCTGTGCTTTTACAGAACAATGATGTGATTGTTGTACATATGCAGGTTTTTGTGTCCTAGAATCTAGTTTCTAGAGAGGAAGAAAAAAACAGAACAAAACCGACTGACATTTATGTCAAACACTAACCTACAGCTGCTCACGTTTTAATTTGCTTTTAACAGTAACTGAAAATGGGCATATCTGTGAAAAGTTGATTGTGTTTATGAAGAAACTGTGTTGAGTCTTTGCTATCTGGCTTTGTTTTCGTGTGCGTGTGTTTTGATTATTGGTACACCAATGGTAGCAGTCCATGTTTCTGATGAACACGTGAATTTAATATGAATGAAGAAGAAGATGCCTAGGTAGACTTGTATGAATTAGGCCTAGCAGAAGGAATAGATTGTTGTTACATGCTAGCGCAAGACAGTACTGCAACAGCATATTAAGTTTTTGTATTCCCTTTGGAATTTGCCTTTTTGGGGTTTTTTAAAAAGATATTGTGCTTGTAAATTGTGTATTTGCGTGTATTGGAGTTTGTACTCAAACGGTCGTAGCAGTGTATCCTTATATACACTCGTAGCGGTATACGTATGGAAATGTTTTGTGTCTCCCCCACTTTCTCTGCCTTAGTAGAATGGGGTTGTCTTAACTTAGCAGTCAAGTTATTCATTAGTGGAGCATTTGGACTTCTTGTCTTTTTATCCTAGAATTGTTGCACCCTTCACAGTTTTGCTGCTGCCTTACAGAATTTCCGGCTGTGTTCCAACTGGCCATGTTTGATCCATCTGATGGAGAAGGCCTTTTAAGCTCAGTTGTCTTGAATGGTTATCGTCCTCGGTGCTAGAACTTGGCCGTAAGGACCAGAGGGCTCATTCTGCTGAGAAACAAACTGAGTTGGAACACGGCCTGTTTCCCTCCCTGAGATTCCCCAGCTTTCTCACCCGTCGCGTCCTCTTTGTCACGCTCGATTCTGATGCACCTTCTCAATCTTCTTAGCCACTTCCTGCTGGTGCTTTTCCTTTCCTATGCCTTAGCCTGTACAAAGGGCGTAAAACAGCAGCACTATCACAGAGCGGCTTGCAGTACTGACAGTACAGCAAGACTGGCTGCTTCGGTTGAATGTTTTCGAACCAGAAGTATGTGGTTGAACTCTTTGTAGGACACTGCAACATTTCACAGGCATCGAAGAACCAAAATATATCTTTCTTTAAGGTTTAACCTAGAACGAAAAGATCTGAACATCAACCACTCACTGTTCCAAAACCCCCAGCTCAAATCCGCCTATCTTTTCGCACAGCTTTGGCAAAGTCACGTCCTATCAAGGGTTCTGTTCCATGTCGACGGTTTCTAACTAACAGAATGTCTACTGAATGTAACTTTCTTCCCGTGCTGCCATTTTGTTTGTTAGGCTTACCACTAAGATGTAGCATCTTTGGTGCTACATTTAACAAAAATGCAGGACACCAAAGATATGGTTCTGAGGGAGTGAACTTGTCCCTTTGCATGTGCTTTGATGTTTCTGGTGACTGTTCAGAGCTGGTTTGTAGCAAAATTTTCCAATTCACGAATGCCTCTAATTTTTTCTAATCTACACCGCTTTAGAGTTAAAACCAGCAAATTCAACCATCCTCCATAACTGTGGCTACATCTACGAGACGAGATCATGTATTCCATACAGGTGGTGAGTCGGAGGTTGCAGTCTGTAAGGAATTTGGGGCTTTCCTGTGTCATTCGGAATCCGCTATGCTCTTCAAAAAAGGGTGAAAACACAGATGCATGCTTTGGTTATCTAGCTATAGACTTACATTTGTTCTTGCGTACTTGGTTAACTTGAAGTTTGAACGAGTTTTATAAGGAAAGACCTTTTCTGAGGTGT
Source organism: Brachyalestes nurse (assembly GCA_037974405.1). Classification (NCBI taxonomy): domain Eukaryota; kingdom Metazoa; phylum Chordata; class Actinopteri; order Characiformes; family Alestidae; genus Brachyalestes; species Brachyalestes nurse. The sequence continues at coordinate 18,615,661 of JBBPCY010000032.1, read as the reverse complement.
GTTGGATTTGCACTGCCAGTGAAGCGATTGTATGCAAGCATTACGACAACAGTGCCGCAGATCAGATTGTAATGCTGTACGGTAGGGACTTTGCATAGCGGGGTTACTGCACTGTTGTCTTCAACCTCGAAAACGTTTGGTCTTTTGCACCCGATGTCACTGCGATCACCAGTGCCTGTTCTATGCAGTTCAGACTGTTGCTGAGATACAAACTCTCCCCACCGAGTGAAGGCCAGAGGTTATTCAAGATCTATTGACAATCTTCCCTGCTAAAGTTTCTACTGGTTTTTAGCGCTACAGATCTGTTCTCAACTCTTCTTTATCTCACTGGCAATTCCTGATCGAAAGAGATTAATGTGAACAAAAAAAACAATAAAAATGACAAATTAAATCAGACTCTGATGCATTTTTTTCTTTATTTTTTTCAATGGAATGTCAGAAGTTTCCTCAGACTTGGCTATAAGGCATTATGCATTCTCAAAATAGTAAAATACGATGACCTACATTTTAAAATGTGGAGCAGGACTGTCATGCAAAAATGACGGTAACAAAAACAGTAGGTGAGGAATAAGAAACAATCTTTTTCACAAGGAAGAGAACAAAACAAATGTAAAGGTGCAGATACAAAGTGCAAACTTGGTGAAGTTGGCATTATGATTTAGAATTTGCATTCTCAGTAAACGCAGCATGACTGCATTTTTTTTTTTACCGGGTTTCAGTCAAACAGTCTTTTTTTTTTAACTATTGTCCCTACATATCTACATATCTGCAATATTAAAGCCTTCTCTTAGTTTACTTCATAATTCCTCATTCTCACGTGTGGAGGCGCATTTACAACATATGGGTTTTGCTGTTTCTGAAGCGAGATAGATGACAGGTCTAAGGCACCCAGTACCAGACACTCTCAGCTGTCAACTGAGGATTACTCATTTGAGGATTACTGAACAATTCATGGAGACGTCAACCAGACAGAATGTGACTGGTGTAAAAATTCATTGTGGTTCATGATGTTAAATAAAGGGCTTCTTTCTGGAGGCTTTGTGATATCAATGCACTGGAATCTAACTTTACATGAAGTGCATGAAGATCTAAAACCAGGTGGGACACCTATGAACAAAAATGTACCTCCATTACCAACTCTTTCACACTAAATTGTGTGTTATGGCTCAAGGATGTGGCAGCTGTGGCCCTTCGTGGCCCTTAACGTAGCAGTGACATTTTTGTCTCAAAAAAGACACATACAGTAACGGTGAAGACAGATTCAAAAATAAAGCTAGAACTGAAACTATCTAAAACTTTCATCAGTGCTTCCCTCTATTAACAACTCAAACACTAAGCCTGTAAAAAATAGTGAAACAACAAACATCAGTGTAAAGACAAAAAATGGACAAATGAGAAAAAAATGGAAAAATAACAGTAATTGAATATAAAAGTAAAAGTATTCCCTTCCAAAAAATATTACATTTAACAGAACAAGTTCAAGTAACTAATAACAGCGTACAAAAGCTTAAAGCATGAAAAGGAGTGACTGGCACAGAGAGGCAACCATGGAATGGCAAGTAAAGACAAGACTCTTAAAATTGGGGAAACGGCATTAAAACAATGGATAGAAAACAGTTTAGTGAAGTACAAATATATTAATTCATTTGTTCATATATATATATATATTTACACAGGTCAAATATTAGATATTAAACAATGGTAAACCATGACAAAAACATACTGACCACGTCACTTAAAAATGAAACACTGAGCATTTTTTCACAGTTTATAAAATGGGTGAAATCTTAAACTACAGCAACTTCTTTGTGGCTTCAAGAGAATATTAATGTTTATATCTTCGCTCATTTCCTTTATGCCTTCATGCACTTACTGCTTTTGCCTGAGTGTATTAGTGGGTAAGTGCTCTGTGTGGGGGTGTGTGGGGGTGTGTGTGTGTGTGTGTGTGTGTGTGGGGTGTATTCCTATTTAAACGGAGGTGTGAAGTGGTGTACCACCATGTGAGGGTGAGGAAGCATGTTCTGAGGATGAGGAGATGGAACGTGAAGAAGATGCCTCTCTCTGTAGCTCCTCCACTTTCTTCTGCAGCTCGGCACGCAAGAACAGCAGCTCCTTCAGATTCTGATGTACCGGCATCTGTGCAGAACACAGAGACATGCAACATAGTAGAGGGGGGAGAAGAAAAAGGCAACGTAATATTTTAGGTAAAAAAAAAACGGTACTGATACCCAAGAATCAGCATGTACGAAATCCATCCATCGATCCTTCTATCCATCTGCCTGAACCACTCATCGCTTTTTAAATGTTGTCTAAATTACATTTGGTTTTGCTTCAAGAAAGAAAACCCCAGGACGTTCGACGTTAAAGCTTAGTTAGATAATAACAGAGAAAGTAATTGCAAATGTAATTTCAGTATATCAATACATCCCACTGGCATGTTTATCTGCTTGTCTTTAAAGATCACATTTGACCTGAATCATGGATCAAGTATCGTGATATAAGGTAATGGAGCCTCTAGTGGCTGCCCATATACACCTGAACAGATATGGAATATTAAAGACTGCCTCTCTACAGTGCTCGATGGGTTTTCTGCAGATATTCAGTTTGTAAACAAACTGTCTGATGAAAAAGGGTTGGGCGTCAGGCAGACAAGGTAAGGGTTACGTTTTAGGTTGAGGTTTAGGTTAGGATTAAGTACAACGCTCTCTCTCTCTCTCTCTCTCTCTCTCACACACACACACACACACACACACAAACAAACAGAACATCACTGCAAACACCTATCAACACCATACCAACCACTAGTTACTATAGCAAATAATTCACTACACCTTAGCAACCACCTGGGATGACAAAGGAACCACTTAGTAACACCTTAGCAACCATCTGGATCAAACTAACAACCACTACAATTACCATAGCAACCGGCTGGCAACACTTGCATAATGTTGTGCAGGTCGGCTTTTTTAAACACACGACCCGTTAGGAGATCCAAACCGCCCCGCCCAACCCGCAAAAACGCGTGGATAATGACCCGAAACCCGACCCGACCCTTGGAAAAAAAATTCTCGAACCCCGTTCACAACACGTTTTGATAAATATTGAAATGCGTTTTGTAACTTTTTGACCCGCCCGCCCACACCCACGATATTTTAAAAATGTCTGCCCTAAAACCGACCCGCGTATCACTAACTTGCGATGCCACAGTAGCCACCAAGCAACACCCTAGAAATCACACACCATAATAACTCCTGCAGTTACCAAAGCAATCAGCAAGCTACATCTTAGCAACCATCTAACAACAAATAACCACCTAACAACAACCACAGCCCCCACAGCAATCGTGCAATCACTTTGCATTTCCTAGGGGAAATTCATTCGAGTTTTAATCGCAAAGCCAGTTGCTCTTAAAATACTATACAACCTCTTTACACTAGTGCTTAGAACAACATTTTGCCGCAATAACAGTTTTAATTCTGTTGGGTTAAGTTTCTATCCGTCTAAGAGTGATTTTCACACATCTTAGGAACCTTAGGAACAGTGTTGGGCAAGTTACTTTAAAAAAGTAATTAAACTACTGATTACTGATTACTCCCTTAAAAAGTAATCCAATTACTAATGTGATTACTTTATTTCAAAAGTAATTAGTTACATTACTAGTTAGATTACTAGTTACTTCCCGACCCTCTAAAGAAACTCTTAAGTCAGCTCAAACCCACTTTATTATTAAGTGTTACAAACCTATGACAACTCACACAATGTTCTTGCCCTTAACCGAGATGAATTTAAAGTAATGGCTATATTTCCAGCTACTGAACGCGTACTTCTCACTCTCCATGCTCGCTTTATTTTTGTCTGAGCTGGTGTGACATGCAGGTCTTCCGTAGATGACGTCACGCGTGCGCCTGTCAGACAGACATCTGCCTGCCGCTGACAGGTTACTGTGAGCTTGATTTTATTGGTAACGCAGCGTTACTTGAATTGTAACGGTAATCTAATTACCCATTTTAAAATTATAACGCTTTAGATTACTACGTTACTAAATAAAGAATCAAATTATATACTTAGTAACGCATTACTGCCCAACACTGGCAGGGACAACAAAGTAGGTTTACAGTGGGACATAAGCATCAGCAGTGAATTGTTGAGGAGTGTAAGAAAGTTTGAATTCAGGTTCTTTTATTTCAAGTACCACAGTTTGGCACAAAGTACATGACTGCATGGGGTCATCCTGTTGGATGTCAAAACAGTGTATCCCAGTGGTGGCAGTGTGATATTAGAGCCCATGATACCCACCGAAGTACATCTGAGCAGCACAGTGTATCTTAACATGGCCACTGACCAAATGGATCCCTTGTTTACACTCTTTTATAAAGACATTTTAGCATGACCTTATTGTCTACAGAAGGTTCCAGTATCATGACAGCTCCTTCTTAGCTTCTGTGACTGAGAATTATTGGGATGAGATGGAAAGCAGTAGTGACAGCAAGTCAACATGTCTTGCAACATTTACAAAGCTTCCAACATCTTGTAGAATCCATGCACAAGTGAGTTCATACTGTTCTGAGGGCCAAGGGAGGCACAACACATTACTGGAACCTAATGCATATCGACTGAGTTTATTTTGCCCAAACCAATTTGTCTGTCAGAGCACTGGCCCTTTCATCAGGACACTGTGAGCTCGGTTCTCAGTGATGTCGCAGGTATCCGTGGCTGTACTCCAAGAGAGCACAATTCACTGAGGAGATGCTGGCCCTCCCTCTCCTTCATCACTCAGGCAGGCTGATACACCACACCTGGCAGTTAGTTACTTCTTCAAGTGTGTTGAGCAGCAGCTAAAAATGATGTGATGGCTGCCTTTAAATGACTTGGAGGAAGCATGTACTAGTCTTCACCCTAGTCTGTGTAAAATGTATATGTGTCCATTAGCCATCCATAAACACAACACAGCGCATAGTGTGAACAGCACAAATTTCTTTCTCTGCATTTAACCCATTCACCCAAGTGAAGCAGTGGGCAGCCAGGAACACAGCACCCGGGGAGCAGCGTGTGGTATTGTATTAAGTCCTAGCTAGTGGTTGGAATTGGAAAAGACCAAATTGGGAAGAAATTGAACTGTCTTAATGGTTGAACTGTCAAGTGTTTTAGCTCTGGCGAAGCAATAGGTATAGTCCTGTAGCATGTGGCATTGAGGAGAACCCGTGAGTCAAAAGAACGTCTGCACACCTCTTGATGGCTTGATAGGCCTCATGGACTTTCTGTCCCCAATTCTCACATTTTAACAACCTGGAAGGCAGGAGAATTAAGTGCATTTGTGCACACTTCAAAGTTAATTCGGATTTCTGCACCCAAAGTGCTCAGATTGCCTCATTTGTGCTTTCAAGTCATGTGCAGTACTAAAACAGGCTGTAAAATTAAAATGCTGCCGTAACATTTAATACATTTTTTCGTTTTTGCTGTTCAGCACTACGGCTTAACATTTCCTTCGAGGACGCCAAGCCTTTGGTCCAGTGGCCAACTGCTTTTGAAGGACAACTGTGCACTTACACTGCGTGGTGTTACCTTTATACATGTTTAAGGATTATTGTGTTTGCTGTGCTCTTTGTCTATGGTCATCATGTCTGTTCAGATTAATGATCTATGGCAGACCGAAGGACAGAAGAAAACATTCACTGACTGGGAAATTTTGACAAGCAAGCTTCGTAGAGCTCCAGAGAAACAGCACCTGTCCTTTCCTTTCAGTAACCATGTGGCAGTGATTGCTTCGACACCACAACAAATAAAGTGTTGGGTCAGAGCAGCAGAGCACTTTGAGAAGTCTCTTGTGGTTGACCTCCACTCCCTAGCTCTGCAAATCTTTAACAGAGCATAGTCTCTCTCTCTCTCTTTCTCTCTCTCTCACACACACACGCACATTCTGCTAGACTTCACTATTCCCGTGCCCTGCACATGTCCCCTGTGTGATCTTTGTCTCGTGGTCACTGAAACTAAAGTAAATTGAAGGCAGGGCCCTTGCTTGAATTTCACAGCAAACCCCCAACTGCTCTATTATAACAAGGTTTCCTATAAATTCATATTTTGAAAAAGGGGGCAAAAGGGAGAGTACAGGGGAATCCATTCTTAGCTCCGTTGGTTGTAATTTTATGTCTCCCATAGAGGCTTCTGACCATGGAAAGTGCAGGGCTATGCCGAATCAAACAGTTGAGGCCACGGCTAACAATGAACCCGAGCTGCTAACCCACCTGTTTCCCATGCTCGCCAGAGATATTACGAAGAACTGTTTAAGATATTAAACTACATTATTTCCACCAATTTTTTCCTCTCTCTCCCCTGCCTTTTTTCACATTTTTTATAGTAGTGGTTGGGGATTCGCCACAAGTTCAGCCACCAGCTAATGCCTTTTGAAAGCCCATTTACAATAAAGGGCAGCCATGCTTTCAACACCGTGCTGGCCCGGTTACCAACCAGTGCTTTTCCATTTGAAGAGTTTCTGCTGTGGTCTTTGTTAGAGATCTACTCCCTTAAGGGGTTCTGCTGGCAGCACTATCTAATGCACATAGAACACATGTTGTGATAACCCATATACACAACACAGTCTCTGTTTTTTAGCTCAAAAGTGACCAAAGGGAGCCGTTGACCCAGCTGTTAATAACAAACATCAGTTTTGCGAGTTACATCTCCTGTTCCTCTGTTTCACACTGTGCCTGTAAAACACTCAAACACACATGCAAAAGCAACACAAGGAGTGTGAGGTATGAAGCTATTGATGAGGCTGGACTGTATTGTAAAGATGTTGTTGCCAAAACTGAAAAGATCATCTGCAATTTCTTTTCAGCAGGACAGCATTTTCATTCTAACCATGTCCTGATTTGTTCATAATGAAAAGAAGCTCAATATACAAGTTTTTAAGCCTTCAAACCGACCAGAACAAGACTTTTCCACTAAACATGTTATCAGGACATCATGGAAAACATTTAAATGTCTACGACCATAAACAGGTTGATGAATGGCTGAGCAAATAAGCCTTTGATCCTTAGTTGCAAAACCCACAAACCCACACGTACAAAGGCTAATAGCAACCCAGGACAAGACATTGTCAGCACTCAAGGCCGGTGGATCCAGTGCCTCTTGCCGTGCACATTGACTTGTCAGACTCTTACCTCAATGCAACACGCTCGTATTTGTTTTATGATGCTTGGAACAGGCTGATATGCATCCATGCTGACCATTAAAAGGGCTGTGCAGTGGAAAGTCAAGGTAGTTTGCTGTCGATTCAAACTAAGGACAGTGGAGATGGGAGAGATGTAAGTGCCTCATGTCTGTCACAAGGGAAGCATGAATATATGGAAAGGACATACTGGTCTCATTAGAGAATGGCTTGGCATATCATGAAATGACATGGGAGAGAATTACTGTGGACTCTCCGATTCCCTCAGTCAGTCTATGAAGATTTACAGCTCTAATTGATCGCTGAATGGCTTTTCTATATTCATAAAACGTGACACATTTTGTCTCTTATGTGCTGTCTTGCTGCACTCCTATCATTAACACTTCACCCAATCAAATCAGTCTTTCACTGGGTTATTGGATCCTTAACCAAGTAACTCCAGCAAATGTCTTGCAAAAGAGCTTTGTAGCTCGGATCCCTTTAAACTAACATAAGATAATCCATTCAGTCTGGATAAGCTAAGCGCCATATAAGCTAAGCTAAGATAAATCTGCTCCAAGTCTTTTGGAGCGCCTTTTGATGTTCCCCAGCTTCAATCTGTTCACAGCCCTTGCTTTGATTTGCTGGTTTCTATGGCCACAATTCATTAGGAATACTTTTCTTGTCAAAGCGTTTACTAGTCTATCAATGGGGGCCGGGCCCAGGGAGTGAATCAGCTGTCAAGAAGCAGAGCGGGTGGAAAGAGAGCGTCGTTGTCGCAATTAAATCCCGCAGCTCTGAAGGGCCCCCAGCACGGGATGGTGGTGACATCAAGCAGCAAAAGGGGTTGGCCGTGCACCTCCAGAGCCCAGGCTGTGGGAGGACACTGGTCCAGCCCTGTCCCGTTCCTCAACCAGCCTGTCAGTCCTGGCACAGACTTTGCTGTGCGGTACCGCTGTATTCATGCTCCAAATTGCAGTCGAGCGTCAGATATAAAGAGCCCGCGAGACCCATTCTGCCTTAGCATGCAAGGGCCCTGCTTCGCCAGTGCGTCACATGCTCCATGCCGACACTTTCATGGCTGTTTTTTTTCTATTCCTTTTTCTTTCCTTCGTTTTTTTTTTTTTGCAGTGTTTTGACCTTTGGAGAACTTTCACAATTGTTCCTTTCTCCTTGGTTAGTCTTCTTCTCTTTTTTTTAGGCCTACTTTTTCCTGCCCCGTCCATTATTATTCTGCCTTTCTTGTTTTGTTTTGCTGTTTCGCGTCCGCGATTTCTATGGTGACAGCTCACTTCCCAGGCCCGATGAAAGCCTGGGGATTAAGAAGCATGAACAGTGATGGCTTTTTCATAAATAGGTAGGAGACTCCTGGAATAAACGTGGGGGGGTTGAGCGTTGGATGGAATGAGCAGATGTGACATGAGTGGGAGAATTTCGATCATTCAGAGATGGAGAGAAAAAGACATTATGATGGAGCAATGGAATGGCAAGAACATCTTGTCTCATCTGGGCCAGTTATTTTATGTGGCACTGTTTTGCTTAAAACTTGCTCATTTACACACAAAAAATATTTACTGTACATTGCTGTCGTGTTCAAACATTGCCAATATTCTGATGTCTCTTTAGCCAAACCCATGGTCTAAGCTAGAATTTGCTTGTTTTAATCTGGGTAACTTTGGGCCTAACAGAAATGAATTTTCAGAAAACCTCTTTAATTGATTCACCACAGTCCAGACAGTGACAAGAGCCAATGATCTTCTGATCTCCTTTACATGGACCACATTCTGAAAGATCCTTAGTAAAACTTGTGGTCCACATTTCCCATTTCTACCATGGATGGGCCATTGGTACCCAGTGAAGGTGCCTTGGCTCGTTTTACATCACAGCGCTAGAGCAGGCAGGGCGGGTTAGTGTTAGCGCTAGCCGAAAACACAGTGAAACCGTGGGCTCCTTCGTCAGAGCAGGGCGTCAGGGGAGCGGGAGGGGAAAGTGCTTCCCACTGCAAAAACATCCTGCACAGCCAGCTGAACACACACAGGCCGTCCCCAGCAGCCCCGCACCGTTACGGCCCATGAGGCTTAGCACAGCTAGCATAGTGTACATGCAAGCATGCTCACATGCACTCGGCAGCAGAAAGCCAGCCACTTTCACACAGTGCGCTGGTCCCAGGACGTGCTCACGGCAACACATACTGCAGGTGTGTAGGATGAGACAAAAGCATCAATCCAGGAAATGAAAAAAGCTAGGCTCTTATAATATTACACAGCCCTGGGAAGAGACAGCCAAAGTGTATGGGCTTAAGATTAGAGAAGGTTTTTGAGAATCCTCTGTTGAAGCTATTTCTCATTTTTCTACAGGGCACATAAGCACATAGGAAATCCTCATTGTGCTGAAGCATTTCCATACTAAAGGAGTTGAGTTACTTGTTCTCTATTCCTTGGCGCTGTCAATGAGGCAGGATATCAGCACTCACATGATGTTTGGGACTATCTCACCATCTGGGGATTACTGGTACTTAAGTTTAGAGCCTTGTCAGCCTTGAAGTGCATCTTCATGCTTAACTCAAGGCACTGACAGCACAAGCGTCTCATGGTAACTGAGAGAAATATTTTGCCGCCCTTACAAGCATCAGCTGTCAGCAAGGACAAAGGAGTAGAAAAGGCTGGGAGAAGACTTCAGAGCCTCCTGCATGGGCAGAAGACATTCGATTCTATCTTATAAAGCTGAGGAGACAGAGTAAACATTGAGCAACCAAAGGAGCTAGAACATAACAAACTGGATCCCGGAGGAAGGGGTAAACCTCAGTTTGCACATTCCAATCACCACCATTCAAACATCATCATCACTGCCATTTGTGCTGGCGGGATTAAATTGCACCATTTTGTGCGAAACTATTTTTTTTACCTCTTTATATTCCCTCTATTTCCCCTTCTGAACGCTGTGTTTTCATCAATGGACAGAATACAGCACTGAATGATGCAAGTAAGCACAAAGGGTAAACAATGGGTATATATTTCTGTCATAGAATAAACATGTCCAGTGACAGAGGTCTCCAGATCTGCCAGGCAAGGTCAGATACTGTGCACAAAGATGTTGTATTGTGTTGTTTTGTGTAAATCGTGACAAATATATTCCCTAGTGACCACTAGAGGTAGGTAGTAGGTCCCATTTTGCCACAGCGCAACAGTTGTATGAGCAGATTTGTTCTTACTGGCTCATATGAGCAATTTAAAAGTACATATTGCATTCGCAATTTACGGTATCACATATTTAGACTGCAATTAGTTTTTTGACTAATATATGAGAATGGATTATTGACGAATTGCAGCCATTATTTTCCATTACTTTAGTTTAAATACATAGCACATAAATTAAATCATGTTGAGATAATCATTTTTGCCAGTGGTTGATAATGTATTTATGCAACATTATAATATATGAACAATTGTACAATTTTGTTCAATATTGCAATAACTATTTCAAACTGCAAAAAGTGGTACATTTCAAACTCAAACTGGAAACAATGTCCCATATA
>JBBPCY010000032.1:18583174-18598175 GCA_037974405.1 Brachyalestes nurse | reverse complement strand
ATAATACAGAATTTTGCAGATAATACAGAATTTGCAGGGTTTAATAGCAGGGTAAAGCCTTAGACACATCACATTCCCTGTTAAGCTGTCTCACAAGGTGGAACTAGGTGGATCACATGTAAATTGGATCCAAACATGATTTTAGATGAGGACAACATGCTTTGACACAAAAAAGAGGTAATTAACAAACACTAAAATTGCAAAAACAAAAAGGTCCATCTCCAATGCCACAATATATGCATTATTTAAGTGACTTTTAGACATTTATGAAGTGACTTGATAATCAACTGAATCTATAAAGCCCCGTTTATTTATTTTATAATATTAAATTATATTGGCTGATATTTTCCTGATTTTTTATAATAGTTTATAATAGGGTGCAAAGGATCCCAGATAGAGTTTCCAATACAATTCAAGTTACATGGTGTGTAAATACTCTTGTTTTTGGAAAGGTACTTTTAGTTAAGTCACTATTAGACCAAAGTAATAATATTTTTGACTGAACATTGGTTTAGTTTACTGTACTCACCCCTCAGAACCCTGACATTACATGGACAGAAAGCTTTCTTGTTTTTCATACTGTGGTGTGGATTCCCAGGCAGCTTCCAGACTCTCAATGGGATATGTGGTCAAACAACCAAAATTCTTTCCCAGAAGGAGTATTATTATTATTATTGTCATTTGTATTATGCTAATACATTACATTTTTGGCTTTGCTTATTGCATTCAAATATTTGGTGTTTTGAGACAAAGAAAGGCCAATTTAACACACAACCAAAATAAACTAATTGTGGGTGTATACACCACTTACTGGACCACTTCTCCCTAGATCTATATTATAAATGTATAATTTAAAGGTGGTGTGAGGTACTGGAAGGATATCTAGTACTTATGTTATACGACCTGAATCAGTGTAGTTTGGTGGAACAAGTGCTGAAGGTAAACTGTGGTACTTTAGGAGAGACTTTATGCTGTATGCTAGAAACTTGCAAGGGAAAAGAAGCTCTGACTTTTTTTTAGCCATTTGGTCCTTTATAATGATTGCTTTGTCTTGAGAAGACTATACAAAGGAGAGTGTTGTCCAAAGAAAATACAGCGCCTGTGAAATAAATGAGAAATGTGACACGCCTCAGTATTTATAATGCGAACAGAGTAATATAATGTCACCCTGCAAATCTTTATGGAGCATTGCGGGGTGATTCTTTTTTACATCACATGTATTATGCTCAACATGTGCACTTTTGGTTTGACCAATAAACATGCTTGAAATAATTGACCTGTTTCAACAAATGAACACTCTTGCAGTTAACCTAATTATATTTTACAGTATCCACCTCCTGAATGATGTGCTTACCAGCTTGGTTTCGAGCTTTTAAATATACTTTGGTTTAGGCAAGATAAGAATGCGTTTAAAGTGCCGAGTTCTCCCTGTGATCCGGCACCAATTCCGCTGTGGCAGGTGTTTTGGAAAAAGAGAGACACTCTATAAATCCAATAAAGATATGTTCACAGGCAAAAAAAAATGTCGTCAACCCCAGCGTCTACTGAAGGTCGATTTAAAACAGAAATGCCGAAAGAATCTCTCAGACATCTGTTTCCAGTGACCAGAGCAGACAAAAGTGATGAAATCACCAGAGAGAAAAAGGTCCGCGGTCTGCTGGTTCTCATTATCAAGCTATAGATAACCTTCGATTCTAACTCGGCCTCGAAGACAAACATTAAATTCGCACCCGTGGCTAATAGAGCCATTTTACTGAAAGAAGATACAAATATCAGTCCTGGACATCATCAGCTACGGGACACGTAGCTTAAAGGACGCAAACAGTGGGCAAACATTTAGCAAGAGCTCACGCAAGGCATGAACCTTCAGCGCTAGCTGCATCATCAACTAATGAGCTGCTATGAGAAGCACTCAGCAGTGCTCACTGTGTACAGGTCACAACATCTGCTAGACCTCCTCAGATATATCTTCATGTACATAAAAGGCCTTGCAGCTTCTGGTTCTCTCTTTATCAAACCATAATATCTGGATATGGCTTCATTTGTTCCTCACATAAGAATGAAAATTGTCTATTTTATTATTAAAGTGAAGGTTTAAAAATCCCATTTTCTGGCACTGTATGACATATTGTTATCTAAAAAATGGATAAAACTAGAGACCAGGCCTCAGAACAGCTAGTACCACTGAGTAGAGTATGCAAAGTGATATATTTCAACCCGATCTCACGACTTTTCGTGCAGCCATCACGATATACAATATAATCAAAATACGTGCTGTGATCACGCTTTAGGGGTTTTTTTCGTGCTAGGACAAGGCTTCACTTTTTCGTGCTAGGACAATGCTTCACTACCCTGTATTTTATTGCGCAGTGCGTAACATCGCCAGTATCTGCACTAACTGGTGACTGTTAGCTTTAGGGTTAGGGTTTAAGCTTAGGGTTAGGGTTATGGTTAGGGTTAAGGTTAAGGTTAAGGTTAGAGTTAGGGTTAGGGTTAGGGTTAAGGTTTGGGTTAAGGTTAAGGTTATGGTTAGGGTTAAGGTTAAGGTTAAGGTTAAGGTTAGGGTTATGGTTAGGGTTAGGGTTAGGGTTAGGGTTAGGGTTAAGGTTTGGGTTAGGGTTAGGGTTAGGGTTAAGGTTAAGGTTAAGGTTAGGGTTAGGGTTAGGGTTAAGGTTAGGGTTAGGGTTAGGGTTAGGGTTAGGGTTAAGGTTAGGGTTAGGGTTGGGGTTAGGGTTAAGGTTAAGGTTTGGGTTATGGTTAGGGTTAGGGACTTTCCCTGTCTCACGGCATTTCAACCTGTTTCAACCGCTTTGCAAAAAACGATAAGGAATCAACTCATTATTTCTCTCCTACTGTCCCTCAGTCACCAGTTACCTCTGATACTGCTGATGTTACGCAGTGCGTATTAAAATACAGGGTAGTGAAGCGTTGTCCTAGTATGAAAAAGTGAAGCGATGTCCTAGCACCAAAAAAAGCCCTAAAGCGCAGCACATATTTTTATTGCATTGTACATCATGATGGCTGCACGAAAACTCGTGAGACCAGGCTCTATATTTGTACTGTACAGAACTAGTGGCTGTAAGCTTCTATTACTTTGCTTGGACCCCCACTGAAGCTACAGCTGATCCGTTATTGTCAGCCTAATACAGGGCTGTGAATTGTCCATTGCCAATTCCTCATTTCACACTTCATCTATGTTTTGTACATGCTTCTGGTGACATGACGTTCATGACAAGTGACACTGCAACCAGACTAAGGCCATCGATTTAGCTGCTAAAGTGGAATATAAGTGTTTTGTTTTTACCTAAATAAATATAATGTTATTAATGGTAATGTCTTACCTTTCAGCAAAAGCATTTTTATGCAGCCAGGATCAAAGGCGGTGGAAACATTTTTCAAATGTTAGTCATTTCAAAACAATTAAATGTGCAATAGTACTACAATTACTCTGATTCTCTCCCCTCTAAAATAGCTCAAAACTATAAATGCTTTGGCTGATCAACTACATTTGGGTTCTCAGATTCTGGGGCTAAACCACCACTTTAAGGCATGTGTAGGTTTGAAGAATGTCTATGCACTCCTTCCATTATACCCATACACAAACTTCAAATTCCATGTGCAATATGAGAATGACAGACTGCATCAGTGCATCTACTGCAGAAGCTGTTTAATTGACAATCTGTTTTCTCGGCCTGTGTGGTTAATACAGCTACATGACAGCGAAAGAGCACTTTGCAGTCGATGTTACCGTAACCTTTGAGGTGGTGAGAGACAGCCCCTCCGATTGACAGTTCTTTATAAACACATTCCTTTTCGTCTGAACCGTCATTTTCCATGAGGGGAAAGGAGGTCATGTTCAAAGCACATGCTTGTCTGGGTCTTCAAGAGAAATCAACAGATTGTGAAACTTTATACGTTTGACCTCATGTCAGTAGGAAATGCCTACATATTTTTTTATTTGGCCCTTTCATTCGAAAAGCTCCGACGAGACTGCATGCTGCTGGAAATCCAATAGGTCTGGTGACCACACATCTTCTGTATGGAAACCTGTTCCACTCTCGGAATAAGCCAGGCAACCCATCATGCTGGAGACTGGTTACACGTATGAGTTTTTTGTCATCATAATGCAATATTTGTTTTAACATTCATCCTGACAACTAATATTGATTCAGAATAACTTTTTTTCCTGGGGTAACAGCTTTCTCAGACAGTATGACTGTCCCGGGGCTACTGTGGTTATTTCACTCGGGTGATAAATGTCGTCCACAAGCAATTTAAATGAACTGTGAGAATAACGAAGGAAATGAGTCAGTCTCGGAGATAAGACGAATGGATGGGCCTTGTCACGAGCAGGTCCACTTTCTAAAACACAGGGGAAGCCTGGAAAGGGGAAGTAGAGAAACAACTCAAATCGAACCCAAAAAACAGCCCAGAAAAGTCAGAGAAATGAGCTTAAGGCACGGAACGGTAACTAATGATGGCCATTAACCTCACACTGTTGTTTTTGTCCGTGCTATTTTAATGAAAGTGACATCATGCTCCTGCAGTACTCGGGGTTCTTTTAAGTGAACACTTCAAAGTAACCACTGACCTCAGGATAACCTCACCTATGCAGATGCCGGTTCAGTGGCCTGGACGTTCATACCTGACGCAGTTCGCCGGCTCGATCCATCTGCCACAGAGACAATGGAATGATAATGAGTACAAACATTCCTCTTGAGAACAAAGCAAGCATGATGGCATTGTTCTTTTACGGTGTTTGCATGTTTCATGTAACAGGAAGCTTGTAGTGAACCGATGACCTGGAACCTGAGGTACTTTCCTGGCGTTGCTGATGGCATCAGTTGTGTTAGTGGTCATAATCTGGGCCAAAACAAAGCTTGGACTGTAACCTTTAAAAGAGTTAATATGTCAATAAAATTACGTCAGCTCAAAGCTCAAGAACTGGTGGAGGAGTGGCTATGAGAAATGAAGGAAAGCAACGCACTGTTGATTTAAAGTGATTCTGTGAGAACGTATGCAACATTTGCTTTACAGTATTAGCTTGCATAACACAGTTTAAGAGATTTAAGAGCCATACAAGTTGAAGTGTCTCTGGACACTACTCTGCTATCTATAATAAGGAGAGCAGTTGCTGTCAGAGTGAGCACTGTGGGGACTGTGTTGAAGAAAAGAGCTGGAACTGTGTTACGTAGCAAGTGTTCCCACTGCCACCCTTGGCTGTCTGGGCACTGTAGGCACTAAATCCAGCGACCTTTCAGTGCAAGATGAGGGCATCATTTGTTACCTTTTGCTTTCAGTACGAAACACATAAGCCGACGAGAGCATGCTTCTTGTCAAAACAGCTCCGGAGCCACTGTAAACATTCCTCTTTTTCATCCATCAGGTTAGCAGCCCTCAACGTGCGGTTGGCAACATCTACTGCGTGCTTCGCTACGCAGGCCGACGAATTTACTGCGCCTCGCTGAAACAGCTGTGAAGCCGCAGCTATGAGCGGATGATTTAGCAGGACGCTGACAGGGCTGGAGAACTCGAGAAGGGTGGAGAGGACTTGGAGTATCCCATCAGCAATGCGTGTGCTCGCTTGGGACGTTGCTTCCCGTGGCATCGTGGGCCGAGCCCGACTCGAAAGCCCTTTTCGAGGAGATGCGAGCGCAGCCGTTCATCTTCGCTGACAAACCTTGAACGGCTGCCCGTCAGATGACACAAAGGGCGCAAGAGTCAGGGATTTTTTCCTCGCCCCTGGAGAGGATTAAATAGGTGAGCAGAAGTTCACTTCATGTGAAGAACGAGTCTCTGTTCACACCGTTTCGGAAAACGAATGGAAATGGAATACGCAGACGAAGCAAAAGCTCATTAGCCCCCTACTTGAGCCGAGGGCCCTTTGAGAGCACTGTCTGTGCTTGCCTATTCCGCCACTTGGTAGCTTTAGTAGTTCTTTCGCAGGGCATTCATTTCTAGCTAAAGCACATCCAAAGCCAAGACTGAACAATATCCTGACTGCAAAACACTTCATCTTCCCAGACGTTTGCTATATTACTGGTAACAGGTGGAAAATGATGAAAACTCTGAAAAGGGGATAAAAAAAAAAAAACTCAACAAAACTGTGACTCATTTAAACAACCCACACCATCTGAAGATGTCAGGCAGGGCCACATGAAAGGCTACTGCCGGCCGACTAAAGTCCACAAAAACTGATGCGTGCTCCTCCTCTCACACATGGCAAATAACATTAACAGACAGCAGACTGGAATATCCTGTCTTCGTGTACTAACCAGCCGAAGCCACATGGAGCATTAATGTTATTGTAGGGTTTGCTCATTATCATGCATGGTCAATTAGCTATCCCAAGCCTGGAAAAAGAGCTGGCTTCTGCATACCAGTTGACTCACTACCACAAGGTGTGCAGCAGCTTTACTCTGAAGACAATGTTGACACCATGAAAAATAAGTTTGACACCATGGTTACCATAATGGTACAAGACAAAAAAAAAGTGTTTTAAAAGCAGGCAGGTTGTTACAGGGGAGTTCTAAGAAGACCTCATATTGGGATGCATGGTAATAAAACAAAACATGAACAAATACGTGGTAATAATGGATAAAAGACATCTTGTATAACAAAACCGGGACTGTACCAGAAAACAAAATCGAGGTAGTTTGAAAAGATTGATTTCCGTATTGAGACATCTGCAAAAATGAGGTAAACACCTCATTTTTCAAACAGAAAAGAAATGGTATTAGACTTGTCCACCCAAAACATCCAACCAACATTCCACAAAGTCCCATGGTGCACCTTTTGTTTATGAGTGTGTATTGGTGCAAGTCTCTTGGTTTCTGTAAATCCATGTGGCAGCTTAACAAAGCCCATTCTCTTTTGTTTCCAAACCACCCATGGTAAAAGGGAGGCAACTGCTTATCGTATTACCAGAGCTCTTCGTATCTGTCTCTGTTCTACTGGAAAGGCTTAGCCATAAGTCAATCCCATCTTTCCACGGCCGGCTTTAGTCACTCTTAATTGGGTATTACATAACCCCAGCCAGCACCCTAACAGTAGGACGGACGTAAAGTGACCAGAGCTAAATTGCTTTCAGAAGGACAAGAGTGCTGGCCAAAGTACTTGAAATGACACCATCATTTATGTCATCAAAAGCTAAGGTTCTCTGGCAACAGTGTATGGTTCCAACCTAGAGATATCAAGCTTATTGGAACCACTGTTCCCTGGGGTGGCCTATGTTCTATCTGCTTCTTTATCTCTTTTCCATCACAATAGATGTTTCCCTCATATCTGTGCACACTGATCTCCCTTTCCATTGGGTCATGCTGTTTGAAGTTGACTTGTAATAAGAGTGGAAACTCCATCAGTGTGTCTGGGAATGAACAGTTGTTTCCCAAATGGAAGTGTACATTGTACACCTACATTTACATGAGTTGGAGTTTCTCTCTGACAGAGCTGTTAGACCGTCTTTACAACAATATTAGTAGTGTTCCAGTTCCTTGTCCACCCAAGTCCTTTCCTAGTGCTCATCAGGGGCACTGCCAGCCAAGAGTCAGCCAGCTCATCATTAACAGTAATACCTTGTTTAGACCTTGTCATAATTCACATGTCTTTATTCATTCTAAATATGGTCTTTACTTTCAGCAGCCTGGCAAAACACAAATTGCTTCACAAGTGTTGAGATGTATTCTGTGTACCTTTTAGTTGAAAGTCTCTTCCTCTGGTTCAGATTTATGGCTTCTCTATGGGCGGTAAATGACTCTGCTCTCCAGGATGCTGCCTGTCTCACTTTCTTCGCATGCAGGAATCAATGGGCATTGGCATCATCTCGCTGATGTTTTTTGAAAGTGCTATCCTGGTAACGCAAGCTGCGGACACACAGATGTCTCCATGGACTTTTGGAAAACAAGACGACACAGCACACAACACCTGGGCAGCATCTCTCCTGAAAGCAGTTTGGGTCGGTCTGAGGAATATTTCACCCAAAAGCACTGACATAGTTAACAATGGATAAAAGGCTCATGGGCAGCAGCTATCATGAACTCATACGCTCCTACTAACTTCCATTCATTACAGACGTCATTTGTTTTTCTTCCAGTGAAATATTTCATTATAGAAACGAAATATGTGTGTTTGGACTGGGCTTCTCACAAGAGTTAAAGCACATATGCTGTAAACACTACAGCTCTTTTATTTATAGGCTTAAAATGGCACATAAGGGGACTATCTGACTTCAAGGAAGGCAGACTAACACACTAGGGTGTCAGTCGAAGAGTGCTTTGCTTTAACCTGACTTCACTGTCTACACAAGACCACCATAAGGTGTCTGTCTGGAAAGCCCTGGGACAGTCTTAAGTCTTAACTTGCTTTAGTATTTCATTCTGTATTTCATTTTTCATTCAGTAGCTCAATTAATCGTTACTACTTGCATGCCTCAAACACTCCAAGTAGTTACAACAAATAATTTATCGTGGTAGAACAAGTGTTTTATATAGAGGTATACACTACATAACACTGGAATATATATAAATAAATATAAACAAAGCAAAAAGGTCATTACTAGAAAATGGTTCAAGTCGGAGCCCCCTAGATAAAGCACCCCCCTAGATGAAATCTGGAATATAGTTTTGATCTTCTTAGAAATTCAAGATGTTTAAAAGAGCCTGACAAAATGTGCAAAAAACAGTTCAAGCTGAAACTTCAGCATGGATATGTGAGGTTGAACTACTGTAGGAATTACTTCAAAACAGGCTGTTTTTGTAGCTTAGTGTACATATATGGACTGTGTGGACAGGGGAGTGAATGATATGTCACAAATGCATTTAAAAAAGCAATGACATACAATTTTCCATGAAATGGGTCCTAAAATATCATAAAAGAATATACGCAGTAGAATATACACAGTAGTTTGGTTCCTGACTTCTCTGTGCACTCACTATTGGGCACTGAGGTAAGTGAACACATCCACGCAAATATTAATGGATTTTTTTCCCATTACATAGCTATCAGAAGCGAACATATCCACATGAATTTCCAGACCATTTCCAAAACTGCAAAGCTAAAGCCTTCCAGTCCACTGCTCTGGTGACAAAATCAGGGTCTGTCTTATCAAAGTTTGTTTGTTATTGAAGCAGAATTATGGAAATGGCCCCTTGAATTATAGCAATGACTCTCTGCACTCCTTCAAAATCAAACAACAGGTGTCTTTGTCAAACTTGAGGGATGAGAGTGGGGCTCTGGGAAGGGGGTTGGGGGGAGGGGGTTCTGCTGGGTTGGGGGGGTTGAGTTTCACTCTTTGAAAGTGATATGGGGTGGACTGCATTTCTCAGGCCTCCCCCCTCCAAATCTGGTGCTGAAGGATAGACCACCCAACTCTCAGCACTTTGAGGGAATGCTCTTGCCCACTGCCTCCATCACTCTGCTCTGAGGAAGTCATTCATTTAGGCATTACATGTAGAGCTGAGGATGGAAACCAAAACACATATAGAGAACAAAAGAAAATACTAATACTAAAAAACGAATAGCACGGTGGAAAAGCTAGAGTTATTATTTATCTATTTATGTATTTTTGCTTGTTTCTTCGGCGAAAAGCTGATCCGTACAGTAGCATGTAGTACCTTAAAGCTTGCTACCCGCTGACACTGATGAATGTGAGGCACAGGGTGGATTTAACTCACAGGAGAGAGGCGCTAGCGTGAGCAGGAAGGGCTTGGACTGAGCTGAAGGGCGTTGAGTCTATTGTCTCAGCCTGAGGCCTCAGCCGGCCAAGATGCTCTCAGCCGACTGGCCTGTAAAGCGAACCTTTGTCTGTGACAAATGGCTATGGCATTTTCAACTCTGGCACTGGAGGCTCCTAAGGGAACCTTTTACGGTATGAACAGTGAACCACGCATAGGGCAGAAACTCATTATAAAACCCCACCAAACGCACTTGAAGGCAAAAGGCTTTACACTGACGTCCCACTTTTTCCACATCTAATCAAATTGCTACAGCTTGGGTCGGAGTTGTATGTTCATCACCCTCAAAAGCCAGGACTGGAATAGGAATAAGGAATGGTCAGATTATTCAAAAAACATTTAATTCTGTATATATATATATATATAATTTTATAATTATACATATCATTTCATCAGCTTCATACCTATTGAAGTGCTAACTAATGCTAGCGCTTGTTTCACAGGCTGGTTGAAAATTAACTTCAGATAATGTGTAGTATTGTTCATATTTTGTCTCAAAAAGTGAGCTTTTTCAAAGCGGCAGCCAACGTTCACAGATGATCTAAGAGCGCTGTGTTGCTTATACATCATTTTGCACATCTAGCCGCACTGCACTACATTCATGACATTTATGATGGATTATTTCGTCGCTCAGCACCACAAGCAAGGCATATAGTGTGTAGTTGCATGCTGTGATCAAGCACATTTTATTTGGAGGCAAACTATGGGAAAGTTCTCATTCGACATGTCAGAAGCAAAAAACGCCTGGACGCAGGAGTCTCCGAGCCAAGTCAGTGCCAATAAGAAGTGCCCGTCCTTGCCAGAAAGACCTACTTACTGTCATGGCTTTGCATGAGATACACCACTGGCTTGTGCAGATTTGGACAGAGAGCCGTCTATTCATCAGGCATAAAAATCTCATTCTGTCGGAGAACCTGTTGTAACATAGCGCAGTCAGAAGAATCAGTCCAAAATGCTAAACACATGTTCTAAGCCCTGGCAGATCCGGAACACAGATAAACAATTTCGTCGTTTTTCCAGAGGCATTTAGATCCAGAATTCTTTTGGAATTATGCTCAGAGACAGAGAGACATTTCCTTAACGAACTTTTAGAATAACTGAGTCATGGTAATAGTGAAGCTTCTACAGTCTTACTGAAATATATCGGTAAAGGAAACAGTTTAGTTGATCAATCTCTAAACTTCAATGGACATTCACTGCATTTCATTCTTCCAGAGACCCTTTATCCTGAAAGGTGCCTAGGCTATCAGTAGTCACCCTCCAACAAGTCTAACCACATTTTCCATCACTCTGTCTTGTTAATCAAATCCAGCGAGTGGTATACATACGATTAGCTATTAACAAGAGCACTGATTTCACCACGTAACGGAGTGACTGCAGTGTCATGTCTGAAACAGAAGGCCACATATTTGAGACGTGTTTTCTAAAAACGTCAGTGTCTGAAGCCAGGATGAGTTTAGCTCCTCTGAAAGAAACTTGAGCTCCCCTGAAAATAACGATATCTGAAGTTTGGGGGAGGTGATAGATACTGAAAATAGTACTCTGGATTTCCAACAACAAGGCACAGGTTACACCAAGGCACATTCAAGTGATAAACTGAGTTTGTTCCTTCATCAACAGAAAAAACATTTTTCTTTTTTTTTTTTTGTTTGTACGGATCTGTTATTTGGTGCACCATATTATTAGCTGTTGCTCAAAGCTCAGTCAAGTTTCACACCTATCTTGTTGTGTCCAAACTCTTGGACGTTTTAGTCTGAACCAAAACAGCAGGTGCGAAAGGTGGAGCAGGCCGGACCAAGGTGGTCTCGGTTTCGACCAATCTGAGCCATGGTTCGGTTTGTTTGGAATATGAAAACACTTTATTTAATGGTTTAGACTTTTGGACCAATTACTAGAAGTTTAAAACAGACCATCAAAGAAAAAGAAGCAGAAGATAAGTAAAAATTAACCAAAAAAAGTAGCATGCAGGGAGAGGAGGAGACAAAGTATTTGATTGTAATGTGGTCCGACTAAGAAACCAAAGTATTTGAGAAACTTATCATTCATGTTACTTAATAGTAGTAGTATGGCAGTAATTCAACTTTTTCCTCAATTCAAATGGAAAAGGCTGAATTAACATGGTAATGTCAGATGCACGCCCAACTACAAACCAGGTAAGGGGGAAGGAGCCAATGCAGGTGACAATATAACATAGGTCAGTCATGTAAAACTTTTTTTGTGCAGCTGCAAAACTGTAAAGTGAAAGCAAAGCTGATCAGATAAAATGTAACAAAAACATGAACCTTGGTCCAGACTTTCAGGTGTAAAAACGCTCTTAATTGTTTAATTGTTTCAGAACTACTGTGTACATGTGTAGAGTCCTGCATATGCGTATTTGTCCAGTGAAGTAACTCTCTATGTCGGTAGTCTTTTTCCCAGACACTGTCTTGTTCTAACTCAGATCATTTTTTACATGGCTATTTTTACTTATGTCTGAGTAATTATTATTTCAAAGTAACAATCCTGGGACTTTCTGGAGACTCTACCCACCTCTGATTACGGCACAAGATTATGAAGCTAAAAAAACAAGAAATGTTTTTTGTCCTGCCACCAGACAGACGCTGTGTTTCAGACGTGAATTCCTAATCATCTGTGAGTATGGACTCTTTATAAGCACCCTGAACATACATCCCATGCCCTTGGTTTGGAAACGAGATAATGAATAAATATGAGGTGCTTAAATCAGACCACAAATTAGGCAAATA
Source organism: Brachyalestes nurse (assembly GCA_037974405.1). Classification (NCBI taxonomy): domain Eukaryota; kingdom Metazoa; phylum Chordata; class Actinopteri; order Characiformes; family Alestidae; genus Brachyalestes; species Brachyalestes nurse. The sequence goes on along the minus strand of JBBPCY010000032.1, from coordinate 18,585,700 downwards.
AAAGCTAGACATTAAAGAATTTCATTAATAGAGTATCATCCCAGCTGTACAGAATAGACGGCGTGTAAATCAACGGAGACTTAAATCATTTGGCATTTAAAGCAATAGCTTTGCTCATGGAAAGTCATGTCCACGATTAATTTCTCTCGGAGAATTTTTTCGTCAAAACGCTTACTTCATCCTACACTTTGTTCATTACAGCAAAAACATCTGGCTGACAGGTTTTCTTGTCTTTAAAAAGAAAAAAAAAAAGAAAAAAAGTTGAGCAGTTTCATTCCCCTAAACAGGGAGAGGAAGGTATGGGATTTGCCAGAGCAGACTGCGATCTACAATTACACCATGACTTTCAGCCCTAGTTAGTTAGACAAAGGGTCAGGAAAGCAAGAAAGACACTAATCCGGCCCTGGTTGTCAGTGACTTTTCAATACTCCGATTACAACATTTCCAGGAGTGCAATTTTCTGAAAACAATCCGTTTTCCCCTCATTATCCTCTACACCGCATATCTTTACAAATGACCTTCCCAACAGAGAAAAATGGCTTCATTGATAACAACCAGGGCTGGACGACCTCACAAGAAATATTAAATCATGACATCCAAGTGCATCAGAAAGTCAGTTCAAGAAGATAAGAAAAAAAGAAAAAAAAGAAGATTGGTCGTCCCAATTTATGGAATGAGATAAGGCATTAATCCCAGCTGCAAATGTTGGCGTAACATTTTAATCTGTAGTCCTTTTAAGATATCCTCAGAGTGGTTTTAAAATGATTTGATCATTTAGCACAGATCACGGTGAAGTAATACACACATTAATACTGGCTTACTTCATAATTAGGTCCGATCTGATCTGATGCTCAGTATCGGTACTGGTCCAATACAGACCAAAATGACTGGAATGTTCACAGAAAAAAAGTAAAGCAAAGTGGCCGTTTTTGTCACACATGAACTATAGCACAGCACCCAGTGTGAACAATGTGAAATTCTCCTTTATGAAGTGAAGAAGTGGGTAGCCAGTGACAGAGCGTCAAGGAGGCAGTGTGTGGGGACGGGACCTTATTCAAGGGTACTTAAGTGGTGCCATTGGCATTCCTGGGATTCAAACCCACGACCTTCCAATCTCACGAAAAACCAGGTCACCATCTGCCTGAACTATCACATAAATGCTTAATTAAACTTTGAGCAAAATGCCATAAAAACATGTACTCAGACTCAAGCCAGGAAATCAGTAACAGCAAATGACCAACAAGGCTGTGTCTCAGATGGGGAACTGTGTAGAAATTAAAATGCAAGTTAAGGTTAGGTTAAAGGAGACCTATTATGCAAAACTCACTTTAGTTATAATAAGTCTATGGGCTGTACAAACATGTTCATGAAGTTCTTTGCACAAAATCACTCTCACATAAAGAGATATCACCAGATTCATTTTTTACAGTTTGGGTCCCTTTTAAAACGAGCCGTTTAGACGGAGGGCCCAGTGTGACGTCCCACTGGGCCAATTTGCATAGAACTGCCCCTCATCTGTCGAGACCCCGCCCACTAGATTAGTTGAAGGTTCACCATTTTGTCTGCTGGTTTTACGAGCTTAGTGAGAGCGCTATGGCTACAGGCAAAGGCAGGTCACTCATGAAGTGTGGTGTTGTGTTGTTGCTGCAAAGAACAGCACAAATCCCTCCACTTTCTCACAGACAAAGAAAACAGAAGGACTGCGCAGCCCCATTTCATTTTCAATGGCCGTGTCCCAGCAACAATCGGTTTCATTCCATCTTAAAAAGTTCCACCTTAAGTTTTTAAGGAAAATTTGAATAAGGAGCTGTGAATAAGGAGTTAACTTCAGCGTTGTGGGGGATCTGTACCTGCTGTCTGTGACAAGTCAGCAGATGAGAGAGATGTAATTACTTTCAAATAATGACTTGTGTTTCTATCGCAGTTAAGTATGAACTAGCTTGTTTGTTTCATTTCGTAAGCATGGGATGGGGGCGTGGCCAGCAACAGCTTATTTGCAGGAAAGGGACAGAGCCCTGAAACGGCTCATTTTGAAAGGGACTGAAACTGTGAAGAATAAAGCTGGTGATATCACTTTATGTGAGAGTAATTTTGTGCAAAGAACTTCATGAACATGTTTTGTGTAGCCCACTTGTTTTTTTAACTTGTTTTTTTAAAAAGAGTTTTGCATAATACGTCCCCTTTAATATCTTTATTATCATGTACAATAGTCTTATATGCAATAACAGACTTGGCATAGAGGCCACTATTCTCCAAACCACTATTTGTGTTAATTAGTAAACTATAGGGCTGTAACGGTACATGTATTCGTACCGAATCGTCACGGTACATGGGTCACAGTTCGGTACATGATGTCGTATGGAGAATACACGGTACGACGGAGAAGACGTGATTGAAGAAATTTGAGAGTGTTCCCTGTGATACAGAATCACAGAGGGACCAAAAAGCACCAGTAAATCATAAACCTGGGTCACAGTGTGGTGCAATAGTGCCACCTACTGGCGTAACACTTCTGCTGCCTTACAC
>JBBPCY010000032.1:18545015-18583074 GCA_037974405.1 Brachyalestes nurse | reverse complement strand
GGAGCATGGGATGGTGGGGCGTGGCCAGCAACAGCTTATTTGCAGGAAAGGGACAGAGCCCTGAAATGGCGTGTTTTGAACGGGATTGAAACTGTGAAGAATAAACCTGGTGATATCTCTTCATGTGAGAGTGATTTTGTTCATAGAACTTCATGAACTTGTTTTGTACAGCCCATAGACCTATTATAACTTGTTTTTTTTTTTTAAGTGAGTTTTGCATAATAGGTCCCATTTAAGCAAAGTGCATTCAGACAAATATATTATTAACAGCTTAATTATTTACAAGAGGGGAAAGATCATGGATGAGTAATGGTCTCAGCAGATACTCAAGCTTGTGGTATTGGTATTGGACATAAAAAGGGGTATTGAGCCTCTAATATGTATACAATTCTGCTTACTGAAGATCACTTGGTGTATCAAGGTTTCATAGAACGTTCCTAACCCAGAGCAATCCCAGTATCCTCTTCAGAGGCTCCGCAAAAGAGGTAATGTATATTACTTACAATGGATATAGACAAGAGACACCTTTCAAAATATTCACATTTTGTTGCTTTGCAGCCTGAAATGACCCCGCCGCCCAAAAAATAAATAAATAAATACAGCTGTATTTACTCAACTCATCCAAAAAAACCTTGTAAACTCAGACAGGTGTAACTGATCACCTTTTCCATTGCACACCAAGCTAATTGCGATCAGGTTTTGATTTGGTCACTCGTTTTGATTTGGTCAACATTAAAATGGCCATTCATGGAACATTCCAGTGGGTGGTAGTCCAACTGACAGCAAACAATCAACTATGAATGGCAAAGCACTATCAGAAGATCTCAGGTATAAAGTTGTGGAAAGGACAGGTCGGGAGATGAATACAAAAGGCTTCATAAATCCCTAGGAGCACAGTAAAGTCATCAGATAAGAAGTGGAATTGTTTGGTATTTCTTGGACCATCCTTGGATCAGGCTGTCCATCCAAACTGGATAGAAGAGCAAGTAGGAAACTGGTCAGAGAAGCTACCCAGAAGCCTGTGGCAACTTTTCAGCAGCTACAGGAATTTATGGTAAAGGGTGTTCATCAAGTGCTTTGACAATAATATCACAGGGGCTCCACACATGTGGCTTGTATGGGTGGGTTTCCATGCTTCAAGAAAGGCCGCATTAAGATTTGATTGGGCTTTGCCAAAACGAACTTTGAAGAGTCTAAAGCCAAGTGGGAAAAGGTGCTATGGTTAGATGAGACCAAAACCAAACTGTTTGGCCACCATCCAAGGAATACCATTCCTACAGTAAAGCATGGAGGTGGTAGCATCCTGTGGTGGTGGTGTTTCTCTGTAGGGGGCAAAATACAATCAAGTTCTTGAGGAAAACCTGCTGCCCTCTGCCAGAAAGCTATCAGTGGCAAGAAGGTTCACCTTCCAACATGACAATGACCCAAAGAACACAGCAGAACTTACCACACAGTGGCTGAAACAAGTGAATGTCCTCACACGGCCCAGTCAGAGTCCAGACTTAAACCCTACTGTTGGTAGAGAGGTATCCCAAGAGACTGAAGGCAGTAATTACAGCAAAAGGTGATTCCACAAAGAACTGACACAGGGGGTTATTCTTTATCTGTTTCAGGGATTCTGTTTTTTTGTTTTGTTCGTATTTTTCTCAACTGGATGTTATTTTTCTGAATTTATCTGAACTGGATTTTATTAGTTGCGTTAAATAAATACAGCTGGAATTCCAGGGTGCAAAGCAACAAAATGTGAATATTTTGAAGGGCTGATTCTGTTCTACACCCACTATAACTTCAGCTTAATTGTTTTTTTCATCGTCAGCTTTAATACCTAAAAAAGACTGGTGAAATTTTTCAAGCCCGGTGATTGCCATGGAAAGCCTTGCTCTCTGCTGGCCTATAGTGAAACAGCTCGTTTGTAGAATCTTCATACATCTGTTTAGTACAATCTCGGAGTGGAGAACAACATGTTCTGCTCGCAGCTCTTTTTTTTTTCTCCCTAACTGGCCAACTTACAACAGGACACCTGCCACAAGTGTTTGTGTCTCTGGTATAAGGAGCTGCACTCCAGCCGCCCAAGTTTCCTCGAGCTTGACAGGTTGTTAGGGGTAATCGTAAAAAGCACATGCAATATTTCTGCACTCCTCCTCCTTTGCAGAAATGTGGCACCAAATGTGGAAAAAAAAAAACGGAGGCCTATTGCTACAAGGCATAATTTTAACACCTACTGAAGCATTACATAATACTTTGCAGTACATACAGATTTATGTCAAACTCCAGGAAGCTGCATCGCATAAGTTTGAATTGTTTTTTTGTTCTCCACTGTCTTATGGTATCTCTGAAACACTGAAATCCTCTATTGCATCCTGAAAATTCACTGATCGGTCAAATCTTCTTCAAATTGCTGTAATGGACACATACAGTGGTGGCAAATGGAGCTAGGGGTCTTAATGGCTCCAACACTAATGTAGACTTTTTGTAACCACCAGTGAACCCACACGTATTTTATGAGTTTTCAAATGTAATTGCTCTTGAAAAAATGTGTCTTTTGGCAGCTTGTATGTAAATATTGGACGTCCCTTCCCAAATCCTATATACGACAGAGTACTGCAGAGAACACAAATCTGCGCATTTTAATGCACTATTGCTTTTCATTTCATTGCTGAACTCAACATATTGGCAAAAATAAATCCTAAAATGTGGCCTGTGCAAAAGTTATAGCACATTTTGTCTTTTAATTTGTTCCATTTGTTAAACACCTACATTTTTTGGTATACAACTGACTCAATCTCTGCCACAAATAGAATAAAAACACCTTTTTGGGCCTAGAGCTTATTCCAGAACTATCCAGAAGTAGCCTATCTGTAAACAAATCATGTAAGAGCTTCCTGTGAGGTAGCTTTAAGTGGCTTCTTGGGACGTCTGGTTCCTATCACTACTTCTTCTAAATGACTTTTTTAATCTTATTGACATCTTTATTTCAAAAAATTGAAAAACGAGTGGATAGCCAGACAAACCACTGGCTATTCTAAATGAGAGGGGATGACAAGGGAATGAAAGAAGGGTTGTTTTGACTTTATTGTGCATTGCTGCGGTGTTCATGTAAAATGTTCGCTCTGAATTCTCTGAGAATACTGAACCAGTGCCACTACCTCAAAACAAGCATGTAAATGTTGCCTTAGTTGGTGTGCCTGTGTGATTTGAACCCAAAAAAACAGCCAGGCATTTGCTGACTGGAGCTTTAGGAAGAGAATCCACATAGTCCATCGATCACGACTGAACACATGCGCTTTACATGCGAAAAGAACAAAAGCCATGACGCACCACCCTGAAAGTTCAAAAACCATTTCCAAACACATCGCTGCCACATTTGAGGCGAGCAGAAAACCCGAAAAAGCATTCCAGCCAATTTTTCATGTTTACTAAATAAACTTTGACCCTCATTATTAGTTTTCTTGCGCTCGCAAGAGATGAGACCAATAAATCAGGAGGGCGCGTTGACGTCAGATAATGAGCCAGCCCTCAGGTGAAGCATTTGTATGTGTCAACAATGGACGAGGAGGAAAAAAGCCTTAGTCAGGCCGTGAAGCGAGAGATGATTAAAGATGCTGAGAGAAAAGTCATCCAGGCAGAGCCGGGAGGCTGCGAACTGGCCACGGTTCAGAGTCAGCACTGTGGTCCTGTGGAATGCCTAAAAATAACGGCGACGCGAAAAGATTACTTACATCACCCTCATATGAACTTTCCACCATAATTAACTAATGTGTCTCTATTTATCATATTCTGACAGTTCATGCTTTTAGGGCAACCTGAGAGCTTTGATTTATTTGTTCAAAAAAGGAGGGCCAGTTTGCTCCCTCTAGTGGCCCAGCAATGAGGGTTCCACGGATGTGGAGTGACTGGACTGTAGTCGGACATGAGCTTGCACAACTAGGCGCACATGATGCTTTAGACCCTACCCCAGCAAAATCAAACTGAAAAAAGCACGAAGAAGACTTATCCCATACATTTGATCTTGTTGTGATGTCAGCTTTTATAAGCACTCTTATCTTTTACATGTTTAAACCACCTTTTCCACCACAGGGTTTTCAATATGCGTGCATTTAAGTAAAGTGGCCCTAATAGTCACATGTGAACACTCCAGACAGAGTGAACATTGGGAAATACTTCACCCAAGTGAAGCAACGGGGAGCCAGCAATGCAGTTCTTTGCTCAAGTGTCCCACATTGGTGCCGCTTGCAGTCCTGGGATTCAAACCCATGCCTTTAGAGAACCCCTTAACCACCAGGCCACCAGCTGCCCCAACAACAGGTTCCACTGAGATTAGTAGTAGTTTTTAGCAGCAGTTAGGAGAAGGAAACTGTTAAACCATTGTCCAAGATGAACCTACTCTGGTGGGCATAAAGAATGCTTATATAAGAATTTTAGCCAAACTTTTCTTTACTGGCAGCAGCCAAACACTATTCGGAATATCTGACAGAAGTTGAGGTGTTCTCAAACTGCAGATCATCAGAAAGTGAATGAGTAAAGAGCAAGCTAGTGCACACATTCAGTGCTGACTACAGCCAAACATCATATTCCCAGCAGGGGTGTCTTCAGGAATGTGTGTACCATACGATCTCCATAAATTACAGCCATGGGCAGGAATGTTGACAACACCTTGAGCCCATAACTGATCACAGTAACTGGTCATTATGTCAAAAGTCTGTGGAGGACAGAAAAAAAAACAGGTGAAATATTTCCCATGTACTCTGAGTGGAGAATCTCCAAAAGCTGGAAATGACGTTTGAGGACAGCCGTCGATGTGAAGGAGTGAGCTGAGTGGCCTCCCCGGGCGCTGTGTTCACGGCTGCCTGCTGCTTCACTTGGTGAATGGGTTAAACACAGAGAAGAATTTCGTGCTGTTCACACTGTGTGCTGTGGTGTGTTCACATATGACAAAAATGGTCACTTTACACTTTACTGACTTGGGGAGAAGGAAAGAGAGGGAGACAGGCTGAAGGGGGGGGGGGTGCGGGGTTGGGGTTGGGGCTGGGGCTGGGGCTGGGGCAGGGAGGGGTGACCAGCTGGATTGCCATGTAAATAGTTGTGAAGATAGGTAGACCCTGGACCAGTGCCAAGGGCTCTACAAAGGCCTTCTAACATCTGTTTGAGACTAGATTCCTGCTCTGTGTTAGAGAAAGAATAACACCGTTGCCTCAAATGGAGTCGTTTTCTCGTGATCAAGCAAGACACTTCTTTATACAACCAGTGTCCAGGTTCAGAGTGACATAATTGCATATGTCAACAGCCTGGCCGGAGGATTACTGAAGATGGCTCGGAGATTTCTCAGCAGCAGAGCGGAGGATCCCTCTGGAGAAGATTCAACCGATTATTTTCCACTCCTCTTCCAGTCATTCCATGAATGTTGAGCATTCTGTGGTCCTAGGTGTCTGCACAGCAGTGAGCAAGCAGACTTATATAAAGGTTGCCTTCTCCATGATAATGAAATGGAACCTAATCACAGTTCAAAATCACAAAGAAAATCACAAAGAACTTTGGAGACAGAATGCTTGAATGTTTACTGAGGTTTTTTTGGCCCCGGGGCAGACTGGTTACATGTTATCCTACAAATCACCAAAATGACAGTTCTAATGTCTGGTTCAGGCTTAGGGCTTAGCGTTCCCCTAGATTTCTTCAGACACAGCAGGAAATGGGGCGAACCACAAGTTAGGAGTAGAAATGTCAACTTGCAAACCAAATTCTCAAGTGGCCAAGAGTGAAACACACATAAAACGTTCGAGTGGGCTGGAGGAAAAGTAGCTACGGCGTTACTGGGGCGGAACTTAGGGGGTCGCATGACACAATCCACTCCCTCTCTCTACACATAGAGCATATGAAACTAATTTGTATAACAAATGTTGGTTTTAGACAGCCTTCTTCACCAACTGGTGGCTCTTCAAGAGCCGCAGCACTCCATTCGTTAAGAGCTTAAAGCAAAGCAAACAAATTCATTAATGCTATCTACATCCAGGATGGCCAAGCCAAGCAGGTCCTTGAAACGCTACACCATTACCTAAATTCGCATGCATCTGTCCGTGTCTTCACTCAGCCCTGGGCGTGCATGCCGCCTGGCCTTGACTGAGGCTGGGAGGACCACCTGCGTGAAAGGGGAGCCCCGGCATGTTATGTCTCTGCAACAGAATAAAATAACATAGAATCCAGCTCTGCAAATAACTCTGTGCAGCGGATCGTTTTTCCGGGCGCAGCCCCGATACAAAGGTAAAATAAGAACAGATGATATCATACTCTGGGATTGGGGAGGGGATGGATTTGCTTTCAAATGCACTGAACACATGATGGTTGGGGCTAAGTCCTTTCTGCGAGGGGCCCCAAAATATGGCATCCCTTACCAAGGCCACCCTCACTGCAGACGAGTAGCAGGTAATGGCTTTGAGATGGTCATGCTAAGGACTGAAGAGCTTGGCTTTTTAAATGGGATACAACGTGGTAATGACTAACACTGCAAGAGAAAAATACACTGCTGTTTTTGTTTGTGGTATAAATGTTCTTCACTGAAAGAGAATTCCCAAAGGAACCCTCACTGCAGACTAGTGGCAGACACTGGCATTGCAGTGGTCACACTAAGGACATGGACTGCAACTGTAACCCGTACCCTGTAAGTGATAATGGTGAGATGTCATGGTTTAGTGGTAATGATTGTAACACCGCCAGACATGAATGTCCTACAATTGTGGCACGTAGCATCAAAGACAACTTATCATGATTTCATGTATGTTAACATATGTTTTACATGAATTTTCTTTAAGCCCTAGGCATCTCACTTTAACCTAATCCAAGAACCTTATAGGGGGAACGAGCCTTTAGTCCTCGTTCCCACTAGCAAACCTGCCAAGGCTTACTGTCTTACTTTGATTCTTGTGAGGAAAGAAGTGACAGAACATCAGCCATGCATTGTGGTCATTATCTCTAACCTTTATCGTTTAGAAACTCTCTGCATATGGGAACATTTTCGACTCCTGATTTTTTTTTCCTCAGCACTCATAAATCCAACATGTCAACTATAAAATATAGCTGACCAGTAACAGATGTAGTTACATAGGTTTAAAAAAAAATCAAAAAGCTGATGCCAAGAGCACATTTTGTGGATGTTTTCAGGCACCCAATATTGATCGAAATGCTTTTAGACTTTGGGTACACAAAGGATGGGCAGCTGTTGATTCTGGTGTTCATTTGAGGATATTAACACTTGGGAGTGTTACACAGTGGTTGGATTGAGTCTTATTTCAGGGAGTAGGCATACATCGCACCACTGAAGAGTTTATTTGGTTCCCAGCACTAGAATCGCACTTCCTTTTTTTCAGTGGCGGCCAATACTGAACACACTCTGAGAACGACGTATGAATTAAGGTGAGAATTATACTTATTTGAAAAAAAAATGACTGAAAACAGTCTATTGTCCGTTATTAATCTGTTACAATAGAAAGTATATTGTCATTTTCCACCCATTTCTAAGTGAGTTTTATAATGTTATAGGTGGAACAGGCTATTGGAAGACTGGAGACGTTTGGTTAGCTCTGGTTGTCATTTCTGGGTGGAACTAATGATCGGCATGAAATAATAATGACACCTCCTGTTCATACTGAACTTGTGACCTTGCCATCTACCAGTGGAAAGTGATCTAGCTTTGAATTGTAAGCAGCGGACATACCTGAAATGTAATCAGCCTGTCTATTTAATGGATTGCGTTTGGTCTGTTTGGCATCACCAATCAAATGATCACTGAGACATGAATGATGTGGGGTTTACCACCTTCTTTGTTGACAAATCAGCTTCGCTTCATAAGGTTTCAAAGAGAAATGGTAACTAATCCAAGATTAATTGTAGACTAGAGAACAACAAGCCTGAACATGCTCCATACCAACTACAGCAGCAGTCCTTAATGTTTTTAGCCTGAGACCCTCTTTGTGGACAGTATGTGCTCCTTTTTCCTGTGCCCCCAGTTTGAGACCTAAAGTGAACTATAGTGCCAAATGAACATGGTGTGAGATGTAGCCCCAGTTTTGCTTTCACGTAACACATACATCAGTGTACTGCCTTATTAGGTACACCTACACTCATCACACTTTGCATTAAGTCTGGGTGAAGATCTCCACGTTACCTTGCCATGTTTATGAACTTTTTTAATCACCAAACTGGCACCCAAACCAGGTGTGCAACTTAAAACCATGACAGAACAGTGCAAGAACAACACGCTGTTCTTACTCATCCAGACATCAGTTGGCAAATAATAAGACACATTTATTCCACCCTGTTCTTTTTTTTTTTTTTTGCCCAATCACAAAACACACCTGGAGGCTGGGGATTTCCTAAAATGATAAACACCTGTACCTTCTAAAATGTGTTGCTGATTAAAGCCCTTTATTTTGGCCTCTCCAATCTGAGACTGATATGTTTCTGCACCTTATGGCTAATTAAATCTGCCTTTGCCTTTGTTTATGTTGCATCCACAGAAAGACATGTAAGAACTCATGGCCGTTGACATGCACCCTCACTTCTTGCACAAGTCGGTGCCTGTCGAACATGCTGTGAATCAAATTAAAAGCTCTGAATTAAATCATAAATTACAGCTATTGTCCCAGAGCCTCTTACCGATTCCACTTCCATGTCCTCTGTTCGTGGTAGAGAAGACAGTGTTTCCAGGTACTGCACATATCAAAACGGATATTTCCTCCAAAGCTGAAGCTACACTTACTGTCTGCTTTATTAGAAACACATACCTAGTATTCCCAAACTCTGGCCACTTCACCTCACAGTAAAAAAGTACTCTCCACCTCAAACTACAGCCCTGCTGTCATGAACCCTCTGCTTGGGGTGGATGACATGCCAAAAATGTAACATCGGGATACTAAAGGAGTTTCCACAACACATAATATATCAGGATATTTCTTTTTTTCTGGACATCTGATATGTTGGGATGGACAAATAAAGAACCAGTAGTGATATATTTAAAAATACTATTAACCACTGAGAACCTACTAATTTTTTTCAACATTTTACACACTGTTCTAAATCCAATCAACCAGAACTTCTCTATATAATGACACATGCAGTAAGCTGGTGTTCTAGAGGTATGACGATATCCACAATATGCTCTAAAAAGCATAGTGATGTGAAGTTTTCTAATAATAAATAGCCATATTGTCTGGATACACCTTCTACCCCATTTACTGCTCTTTTTTTTCTTGACCACAGGGCCATTGTTGGCAAGAAGGCCATGCTCAGTACAACAGTGATGGTTTTCAGTGTCACTGCTATTCTTACAAAATAATTGTTAGAAGTGTTTTGGCTTGAAAAACAGCTGTGTACTGTAAAATTCTGTAAAAGGTGCATTAACTTTTACAGTGTTTTGTTTGTGTGTGTCTTGGACTTAAAGGCACATTCTGGCCTGCAGCTGTGTTGTGCCGTGTGTTGTTGCGCAGCGTTATATCCCTCAGCCTCAGATGTTTTGTGATGTGTTTTATACCATGTTCATATTTTCATTCTTAAAAATGATCTCATTACTATACTCATACATTATGCCAGCACATCCCTGTGGTCAACTAAGCATGACTGCTAGTCTAGCCACTGATCTACAAGCTAATAAATACAACCAAGCCAGATACCTCAGTTGAGGTCGTAAAGAAAACACATTAACTTCATTCAGGACAAACTGGATGCAAAAAAGCCACAAGTTTTCCTACACCTTTCAGCCAGAGAAAATGATTCATAGGCTGCTGTAGCCATAAAGAAGTTAGCTGCTAAGTTTTTTGCTGAATATTCTTGTCTGAACAGTCACAGTCACAATTCAATAATTTAGTATTTAACTTTGTAGCAGTACATAATTATTAGGCCTCTATCTGCACTGATCAGGCAGCCAAATTTTGTCCCAAAACAACTTATCTGCACTGATCAGGCAGCCAAATTTTGTCCCAAAACAACTTATCAATGGTTAACGCAACCTTCAAGACACATTATTAGGAAGTCTTGGGAAAATCTCAAAATCTCACTCTTCTCAGACTACTGCCATTCCCCCAAAGGTAGGAGTGTAAAGAGACACTCACTCAGGGGCATTGTTAGTCTCGGGCATCCAAGGCTACAAGCCCAAATGTGTTAACGAATAGACCCGGATCGGTTATTGTGTCGATCCAATAATTCGGATGTTTACAGGTCAGTAAATCAAAACTAACCCGCCGGCCAAACAAACGTGGATGTTAAGCTTAGAACCCTTTAAGTGTTGGCGCCATGTACTTGTTAGGATTAGAAACTTGCAGATGTTAGGGTTGTAACCCTGTAGATATTAGTGTAAGAACCCTGAAGGTGTTGGGATTAGAACTCTGCAGATGTTAGGATCAGAAGCCTGTAGATTTTAGGTTTTGAACCCTGTAGGTATTGGCATTAGAAAACTGTAGGTGTTAGGACTAGAACCCTGCAGGTGTTAGGGTCAGAACTCTTTAGATTTTAAATTTGGAATCTTGTAGGTGTTAGGATTAGAACCCTGTAGGCGTTTGGGCTATAACTCTGTATGTGTTCTGGTACGAGGTCATGGAAAGGCAGTGCCGTCTCCTCTTTCAGGTGAGTGAGTTGTTTTTTCTGCAGGTTTATGAAATTCCGTCTGCTCTGCTCCTCCAGACATCCCCCCGCCGCTCCGCTTTAATCAAATCCAACATCAGTGGTATTGTTTTTTCCTCTTTCTCCTTAGCCTCTGGTCTGCAGCAGCTGCTGCCGGAGAGCCAGAGCACCTGCTCCACTCCTCACTCCTCAGCCTGGGAGGTGGAGGTTTCAGGGAGCAGCAGGGAGCCGAGAGACGGAGAGTACACGGGTGTTCTGTACTTCTTTGGGGTCTGTTGTGGAGAGGTGGAACATTTCTTCACACGTGGGGGACTTTTTTCACTTGACTTCACTTCACCCCTCCTTTTCTGTGTGTGTGCAGATTTGTTTGTTAGTCCCCCCCGCCCACTTCATTTGAGTCTTCACTTCACAAATCCGCCCCATGATTTTTTTTCTTCTTTTCTTCCTCTGATCACTCTGTGCGCCATCACGCCTCCGTCCCTCCGGTCTCTCGGCACTCTCTCCACACTCTCTCTCCTCTCCTGCAGACCGCAGTGTGTGTGTGTGTGTGTGTGAGTGAGTGTGTGTGAATGTGTGTGTGAGTGGGACAGCGGGGTCTTCACCTCCACTCCATTGATGCGCGCGGCTGAGGGGGATGCCAGCCAGGAGGGTCCCGCCTTTTCCTCTCCAGTAGATAAAAATGCTCGGGCTGTATGAAGGGAACGGTTCAGCCTCCCCGAAGCGGCTGGGGTGACCTGAGTTTCCAGAGGCGCGGGGTGGGGGGGTACCGGACCCGAGCACGCGTCCTCGGGGTCTTCTGCATGGGTCTGAGTGCACGGGCGGAGAGCGAGCGAAGAGTCCTCAAAAGTTCTCCAACAGCACACGCGTTCCTCACTTCGCGGCCATGGCGGAGGTCGGCGGGTTCCTGGGCTCCATCGATCTGGACTTACAGAGCTTCCCCGCCCTCGGGAGTATCCCCCTGTCCGACTCCCCCGCCGGCCTGAACGAGCGCCTGGGGCTGATCGAGGGTCGCCTGCAGCGCGGCTCCCTGCCAGACTTCGACCACCTGAAGGGCATCCTGCGCCGCAGGCAGCTCTACTGCCGCACCGGCTTCCAGCTGGAGATCTTCCCCAACGGCACGGTGCACGGAACGAGGCAGGACCACAGCAGATTCGGTGAGGCTCCTCGGGCACGTTAACTTTACCGTCACGTTCTGGTGGGTGTTGCACTAAAGGTGCAGACCTCATGCAGGTTTACGAATCAGGGACCCGTCAGATTTGTAGAACAGAGGTGAACACCAGAATGATCCTTTCAAGATCAGGATTAGAAGATCTTCTGTTTTGACTGTAATTTCTAGATCCAGAGATCCATCAGTTTTTTCAGTCTTCAAGCATAATGTACCTTCAAATATACATGTTGGTTTGTTCACACATATATATGTATAGGTAGCCTATGAAATCTGAACCATTCCATGTGTCTGTCAAATGCTAGCATAAAACAAGCATAAGGCGGAGCTTTATATATATATGTAGGTGTGTTCATGGCTATATATATATATATATATACATACACACACACACACACACACACACACACACACGCATCAACTCTCTGATGTACCATTCCTAAGAAAGACCCTGTCAGAGGTTGAAACTGCCTTGCATGTAAGCCAGTGATGGGAGACAGGTGTCTCCATCTTCGCTGCAAAACAAGCAAACGACGTTGGCCTGTTTTTCTCTGTTCATTCTTCTTCAAAGGACCGAAGCGCACACACGCTATACTAATTATGCCATTAATATAAATCATTCATAGGGTGGTTAGCATTAAGAGTGGTAAACACATGAGGTCAGGGCACAGCCACGTAAAGCCCAGCGATCCTGTTATCTGTAGTCATCCTGCAGGTGCAGTCCTGCTCGGGGAAGGCTGGAATAACTCTAAATTAAAGCATGACCACTGTGGAATCCAAAGAAGTTTAATGCTGGTTTTTTTCCAGCCAAAAAACAAGCGGTTTTACTGGATTGGGTGGTCCGAGCATGTTCTGGCACCCCCCCTCCCCGTTTACACACACGCAGAAATTCAAGACAGACACTGGTCTGATGGCTTTCATTAAACACATATGGGACGCAGTTCTGGCATCCAGCGTTCAGAAGGGCGGCAAGGTCTTCGTACTTCGGTGCCATGATGCTTGATCCAGGGGCACCCGAGATGTTTCCATGGCATTTTGCAGTTTACTTTTTGACCTGGAGGCCATAGGTGGCCAACCTGAGCAGGTTCGGCTGATCCGCGTTTTGAGGCATGAACATAATTCAGATATGCATTTTCATCGCACTGTAAATCTAAAATACACTCTCATACAGAGTAACTTATCTGGAATGAGATGTTTCTAACTAGGGTTATTTTTTAATGGCTTTAAAAGTCCAGTAGTCCCCAGCTTACTTTGATGAAATGATGACACACCAATGCAAACACACTGGCTTCGAAAGGTATCAGCACTCTTGTGTCTTTATGAAGTTGTCTTTAACTTTAAGGAAGCAGCATACACAAAGAGTTCCACTGGCTTGTTTTATGCTTTCAAAGGTACAATTTTCTGCCCATCACAAATAATCACAGAAGAGAAAATGATGCAATTATCCCATCATTCATATCTGCCTGGCCTCTAAGTTTTACAATGTCTGAAAATGCCACATTATTTGGAGCCTCATGACAGTGTTCTGTCCACATATGGTCATCTTCAGTCGTAATGCTTCGTAACCAGCGCTGGTACTAAGGCGCCTGGTAACCGTCTCACCACTTTTTCTGTGGCAGGTATCCTGGAGTTCATCAGTCTGGCCGTGGGACTGGTCAGCATACGAGGTGTGGATGCTGGCCTCTACCTGGGAATGAATGAAAAAGGAGAGCTCTATGGGTCGGTAAGTCAAACCCATGTAGCCTACTGCTCACGTTGGAAGGCATGTGCATAAAAGCACACACCTGCACCCATTAAATGTTGCATTAAACGTTGAGCTGGACTGCAGCCAACTGTGAAACCACAGTGTTAAAAAGATAGTGATCCATGCAGCAGCCAAGTCTGTTTCCCACATGACGCAGACATGAAAAACTGCAAGACAAAACAAGCAGCGCTCCGCATCGGCCCATCCTTCTGACCAGTGGGGGCCTCAAGCTGAGAACCGCTCCGCTCGAATGGATCATGTTTTTGTCCCGTGCGCTTGAGGAAGACATGAGAAAGACCTCTCAGAAAGCGCCCTAAATCCCAAATTAGAAGAACTGCCTCTTCATTTTGCTGCATAGTCGCCAAAATATTTACATATTTCTTGGATACACATGAAGCACTTAGAGTACACACACATATTGGGGATATATGGCCTGTGAGTGCTCTCGGTTTCTTGTATACTCCTTGCGCAGGCACAAGGGGAGAGATGCTTTACTTTGGTTGAGTGCTCAAATAGTAACAGACCAGGATGTGCTAGGACTTACTTTTTGCGCGCTAGCATGTTAACAGAGCACCATTTGTAGGAAGCGTTCCAAGCCCCCACCGACTTTGGCCATGACTGTGGGAGACGCGTGCTATCGGGTTTCCACAGGACAATAAGCCGGGGCGCTCACCAAGCGTCTGTGGATCTCGAGAGTCAGAGGAAGCTTATTACAGGCAGGGAGGGGAGAAGTGACTTCACATGTAACGTGATAACATCCTATTAAAATCAAAGAGCTCTGCAGCCACGGGTCAACATGCAATCACTCGGCAAAATCAGCTGACACACAGGCTGGAGGTGTCTGGAGATTGATGCCTTGGTTCGTGAACTGGGAGTTGGGGGGGGGGGGGGGTGGCAGCTTAAGGCACCTGTGTTGCGCAGAATTAGATTTTAAAGAGACTAGAACATAGCAACCTACGAAAAAGAGACATAATACATGGCATAAAAGGTGATCATGGTTGGCAGGGGCCAGTTCGCATTGTCCAAATTGGACCATGTCAACCGTATTGTCATCTATTAAGAGCAACTGCAGGGTCTAATGTCCGAGGAGTTCATTGGCTCCTTCTCATACACCGTTAAGGTATCTTATGCCAGGTCATGTGCACTGAGCTGCAGAACAGTCCGCTGTTGAGATCCTTGAAATCCTTGCCAGTTAATTGACAGAAGTGTTACTGAAATAAATTGCAAGCTTTTGGGTGTTTAAGGGGAGGGGGAAAAGGACTGTTTCTGGACAAGGCCGGTCCATTTTTTAAAAACTTTAAACCCAGAAAACAAATGATCACAGAGCGTTCAGTTATTGGACAATGTAATTAAAGAGTCATATATTAATTATTTCCACCTCTCGGGTGTTTATCCTGGCCTATCTCTGAGCAACTCACTCAGCCAAGCATTTAAATCAGTTCTTTAAGAGACTTTTAAGGCGAGCTTTATCTTTAAACTCGCAGCCATCTTCGTCAGTCTAAATGAACTGCTTTGACACCAAGACTTGAGCCAGAGCCATTGCATGACTGCTCTTTGGCAGGAAACATCATGTAGCTCCGGTGTCCACCATTGTTCGGCGCAGCACAGTCAGCCAGCAGAGGCTCACCTGCTGAACCCGGAGCGATTGCTCATGGAGGCCTGTCAGTGGTGCGCTAGTAGCAGGGCCACACAGGCGCTTTCTCTGGCTGCCGGGTGTGCGCGAGCTAGGCCTGTTGCGTCACGAGGGAAACAGACTTCCACACGCAGACAGAGAGGTTAACAGGTCCGAGGAGTGATTTTGGGTGTAAACTGAAAAGCCTGTTGTAATGGCTTCCCCCTTCTCTCCGGCACAACAAGCACCTGTCGACTGCCCTGGAATAGTTTCCACTCGCGGGCAAACTGCGGCAAACCCCCCTGCCCCCCCCAACACTCCTTCCCATGAGTTTCAGTAAGAACATGCATTAGTTCAAGATGTAGCTGAGGGAGGTAGAAAGTTTCATTATTCCCTCTAGTGACCACAAAGAAATTCACAAGAGTGAAGGTTTATTCGCATCTCAAAGACATTTGCGCACCTGTTACTCCACACTGCATTGCTGGTTGAAGGTTTGAAGAGATATGCATGCTTACGAAACAAGAATTCAGAGCATGCTACTTTTCTCAACACAGCCATGACCTAAATCATTTCCTCCCCACTCCTTTCTGGCTTTCTTGCAGAAGAAGCTGACAGCAGAGTGCGTCTTCCGCGAGCAGTTTGAGGAGAACTGGTACAACACGTACGCCTCCACGCTCTACAAGCACGCGGACACCGGGAGGTACTACTACGTGGCCCTCAACAAGGACGGCTCGCCTCGAGAAGGCGGGAGGACTAAAAAGCATCAAAAGCTGACTCACTTCCTACCCAGGCCAGTGGAGATCGAGAAGATCCCCCAGGCTTACAGGGACCTGTTCCAGCACAGGTGACCGGAGCTCCAGCCACTGCTGCTGGAGGAGCACAGGGGGGGGCGGTAGGAAGTGAGGACTGGGCGGAAGAGACGGACACCAGGAAGGCTTGCGGAGACCCTCCCTCTTTCCTTCGCAAGTGTTTAGATTTGCCTTCTGCTCCAAAGCGAGGAGTCCCTCTCCAGCAGTGACTGAGATAAACAGTACGTGTGTGTTCCTGGATGGCTCCGTTTCCTCTCCTTAATGGGTTTTAAACCACAGAGCAGAGAGGACATTCCTCCCATCGCTGCTGGTGCCAAGAGGTGTCCGAGGGAGAGGTGTTGACTCCATGGCCCCATGACTGCCTCGGTGTCACGCAACCACTCTATGCTTAGACAGTCGTGAGAACGGCTACAGTACACTAAAATTCTCAAGGAACCACTTGTGATGCAATGTGAACCACTTCTGGGACCTGCACTTGCTGGGAGAAAAAAAAAAACTCTGGCTTCAGTTTTTGTCTTAGCAATTTCAGTAGCACTTAAAATGTCTTAAACATGATGAAGGTGAAAAGAGCCGGCTCGCGTCCGCAGACCAGGTCGAGAAAGACACCGATTTGTTCCATTTCTGTTCGTTCGAGCACAGACAACTCTGCGGCTCCTTCAGAAGTGTCTTCGTAAGCTTACGCTCACCTTCCAAACAGGCTTGCACAGTCAGGATCGCTAAGGGACCACGGTGTCAGCCTCATGGAAAAAGTGAGATGGAGAACGAGGGTGATTTATTCCTGAGAATATACTGTAGCATCTCAGTCAGAGAAATGCAGAAGCAAAAGCCTTTCAGACAAGTGTACATTTAGGGACACTTAGGAAGTGAGAGGTACTGCTAAGTAATAAAAAAAGCCAGCTTATGCTGAGACAGTAACAAATCACTGATGAAAAAGCAAACCCATAGAGGACTGCAGGGTTTTTAAGGGAAAGGCCTAATAGACCACCTAAGAGGAACACACATGAGGGCAGAGTGGAAGAGTCTATCGCCAGTGTGAAACACAGGGAGATAAATGAGCACTTAGTACGACTCTGGGTGTCCACTTCTTTTCTTTTGAAGGTTCTGAAGAAGGCTGACTGTTAAAAGTGAAAACTGTTAAAAGTACTCTGCAAAAAAAAAAAAAGTATAAAACAATGTACCTATAGAAAGCTATGGCATACGCAGAAAGGCCGAAAGTTGGTGGATCGAAAAAGGAGCGACTTGTAATGTTCAGGCTGTCAGGAACATTATTAAAAATGCAAGTGACAGGTGTAAATATGGATGAACCTATTTATAAGATGTACAATATATTTATTTTCTACATATAAAGTATAATTCTAAATCTCTATATAAATATATTTATTTATTGCAAAGTCTTTATTTTGTAATGAACTTGAAATGATGAGAACTGTAAATTCTGCTGAGAATTACAATCAAAGGGCTAACAAATTCGACCTGAACGAACGACAATAAAATTGTCTTGCTATTTTGAGTTCATTGGGAGTGATCATTTTTACCTGGAAAACGGATTCTCTGTAATAATTAAAATCTTATATGGAGAAAGATTGACTTGGTTCATTGATTGCACTGCAACGTTCAAGCACAGTTGATGTAGCCAGGCTCGCTTCAAACACTCTGCACTAGTTTGGCTTACCATGGCCCAGGACATGAAAAGCTCGACACGGCCATTAACAAAGCTGGCCTGATCTACGGTTCGCAGAACACCTCAATGTAAGGTTGCAGCACCACACCAAGGATGAAAGTTCATTTGACAAATGCCTGCTGCTCCAGGAGAACGCAAATTCCAGAGCAAACTGCAGCCCTGAGTAATCCATCTCTCTGGAAATGTGGCTGATAGCTGATGATGTAAAGAGACTGCTCTTGGCTCGGGGAACCTGTGAGAAAGTTCTCCCCAAACAGCCTGCAGGGAAATAAATCAAACCTCCGCAGCAAGTGAAACAATAAAACGGGACGAGGTGGGTCGTTGGGTGACAAATTTGTTGAAAAGTGGGCTCCTAAGACGTTTCGCGCCATGAAAACAAGAGGGAGTGGTAACAAATGGAGAAAAGTCCCCCAAAAGGACCCCGCACATTGTTTGTCTGCACAACACAAGACTCCCATAGCGACTAGCTGGGGCTATTCTTACGTTGCCCTCACAATAAGTTACAGTACACTTGCATCACCAGCCATGGACAATCTGGATTCAGAGCACAATCCAGATTTATAAACATATTCACAGCCATACCCTAAGCCAATACTTGACAACATATTGGGCTTGACTGTAGACAGATGATTGGTTGTACTCCTTGCCAACAGGCTTGGATAGTTTCAGTGCTAATGCATATTCATGAGGCTTGTGAACTGTGCTGGATCTGAGGGAGATGAGGGAAACAGCTGCCTGGTGGCCAGAAGGGATGTGCAGCAAATGTAGACTAGTGGTGATCTGGATACAAAAATGGGAGCAACATGAACAACTGTAATGTTTTGCTTCTGGCATATGTTCATCTGGATGGGGTGGGAGGGGGAAGCAAATGGGGTTCGGGAATCTTGGGAAGGATGAGAGACCAATGTCTCAAACCAAAGAGGGAGGATATTACAGTAGATGCTTTCAGAAAACTCCAAGTGCATGCATATTATTTACCCCCTTTATGAGACACATTGCTAAATCATCTTTAAACTGCTGGCATGTAAAAAGAGGAAATATAACCTGATGTGAAAGAAATCTGCTCCAAAAAGATTTAAACTATAAGCATGTGGCTTATTCCAGTTACCTGAGGGGCTAACTGACTTTCAAGACATCCTCTGTTAACTGTAACCACTGAAGGGGGGGAGGGGGGGCACACAATAATGCTACTAAATGCAAATCACCCTTTTGGTCACTTTATTTAAATGTAATATTAAATACTTATTCTAGTAAATAGCAGATCAGATTAATGGCAAAACAAATTGGTGTATTTACTCACATGAGAACATTCTTGGGAGAGAGAAAAGTTTCTCTACAGTTCTGAAATACACCCTGTGCAAACGAGGGAGCTTGTATTCTCCAATTAGAAACATCTATGCCATTTTAGCATCCATTTTTAGCATGTGCCAAGGTAGAATACATATAGCCTGAGGGCCAGCCTAATGTGGTTAGTTAGCATCGACAGATACTTGCAGCCTAACCATGTGAAATTGTCTTTAAAATTACAGAAACGCACAACCAATCTCAGTAAGGCCAGAGCCCAGGCTAAAATGAGTGGAACGAAAAAAGATGAAGAGTACTTACAACACTATGCTAGGCAACACTTTACATCAAGAAATTGGAGGTTACAAAAGTTCAGGGGAATCCGGCAAGCAGTTAACAACACAGGCATTCCAGTATATGATAAGCAACAACGAGTGTAAAAGCCTAAAAGCATAATAGAAAAAGGAGGGACAGAGGGGGGTCAGTTCAGTGTATCTGAAAACAAATTTAGCTGATGTAAGGCCATCACTGCATCTTTTTTTATGTTTAAGGTGTTGGTATCAGTGCCTCTGGAGCACTGGGATTCACAGCACCACTGATCATCCACTACTAGATAGATATTAATGTATCTAATAAGATAGATTCTTCTAGATCTTTAATAACATACAAATCTGTAATGAGTAACACTATGGTCCCACAGAGGTTCAGTTAATTTTTTTTCTTGTCCTGTATAAAAGAAAAACAAAAAAATCAAATAATGCACAGCCCTTATTTAAGGGGAAAAGAACAATGCAATGCTTTAAAGCATTTGGGGGAGAATATCTTAAATATGTGGAAAAAAGAAGAAAACTTGAATAACATTAAGGCTATATATACACAATTACAAACTAAACTGCCAAAACCCTTTGTAATGTCCTCCAGATTTCTACTCCAGACTTTTACATTAGAGCTGGAGGTGGGTGGGGCAGGAGAGTGTCCAAGTAGGTTCTTGTGATGTCAGCCCAGCCTGCACAGGACAAAAAAAGGGGGCCGACGTTGGGAAGGTTGTCTACAGGCCTTTTGAGGACCCTGGGTTCTTGCCCAACTGGGAGGTTGGCAGGCCCTGGAGGGCACCCAGCTGCTGGTACAACCCCAACAGTTCCATCTGACTCATGCCGCCGATGCCGTTCTGCATGGCCAGCTGGTTCATCAGCAGACCCTGTCTGGCCATGGCCAGCTGCTGCTCCTGGACCTTACGGTTAGCGATCACCTTCTGCACATACATCATCAGCTGTGAAGGAGACAAAAGGTACAAAATTATTTTCTTAGTGCTATAAACTACACATAGCGATAAAAAAGCCAAGATAGCCACTATTGGCAGTAGGGAGAACAATGGTAGAGTGTTAAAATAATCAAAGGCAACATTAAAAGAAGTTATGATGTACTTCTACTGGCTTTCTACTCAATCTGAAGCATTTCTGCATACTGTGTACAAAATAAAGAGTTCAAAAAACCTAACCAGTAACTGAACTTTTAATACACATCTTAAACTAAACCCTAAGACTAAGTTGCCTATATATCTCTATATATCTATGTATCTATATACAAAATCAGCCATAATACAATCATGAAATAACATTCTCTTATTTCTTTTACCCTCAAAATAAACCAAAAGGACACTGACATCCTTCTAAAGTGAGTGAAAACAAGTAACAAAGAATGAGAGGAAGGGAGAAGGCTGTACCGTTTGTTGCTTGTTGAGAACATCTCTGTACACGGCCTCTCTGTGTTTGAGCTCCATGTCAATGCTGGCCTGCCTGCCCAGAGCCATGCTCTGCACCTGGGCCTCCGTCAGGTTGGGGTTCTCCTTCCACTGCCAGACAGAAACGCACCTGTTACTCTGGGCAAAGCTTCAGCATGCACAAAGGCACTCGTCATTGGACACTTTGCTTCTGACTTATAAACCATTTTTGTGGCGTATCTAAACATATAAACTATATCTACACTCCAGCAGACACATTCCTTTAGCTAGAGCCATTCTAAAAACACAGCCACATACAGATGGTTCAGACAACGCACCATTTTTCCACTTTTTTTGCCTTATCGAAAACATTCTACGAACAGATGGTAGCGCAAACCATAAATTGGCTGTCAAACAGCACCGCTTACTCTTTGAAGAGGACATATTTTTAAAGAAACAACCATGACCAATAACTTTTTTGCTGACTGTGCATTTTTCTGTTTTTCACGCTCCTAGAGGAAACACTGTTGCTGGACTGGATCCCCTGGCCATCTTTGTTCCCAGCAGGGATACAGTCTGCCCACAATCCCCCCCCCCCCACTTTCTCTCCCATCACTCACCACTTGCCCTATGATGTCCTCCAGGGGCTCTCTGGGCAAAGCCTTAAGAGCATTGGTGGCCTCCACCACCTTCTGTCGGCCCTGGTTAATCAGTTCCTTCAATGTGACATGGAGGAAGGGAATGTTAGATGAAAAAAGAACAATGCCAAAATGCATCAGTCAGTCTTGATTACATTCACACCAACCAAAAATTATCCTACCACGTAAAGAAATAGTTTAAATTTCACAGTTATCGCACCAAATGCAACAGATCTGAAAACTGACACTGAATATATCTGGAGTATTTGGGGAAATTCTGAAAAACTCTTCCTCTAAATGTCTACAAGAACCATGTTTTCTACAGGCTAGTGGCAGTAGCTGGCAAATGTCAAAAGCAGTTGGCAATACAACTACGCCAACTGTCAGATGCCTGAGGACGCGTGTCGCAATTAGCTGTGGAATTGTGGAATGTGAAAAGTTCATGTGGTGCTCGTAACTGACCTCCAGCTGTTGGTTGGACATGGAGGCCAACGCTGCCACGTTGAAGGGGAAGTAGGCATTCTGTGCCGATCCCATGCCTACATGAGAGTATGATGGCTGGTTGAAGCGCATGGAGAGACCCTGCAATACACACAAATCCCACACTATTAAGACAACCGTGCTATGGGGAGGGGGCTTGTTCAGACAGCCAGCTCAAATCCGATTTTTTGGCTTGGCCAATTTGAGCAGAAAAGACTTTCTGCAGGCTGAATGGCCAAAAAGCCCCATGAAATATGACTTTCAATAATCAGATTATAGACATGTTTGCATTTTAAATTGGCTCTGTGTACAGGTGACCTAATTTGACCAGTTCTAACAGATTTTATGTTGTTTCATTCATAATGCACAGTACTTCTTGCCCTATCCCAGTCAGTGTGCGGACACTTGAATTTTCTTATATACACTTGTGAGCAACATGGCTACAACCTCATCGTACAGCCTAAAGAAACAGAAATCAGATTGGCTATACTGTGTGAACAAAGCCAAGCAGGCATTTAATTGGAAGTGTGTCACTGTTCTTTGATGTCATTTGCGCAACTCTTAAAAGCGCCCCTCGTTCTGACTTGATTTTCCACTTGCCTGTTGCGTCTGTCCTGAGCTGTGGAGACACATCTAACAATAGCTCTCATGCCTTCCGCTGAAGCCAGCAGACGGCAATCACCGGTTCAGAATGTTCGTTGGAAAACTCAGGCGTGTGAACCCCTCACCTGCCCAGCTCCTGCTCAAGCTGTATTTGCATGATCACTCTAAACAGCGCTCTCGTTCGCCAAAAGGTCAGCGGGGCGGCTGTGTTTGTGCGTAAATGAGCTCCTGCAGCAGATGCGCGCCGCTGCTGCCCTGTAATCGGCCCTTTGGTGTGCGCCTCTCGTAAACACACTCCTCCGCTGAGTGTCCGGTGTAGCAGACCTGGTCAGAGCAGGTGTGCTGCAGCGGTTGACTGTGTTGGAGAGGTCAGTGCGGAAAACAGCTGGCCCTCAGAAAGAGCCGTGGGACAATCTAAACCACGTCTTCTAGTTTACCTTGCAATATATATACATAGCACAGCGAGCTTTTTTCCTCCTGCTGTAGTGATATAAAAAAAGCTCTCTCACTCATTACTCTGACAAAATTTGGCCAAACAACTACAGAATCCACTCAACTTACCAGATGATTTTTATTAAAGACATTAATAAATTAGATCATTAAAAGTTATTTATACTGATAACCTAAATATCATTGCTGATTGAGCTAAAATACACAAAGTGCCTAGGAGTTAATTAATTCAACAAAGGAAGACCCCCTAGCCCTCCCATGTCTACTCAGTCACAGCAAGGACCAATCCTGGACGTTCAAGGAAGTCAAAAGAGTAACCAATTTCCCCCCACCAAGGGTTGTAAAAATACACTCTTGAACCAACACTAACAAACATGAATGTTTGTATGGTGTGATATGTAGTCATGTTACAATTTCTGGAAACATTTAAGCCATGAGGTAAATGTATAAAAGAAAGTAAACTATCCATTAAACTTTACTACTAGAAGGCAACTCTGAATGTACAACACAATACACATAACATGAGATAATAAACTTCTATTTAGCCTCGTAAGGCCATATTTGGTATGAAGTACAATTACTTTGAATATATTGGAAAAAGCATGGGAGAAAAGTGATTCATTTCCTTTAATTTGAACAAAACCAGTGAAAGTTTCTTGACTGAAATGGGCTTGTGGTTTATTCATATGGGCCTTAATTACTGCTGTCATTAATTGGCTTATTGCAAAGACTAGGATGACTCGGCTGTAACTACAGGATAAGAGGGGCATAAGTGCAGAGGATCATGAAAGGGCAGGCACAAAGCAAAGGGAAAAAATAGTCATTAACGTGAATGACAACAAGCAGACTCCAGGATTACAATACCTCTGCAGAGTCTGCCTCCAATGCTGCAACCAGTAATGCATCTCCAAATAAACTACATTACTTAGCAATTGATATGTACACTGTGTGTGTGTGTGTGTGGGGGGGATACAGGATTGTAAAGCAGTACAAGACTTTTACATTTTACATACTGGTGTTAATCACCTTGAATACTGTTTGAGATCCCATGAACATTACAACCTTAACTATCTTGAGCACGAAAATGTCTTGTTTGTAATTCGTTTTTATATTTCCATAACATAAAAGATGTACTTTTTTATTTACACATTGACATTAAATGCTTTACTCAATTAGTAGTGTCTTTCACATTACAGCTAACATGACATTCACGCTAGATTTATGGCTCCACTTAAAGGCCGTGTTCTGCCACTGTATAAAAATATAATAATTTTCCTTAAAGATCTGTATCAATTCAGGAAAAAGGACGAAGGCATCAATAGATTGCCTGATAGTGTTTTTGAGCAATCAATATCTAGATTTACCAGGTCACAATACATCAATGAGTCCACTAGAATATATTCTATTAAATCTAAACCATGTTGTTAACAGATCATCAACAGAGATTCAACATAATGCTTTAATAGTTTGAGGACCTGTGGATAATTCAAACAAGTATTAGTGAATAGTTTACCTTTTTCTCTGCTTCATATTCAGCCCAGGCGGCCTTACGTTCCTCCTCACTCAAAGCCTCCTCCTCCTTGTGGTCCAGCAGGGAATCATGTTCGTGGTAGCCCACAATCTGGTCTTTTAAACTCTGAAGCATCTCAGCCAGAAAAGGGTCCTGTTCAAAAAAACAACAAAAAAAAGGTTGAGCACGTGACCCTTCAATCAGGGGTCACTCCAATATGCATAAACACACATTTAGATGATGTAACCTGTTATTCAGATAATTACTTCACACCATTACTACTGGTCTTGGTTAGGTTATGTTAGTAAGGTTACCCAGGTTAGTCTGAGGGGCAAACAAATTCTCTTTAGGACTTTGACATCCAGAGAAAAAAAAAAAAAAAGTAACCCAATGCTGGTTTATTTAAACGAATCAAAAACTCTAAATCAGGAAGAAAAAAAAAATCCAATGAGAAATGACAAATAGCAATTTAGCAGCTGGTTTTCGGCAAAGATCTTGAACACTACACAGCCGACAGACTGAGAAGTGGACATGTTTAAAATGAATTCTGAGCCTTTCACGCACTCCAGTTTCCAAGACAACACTGTTATTGAAAACAATACCTGAGTAAAACTGAATTCTCAGCCAGCCCTTTCACACAAACATGGTTTAAATTACTCTCTGCCGCAAATGTTTGCTTTTCTTTGTCCAGCCTTTGCTTTGCATTAAATGGACCCTCGCTATCTGGAAACGACACCGCCGCACTGTCTTACTCTACACTTAAGCAGCAATTGTTTGATCATTCAGCCATGATTGAGGAGTGACAATGATTTACGGACAAAATTAATCACGCATGTCATCAAACTTAGAAAAACCAACATTCAAAAATTACATGTTGATTGCGAGCTTCCTATGGATAAGGCTCGAATAAATAGAAAATAAACCAGGGAGCAAACGGGCGAAACTCGATCCTCAGGCGAAAAGAGAACCAAGAATAAACCAGATCGAGGCCTATTTATAGAAAAACAAAACTTAAAGATAACATGGTTCAGACAGGTAACAATAACACTGCCATGCTTTCCGCATTACACCAGAGGAAAGTAATGGACTGCAGGGCTGCAGATCCCTCCTCATCAAGAAGTTTGGCTAAGTGGGCTTGATAGCTGGAAAATAAAAACATGTGGCAAAAGCAAGTACAATCACGGCAGGCCCGGCCCATCCCCTCCACAGCCAAAAATCATGGCTAAACATTCATTCGAGCCCGAGTTACTAATTAAAACATGGCCCAATACCACACTACCAAGGCTATGAACTCAGAGATACTGCGCAGAAGTTTAGAGAATAAAACCCAGAGGTGTGTTTACATTATTCTATGTTCACAGAAATGAAAGATTTCCCCTTGAAAAGTGAAGGGGTTGGGGAGACAAGGGGGTCAGAGAGCAAAGGCAATTTGATGATTAAGCTGTTGCTTACATCTTCACTGAACACATTTCAAACACTGCCTGCTATAATTTCTATCTTACAGGCAGAGCAGAAACCCTGGGTGCTGGCTTAACTGAACAGTCTCCAATGCAACGCTGAGTCGGTAAATGGGTCACAGAGCCGGGGGGTGGTCGAATGACAGCAGCGCTGTCCAGGGGAGCAGAGAATGCTGGGATTCCTGATTAATCTCTGGGTTGAAGCTCTCCGGGTGGTCCAGTCTGTCTTCACAACCTGGCCAACATGTGCATCTGAGGCAGATCCACTAATGATTGTAACAAGAACGCCTGGATTGTCAAGCTGCTCGTACCGTGAGCTATCCCCTAGTATAATGATGGCTTAAGAGAAATGCCATATTTTACTCCCAAGAAAAAAAAGTGGGGGTGGCAGGTTAAGCAAGTTTTTTTGAAGGGGTAAAAAAGAAAAAAAAGAAGAAAAAAGAAAAGAAAACCTTTTTGGATTGGGGTGGGTGGTGTTGGGGGACTGAAGGAGGTCCCACAGGAACTTCAGTGGGGGAAGGAAGAATTTTTTTGCCTTTGATCGTGGTTTGAAGGTACTTAAAACAGTGAAACGCAGGGCTAAGGATAGTCCCCGGTGAATGGTTACCCTGATGATAACGCAGCACACTGAATCTGAACACTGAGCTCTTTGAGCCAACCTAATATTCCTCAGCAAACTTCAGGCCCTCTGATGCACTTTAGTGAAGGTTAAGTTTTCTGAAATATCTGATGGCTACTTCCAGACAGTCTTCTTGCAGGTCCCAAGCCAAAAAAGTATAAATGTCATCCAATTCAGCAAGAGAACACTCAATCTTTTAAAACTGATACGCTGTATTATTTATCATCCTTTTGGACAACATCATTGAACAAAGACAATCTAAATGACTTACTGTCTCTGAGAACTTAGGGGGTATCACTGTAAAGCACACACACTGGGCTGTTTCTTCTAGAATGACAAGCCAGTGGCGTTTGTGCTAAAAGGCATCGCATAACTATGCCTACTCTCCATCAGAGAACATTACAGGCTTACATACTGTCTCAATGGGTCTTTTAAAGCTTTACATACGGCAGTACCAGAAACTGGCTTATCAAATCAGTTAATTTGTACTGCTGGTGAACTGTTTTAGGCTTTACAGCTCCTAAGCAAAATTTTAAATGCTCTTACTATTCATCAATAAAACCTGACAGCATAGAACAGACTCCTTGCCAGGTCTCTTAAAGCAGAAAACAGAATAATGTGGCCCCTCATCAATGTTGGAGAAACAAAAAGAAATCAACTAGAAAGACTTGTTCAGGCTGCATATATTTATGACTTGGCAAGCAAAGCGATCACACTTAAGATGAGATCACAAACGAATTCTGATGATGTCTGAAATGAACCTCAAAGCTTTAAAGTACTAAAACTGCAGCAAAGCTTGTCTCCCAAGCATATCGCAAATGTATTTCAATTAAGTACATTTACAGGTATTTCAGCCTAATTTCCTGCCTCCCAAGGTTTCTGATCACACCACTATGCATTAAAACGCACACCCATATTCGCTCACTTTGTTTTATTCCTCTCATTACTGGCACTATAAATCTCCGCAGTTTGCTCTTTAGCAGGATGGGGGTAATGAAAGCAAGTGGAAGCATGAAGGAGAAAAAGCAGTAGTGAAACAGTGGGACTGAGGTGATTATGGCAAAGACAGGTTTGCCTGTGCATATGAAACATCAGGGAGCCCTATCCTCATAAATAACATTTAAAAATAAAAACAAAAACATCTCTGTGGTACATAAACAACCTTAATGGAGAGAGTTACATCTGCCCTTATGCAGAACACCAAAGAACTGCTATTTTTTTTCCACCCAGAAGGTTTAAAAAAAAAAAAAAGTTTTAAAAAGTACACAAGAATAAATTGAAAAAATGTGCATTTCTCCACCAATATGTGAGCTCCCCCCCTCGTAAAGAGGCAGATTTCACCAGACACTGCTCTCGACATGCAGGTGCACGAACCATTGCAACCAAGGGGTCCAGGGCAGCAGTGTTGGTTGTGGAATGTGAGAGCTTGAGATATTTGTAATACCTAACCTTAGCCAGTCAAAACTTACTCTACAGCTGCACGCAAATTATACACATAACCTTATTGGCCCTATGATAAACAGTCTCCCTCAAACGGAGCACTTCATTTTCAGCAGAGAGCCTGTTGTCAGCCTTCCATCAGTGCAGCCTCCAACATCTTTCAAAGTCTACGAGAATGCTCATGGCCAGTGAAAGACCTAGTTTTCTATGGCATCATCAAGCAAGTCACTGAGGTGAGAAGTACTGTGGGTGACGCATCTTATGCCTTTCATCTAGGTTGCGACTAAAATGTATAAATGGGGGGATGGAGGGTGAACCTTGGTTAAGAAACATCTGGGGAGGCTTATTAACGTTGGTTCCTGCACCTAATTATCCTCAGTGAAGCCTGTTCCTTTGCTCAATGAGGCCCAGTCGCCAGGGAATTTAGAACAGTAGCAAATTACTACTTTCCCACCAATGAACTGCTAGGAGGACAGGCAAAGCCCCACCCTACCCTGTCACTCAGCTCGGCCCCTGAGCCCCTGTCCATAAAGGGCCTCCACACGGCCTGAGGCTGTTCTAGACCCCAAGCTGGGTGGCTCTCGTGTCTGGGCCTTAGAGCTCTTCTTTGTCATTATGGTGGAAGTTCGCTAGCTTCCTTTGTCTCCAATTAGTTTCTCTAAAGAGTGCAAGGACATCCTAAAGGGGTTTTTAATAATGACCATTCATCAGGTAAAAAGAAGAGGGGAAGAGAAGTTTACAGTGCTCCTTTGAAAACTTCAGACACAAAGCGGTGAATCAGCTTTAACAGATGGCCTTCATGATGGTAGGCTTGTTTGGGTGAGGGGAAGGGAGGCCAGAGCTGCTGCAGGCCACAGATTCAGAGGCAGAGGGCTGGCTGGGCAGGATGTGTGTGTGGGGGGCATTTCCCAGAAATACTAAGGGCAGAGAATTGGGGCAGTGGGGGTCGCTGCCAGTGGTAGAGTGCAGTGAGCCTGCTCATGGGGAAAGGGTACCAGCCTGTCGCTGAGAATCTACCAATTCTGTGTGTGAAGGGGATATCCACCTTTGGAACTTTCAAAGGCTTAAAGGCATATAACCTGGCATGGCAAACGAAAAAAGAGAACCCCCCCCCCAAAAAAAACAACCAATCAAAAGATGGTTATTGCTTTAGTTTTTGGAGTTTGGGTAATGCAGGCATTAACACAAAGGGTATATTGCCCAGGGTAAGAAAAAGAAAGATTGGTACAGTTCTGCCAAGTTTAAAAATATTTCCTCTGTTCCATAAACTTGGCTGGGACACAGCGAGAAATAGAGATATGACTAAAGGCTTTGAGGGATGACTGACTCATCTTCATACTATTGCAGGCAGCAGGTTCATCCATAACAGCTGACATGCTGCATTCTGGCGCACATATGGCCAAATGTGGTAATCTCTAGAGAGGCTGTGTTCCATTTTTTTATAGGGTTGTGCAAAGTTGACAGTCATCAACACTATAGGTCAAAGGTAACAGCAATTGAGAGCTCAAGAAACAAAAAAATGAAAGCCTCCTAACTGCTACAACTGTGTGTAGTAGTGTGAGTGGGGAGCTGCATTGTTTTTTATAAACCCAAACCTTATGAGGTAAATAAGAACAAAACAGAAATATCTGTGCAGCTGTGTGCATTTGGACACATTGTGGTAGATCTGCACTAGATTCCTTTGTCTCCAATTAGAGTATCCACCATCGTCAGTTCTGCAATATAAACTTTTTTTTTGGTAAATAAGGGTAAACAGAGGCATCTCTGGGCAGCTGCTTGCTGTTGTGTGCGGCTGGACACCCCTTCTAAGGCCAATGGGTTCTTGTAAAAACCCCAGGGGCTCTCTCCTGTGACAGCACACCTGTGCCAAGCACAATCAGAAAAAAAAAGACGAAGCTAGCTTCATGTCCCTCCCGCCCAGTTACCCCCACCCCTCAAAGCACAATAAATGCTCTGGAACCTAGCCACATGAGTAAACAGAGTTTATCACCCCCTGTAAAGTTCAAAGGCAGCATGTACCCACAACACAGGCTATGGAGCATTCAACCTATGCGACTTGATAACAAGAAAAAGATACATTTTCAAATGATTGCAGGTGCTAGTTCTGCAGCATCCTGGGCACAAAATGTTGGCAGCGCACATGGGAAATGCCAAAATATAGCAATTTACCTTGGGCAACATGGGTGTGGCCCTCTTGCTTTTCTTCTCCGTGGGGTCGTCCAGCTGGTCCGGCTCAAACGTGTAGAGTTCAGTCAGTTCATTCATGGTGAAGTGACGCTCAATTTGCTGTTGGTCCACTACTCGGAATGACAAGGACTGTTTAGCCACCTGCCTGTCATAAATCTTCTCTTCCATGGTTCCCTATTGGGGAAAATAGAGCTTGCATCATTAAGGCATTTACGGGCAGAAAATCTCTTGAATTTTAATAATAGAGGGTTTTGAAACAATTATGAGCCTCAGAGAAAGTACATGTAACTCAACCTCAGCAATGAAATTGCATAAAACCTGCATAGTTAACATACAAAGAATGCCTTTCCTGATATCTTGCTATCTTTTTATGCATGTCACTTTAAAGAGACTTAGTACAAGGCAACCAAAAATGTGTCCATTGATAATTCACACCCAATAAATTAAAACAGGAAAGTCTTAGTGCTAAATTCCTCACCTGAGCCAAAAACCTGTAGACAAACACTGTCTTCACCTGGCCGAAACGGTACACCCTGAAAATACTCTGAATGTCATAGGACGGGTTCCATGAGGCATCAAAGATAATGACCCTGTTTGCTGCGACCAGGTTGATCCCCAGAGATCCGGCTCTTGTGGAGATGAGGAACAGACGACCCCTGTAGGGAACAGGAAGAGCCATGATTATGGAACATGGAAACATGGACGCAGGGCAAGGAAATGACTTTCACTATGCCAGTGTGGCTCCACCATCAGATTGGTTCTTAGTCCAAGTACTGGAAATAATCACCCAAGGTGCACAGTTTACTATTCTGAAACAACTGATCCAAGTCATCACTTAATCATTAAGCTCTTCATAATTTGAAGTGGCTATTCAAAGCAACATACCACTATGACAATTAGATGGTAGTGGTGGCTCATACTGCTCAAAATGACTTGAAAGGCTCATGAATCAGACCATCGCAGATGACTACCACCTAGGGCTGGGCAATTTGGCCTACAATCAAAATCTCGATTAATTGAACATTTTAACTCGATAATTAACTCTATTTTTTTATTTTAGTTCACTGACAAGTTTTGTACAGTAAATATGCTCACATAATAAAGTGAGAGATTTTTGAATGAAGGGTGCATTACTTGATTTTAAAATAACTGAAGGAAACACACTACCTACTATCTATGATTATTTATTGAACATCAATGTTGAACAGCTGAAATTAAAGCACACATAGCCTAAAATGAACAGTCACTTTGTTCTTATAAAAAAAGTTGTTTTTATAAAAATAAAAGTTTCTTATTAAAAGTAGAAAATAAGCAGTATCTCTTCTAAATAAAATAACTTGTACAAGAGATTTTCTATTTTTAATAAGAATTTTTTTTAATTTAATTTATTTTGTTTTCAAAATTGCAAGCCTTTATTTTTACTTTTTTTATAAGAACAAAGTGACTGTTCGTTTTAGGCAACGTGTGCTTTATTTCAGTTGTTCAACACTGATGTTCAATAAGGGAAAGTAATAGAAATAATCGACCTGGAAAAATTTGAACGATTATAGGTTCTGAATGTCGATTTCGATTACTTTTTGATTACTCGCCCAGCCCTACTACCACCATAACTGCCAAGCTGTTCTTTGAGAAGGGCTACATCATAAGACATATATGTATTTGCTGCATTAGCAATAGAATAATCTAAATGGCTAAAGGTAAATAAATATTATTAAACATAGTTTTAGACATGGCTAAACACAACAATCCTGCACCCTCACAGCTTGGGACAATCATACCGGCATTCTTATGAATCATTTGCAGACAGAAGACTGATATTCTAGCTAAGGGGCAAGGAAATTGTCTTCAGGTGGCATGCAAGTAGAATACTGTTTACCTAACATTGCTGGTGTCGTTGAAATCTTCAGCCCATTTCTTTCTGGTCATGGCATTAGTGGAACCATCCAGGCGGTAGTAGTCGATGTTTCTGAACCATTTGCCCTCACCTTCAGCACAGAACATAGTCCATCAGCACTGGTTTGCTTAGTATAAGCCTCGCATACAAAATAACAATGCAGCCATTTGTATTGTTTATTCTTAAAGTTTCTCACAGAGAGCACACTCCAGTCATAACAGAACCAGTTGTGTTTGGAGGGGTGTGATAATCCCTGTTGGGCCAACTGTGTCCATGTGCTTAGGGAAAGTATGCACACAGATAGGTGGCTGAGTGGAGGGTACTCATTCTTGTTTTTAATATTGTTGCCTCCTTCCACCCTCTGTGTGTGTGTGTGTATATTCTCATAACTAACATTTCAGTATGTTTCCAATTACCCCTCTGTGATCTTTTCATTACAAATTGCAAAGCCTTAAGCAAACATTTTTTGTGGAATTAAAAAAAAAAAGGAAAAAAGTCAAGGTCTAATCATTTTCAAAATGAAAGCAAAAACAGCTGCTGGAGTTTAATTAGGAACATGACCTTATGCCAGAGGCTTTGCATCTATGTGTGTATGTGTGTTGGGGTGCGTGTGCAAGCTTTTAAGTTAGATCTGTGTCAGATGTGCATGTAAGTGAAAGATGTACACCTAAATTTCACCAGGCCCCCTTTACCTGTTCAACAAACAAGAAGCTAGGAGGTATGAGAGAATGTTTCCTTGACCAGTGTTCCAGGACATAACGTGAACAGGTCTAAAATAAAATCCTGGGTAAACAGAAGTGATTTTTCCCAATCCAGTCCCAGTACACTCAAAGTACTAATCTAACCAGATATTCCAAGTAAACACGCAATAGGACACCCATTCACACTTCAATGCAAGGCAGAGGTTCCACCTGGCAATACAGCAGCATGCCACTATGTATGCGTCCCATTAAAAACAGTAAGTTTAACCAGATACATTTTGTATCTCAAGGTTAGTAAACTGCATAAGCAGCAGTTCTAACTGTGTTCACTGCATAAACAGTAATTTCTGCATGGAGCTCATGGTGCCTGCTCCTGAATAACCCGCAGAGAGGTTTATGGAGCATAAAAATACATGCTGTGCAATGATTCCTCAGTATGCCTTACTCCACATAAGATGAATTACAAATACTCAAACTCTGCTGCACCTTAGTGGCAAAGAAACCAGCCAATTCATGAAAATGCAGCTTGACTTTAGCATTAAGTTTGTACTTGTCCAAGATGTTCGGGAGTTGTCCAAGCATTACACAAACTTTCACAGAACAAAAAGATGCTAGACCATATTAGAGCAGGAACAATAGTTAACCTTTGTACGGTGATGGTTTCCCCTCCTCTTTGCATCTGCCTGCTAACTCTAGGAAATCCTCGATGAGGTCCAGTGAAATCAGTGACTGACTGAACACCAAACTGAAAATAAAATGTACAGTTTCAAAACCATGCTTCAAACAATTTTGACAGCTGTGTGTAGAATATTCTTGGACATGTTGGTTAATCTGGAGATAACTCACACTTTTTCTTCAACTTCTTCAGCCATACGCAAAATTTCAAACAGTAGAACCATCTTTCCAGAGTGTTCCAGAATCTCAGCGTCTGCTTCGGTCACAAATTCCTTGTACCAGTCAGCAGATGGGCTGCCAGGGCCTGAGCTGCTGGGACGAACTAAAAGAAACACACAGTGACAGTACGGTGAGGGGAAAAGCACAAATATCTTGATTGAGATGACTGAATATGTGAGAAGAGCATCTATGAATCTCTGCTTTTAAGAACTGTTGAACACTTTGCTCAAATATACTATGTGACAGGATGCATGCAGATGCTTACATTTTCATCACTAATAAAAATAAAAAAAGCAATAGGGCATGAGAAGAGAATGAGGGGCATATCAGCCCTACAGTTTTATATTTCATTCTGACCCAAAAAAAGGCATTCCACTGAAATCATTACCCCTTAAAGAAATTATTTAGGAAAAAACAAAAAAACCCACATTTCCTGCCACTTACTCCAGGCATGTTTAGTTCAAAATGTTGCTTCTTCAGTTTAAAACTGCAACTGTGAGGCCAACCCTAACTTCTCTCAACCTGCTCAAATTGCATCCATCTCTTCATTAAAGAGGACCAGACTTGTGGATGCTATTTAGGACACACTATGACTTACTGTGAGCAATAAAAATGATCAAACCTTCACTAATACAGTCAGTCATTTCAGACAGCACCAGGACAGACATGTCTTGGCTCATTAACTAGATCCAGGGTAGGTGGAAAATTAGATTTCTAGACTTTTTTGAACCATACCCAGACTTGCTTTTAACTAAATCACCCGGAATCCCAGTGCAAAACCTTGGACGTGGAAAAAGAAAATCTCAAAAAAACCCAAACGCCCAACACACCTTGACCTTAACAGCCATGATCATCATCCCACCCAAACAGAGAAAAACATCAATAAAATCAGACCAACCCTCCTCTACGGGATCAGCCCTATTCCGGCCTTCAGGGTTTCCTCCACGGGAGCTGGTGTTCCACTCCTTAATCACCTCTACATCATCACTGTCAGACTTGTCCGAACTCTGGCCTTTGCCTCTTCCCCTTTTTCGTTTCCTTCATGGGATTTGAGGAATGACATGTTGGTCAGAATACAGAAGACAAACAAATGAAAAATAAGGTGAAAACATAAGATTTACTGACTTTTTGGGCTTCTCATCTTCAGAAGTTAGACTCATAGATGACTCCTCTGTTTCAGATGCAATGAATTCCTCCATGCTATCTTCATCAAAGTACCCCTGTTAAAGCAAGAAATAACACTTCAAAGAATTTCAGAAGCACTCAAGCAATTTATCAGAAACTTGCATCACAGTACAGCTGTACGGCGAGTCATATCTGACCACATTTGGCGAAGGCAATTTTTGGCTTACTCAGCTAAACATAACTGTAAAAGTGATGAAAGTGAGTGAGATCTGATCACTTTACTGACTCTGATGACATATCTTAAGGAAGCCTGCAGGTCTTTAAATAAATAAATAAGTAAATAATTTTTTTAAAGCCCTGTAAAAACAGTGCAACTGCCTTTTTAGAGAGGCATAAATCCATTTTGGTAGCATAGTGATATTTCTTAAAGTCTGTTAGACTTTATATTTAACACTCAAATGTTACTCAGCTGAAAGCGGAGATACAAAAACATTTTGAGGTTCAATGTAAATCTTCATTCTGAGATCAAGATTCAGTTTACTTTAAATACTTGGCAATAAAATACCTGATTTTATAAAACGCATTGAATACCACATGGCCTGGTTTGGTTCATATAAAAAATGCTTTCTGCACCAGACCACCTAACAAAATAAGACCAAAATCAAATCCCCCAGAATTTAAATGTATTAAGTCAAATAAAGTCAGAAACCATGCATCTGAGGGTCTTATTTAATAGGGTTTTCATGAAAGACAGAGATCCATATTTTATAATTGTAATCATTACACCCTAAGAATAAGATACTGTTCTGTGGATTTGTATTAAAAATTAAGCATAACAAAAAACTATCAGAACAAAAAATTGAGGTGTACTGCAATTTAAATATTCAGCAAAATAATCACGATCAATTAAGCCTTGCACCACTACATCACAGCAAAGAAAATTTATAAGAGAACCAAAACTGACATATGGTGACACCGATTAATTTCCTGCTACCAGTCTAGATGTGCGCAGAAAGTGATGACTATGAGGGAAACTCTGTCGTTCCCCAGCGTTTGTTTTAAGTGTGGTTGAGGGAAAAGAGGTCTGCAACTCAACAGTTGCACGTCTTTGTGCATTTACCTTGTTTTCCTTACTGATATAGTCCAGCTGGAGACACCAAGGATGGGTCCAGATTCTGCTGAGCATCTGGAAATCCTGGAAGAGTTTCGTCCCTGCGCGGTTTTTTGCACCGGCACCTGCTTGGAAAGAACCAGTTTAGTGCCTGCAAAGCCTCTCCCACACCATGCCACAGTTATGACAGCATGCTACGGGCCTGTACAAACTAACAAGAGCCCATCACTGCAAATGGAACAATTTCAATCACAAACAGGGCTGACTTCAAAAGAAAAGTGAGTAACTAAGGGCTAGGAGACGGTCAATCCATTTGGTGACTATTCACCAAATCATGTCTGTGTAAACCACAGAACAGACCTTTTGAATCCTCGTCATTGCAATTGCGGTTAGTCACATAGCAAGACTCAAACCATTAAGAAGTTATTTATAGCAGCATAATAAAGTCTTTCGTCCAAATAACATAACACTCAATCTGCATCGCACTAAACATTTAGGTAATCCTGCATATGATAGAATTTCAGTAAACACCACATCAAGAAATCCATTACAAGCTTATACATAGGGTCTATACTACTACTGCTACCCTGCCTGAAACTTTATTAAGTGAAACAAACGGATTATCCACGCTGCCACTGAAAACAATAAGTCAGTTGACAGTGTTGTCTATGTTTTAGAAATGCCCTGCAAACTAAGCTTTGGTCAAAAGGTGGCCCAACGTCTCCCTCAGTGTTGGGCATACTACAATTACATGTAGTAATAATAGCCTTTTACGTGCTAGAAGTTGAAACCAGCTTCATGGAGAATATTTTGTGGCACTAGTGAACTCCCTATTGAGGCCAGAGTAGGGCTGGGCGATAAAACGATAACGATATGTATTGCGATAGACACGTGATCGATATCAATAAAAAATATGTTCGATAAAACGTTCAATATTTTTATTCTTCGTCGGAAGAAAACGTAGCTAGTTTGGTTGCATTAACCCTCTGCTCGCACTTTTATGAGAGTTCCTGTGGGGGAAAGAGGGGTTGGAAGGGGATAAGGGGTGAGGAAGGGGGGTGGACAGGTTGGTGTTTACTCAGCGAGCACAGAGGTGACTCCCACCCGTGACAAGAACACCTTAGACCATGTTTACACTAACACACGCGGGTCATACAGGGCTGCACCGCGTCCCCACTTCGGACAGTCTGACCACATCTCTCTGTTCATGTTCAGATCAGGAAATGAGACGGAGTACAAAGCTGCGAAGTACGGACTGAGGAAAGCCATCACAGCGGTCAAGAGGCAGTACAGAGAGAAGCTGGATGGCTTCTATTCTTTAGACTTAGACTTATGTTTACATTTTAATTATTTGAGTTTTCCATGGTTGTTGACATTTCTGTCTTAATAACTGAGGGGATTATGATCAGAGGAAGGTTAAGTTTAAAATAAAAATGTTTAAATGTAATATTTTTTTCCTGGTCCTTATTTTAAATGGGTCATAAAAAAATCAATAATTATCGATATCGACCGATATGAAACACTGATATCGTGATCTAGATTTCAGCCATATCGCCCAGCCCTAATAAAACATAACTGTATTAATGTTTTTGTACTGTCCAGAGAACACAAAGAAAGCTCCTCTTTCCTGTCATTAACAGGCTGCTTGCTCTTGAGAAAATCTCAAGAGTTCTTTTTATTGTATTTACAAAGCGCCATCGACATATTTTAACTAAACACATATTTGAAAGAAGATTCAAGGTTTCTAGTGGTGTTATGTAAATGTTTCTAGGACAACGGAACTTTAGATGATTGTTTTGGAACAGTCGAAATATCCCTCAGGAGAGATTGCCGACCTCAGATTATTAAATTCGCTGTACTCAGAGCGGGGGCGGACTGAATAAGGTGCGCCGCCCGGCAAACAGTACATTATTGAACTGTAAAAAATATTGGTGATTACCCTTACATTTTACTGTATTTTTATTAATGAAAAATTCAATTAAATTATTACTGTATTTACCCTGCTTACACCAAAGAAAATGGCAGCACATATCAAAGAAAATGCCTGTGCATTAATTAATTGTGGGAGACAGCAGTTCATTGTACACTGTCCAGCAGGTATATGGGTTTAATAATAATAATAAATCAATAATAATGATAATGATAATAATAATATTTTACCTTTATATTTTAAGGGTAATGTATTAAGCTGAGTTTAAAATTAAATTAAAGTGTTTCAGATTCTGTCATTTTTTTTCTTAGAACCGAATTAATAATTGCTGGCGAAAACTCCAGAAAATTTGTGGAAACGCAGATATCCTCCACATTTTTTCGTGGTAATATATAATTCT
>JBBPCY010000032.1:18507603-18535792 GCA_037974405.1 Brachyalestes nurse | reverse complement strand
TATCACACAGACGAGATGACGTCTGTGTGATAGTTGCTTTTTAATACCAAATCATTGACATAAGACCAGGGCTGTTGAATTCAGTTGTGTTGAGTAAAAAAAACTCACTCAGTTACACACAATTGTTGTTTTTATGGCAGTTTTTCTTCAAACGTTTTGCATTCAGCAGAGAAAGCAGGGAAAAAATAAGACTTGAAAGGTTTTGGAATTTTTGGAAAAATATAATGATATAAATTTGTCTACATCGGACACCCCTATATGTAAGTAAACTACTGATTAAGACAATCACATTGTTGTATACAATTTATAACAGCAAACATTGAATCATTCCTCACATACATGACATTTCTAACTACGTGCACGTCAGAGGACTGGGATACTCATGTCAAAAGCATGATTTCGTATGTGCGACTTAATTTATCTAGACTATTAATATAATACTTGTGTTTTTAGCTAAAAATCAATAACCTGGCGCTTAAAACACACACTGTGTGAATTTGCAAATTTAAACCTGTAAAACTTACCCGTCATAGGTAACTGTTACTATTTTTTATTAATGCATGTGCAGGGTGATGTGGAGTGCCTTTGGCACTGTTGACACTGACCTTTCTGTCTTCCTTTCCTTTTCCCCTCTTTCTTACTCTTGGCAGGTTTTTCATCATCAGATTCACCCTCACTGAGTGTCAGCTTCTTACGAAGTAAACGGTGCCTCCGTCCACCTTTCTTAACGTCCTTTTCTGAAGCAGAGTCTGAGGTCTCCTCCTCTTCCTCTGCAAAGAAATCAGAATCATGTAAACATCCTCTCAAATGTTTCTAAAACCCTGAGCAAGTCTAAAAAGCATATGAACAAAAATATACTGTCTAAAAACCTCAAGACACCTTTATTTAGCAAATTTCGCTACAGCTGACTGTTCAACAGACACAGCTTGTATAGTCTCCATACAAAAGCAATCTTTGATTTCAAGAAAAACATTAGATAAGCAGACGCATAAACACTTGAGCAGTGTATATTAAGAGTCAGGAGATAAAATTATGGTGGCTTAGTTTGGAAAAGAAAACCAGCCACTTTAATCGTGAAGGGCATAGAAGCAACAAACAAAAAGTAAAATACAGACATTGTTTAAGCAACTCAACACACAATCAAGGTTTCTGACCTTTCTCCTCATCATCTTCATTATCTTCATCCTTTACTTTTGCTGGAGACTTATCTTTTTGGCTATCTTCATCTTCAGTGGAGCTGGCATCCCCAGATGAGTAATTGGCCTTGATCTGAGCTAGCAGCATCTTCTTTGCAATTCTTCAGGAGAAACAAACAATTAGCAGTCATTACTTCACAAAAACCTAACTTCTCAGACCTGGTTTCTGTGCATTAAACTGTACCACTGTCAATATTAGCACAACAATGGGCTACTGAACATAAGCACTTTATTGCAGTGAATAAAACTGATGGAAAGAGACAATAGTGTGACATAGGCACTGTAGAGTACATTTATTTAGCAGATAGTCTTATAAAAAGCAAACTACAATCGGAGGAAACACTCAAGCTTCAGGATAATGCAAAAGATGGAAACAATTAAATTGCTATTGTGCATTCAAAAATAGTAATGTAAGCTATTCAATACTTTCATATTTCAAATTAACCAGACCCATTTTTTCCCAAATCTTTTTCAGAGAGCACTTATGACAACTACATAATTATATTGTTATGCCACCCCATGACTCATGAATTCACCTGGAGGTCTTGGAGGAGTACTAACCACAGCTTTGCTAGAATCTTACAAATAAAAAAGCACCCACTCTAGACATGAGTGACTGCCAAATGTCTCAGATGCAAAGGTTGTGTATTTTAAAAAATGTAAGCATGCTACATTAAAAATTATTTCACGGTTTAAGCAAGGTGTTAAATGAGTGCCCAATGTTTTATTGGTCAGACAAAAGATTCCAGAAAATGTCAGTACCCAAATCATCTGTTTGCTACTACAGATGACAAGATGAGCCAAGCTTTAGGCTACATGCTCCAAAGAGATACCAGGTTTACATCTGGTGAAGTCACAATAATGTTCTATTCTTTGAAAATGTCAAGGCCAACACATGATGTATCTACACAGACTATGAAGGTCTAGTTACAGTCTCACATCTGGAGTAAAAGTTTTTCACATTTTTGTCCTTCACTTCCACAAAGACTTGCTCACATTTCATTTCAACTTGTTGCTCCCAGAGTCATCTGAATAATAGAACCACAGCAGGGATGGAGACAACTGGAATGAATATCAGTCACAACTATCCCACTAGGCCTATAAAGGCCAACATTTCTCTCTTTGAAGTTTAGTGTACTGCAATATAAATGGCTTCTACCTCACTGACGTATGGTTTAAGTTGTCTGCTCTAAAACACATCCCTAAGAGAAGCCCCTTTTGTTTGGAAGGACATCAGTCTTACTGATAGTGCCAGAGAAAATGCAGTAAAGAATTTGCATTCTCATTTGCTTCATTAGCCAATTCAATGTTGAGAGCATCAGATTAAAGTTAAACATCCTATCGAAACAGAACAGAATTCACACAGAAGAACTGTGCATGCTTTGAACTCTGGAAGCAAGAGAACTTCCCATGCCTTCCACTTAATTAAAGGATGCCGAAGTGTCTAGTTCTATAGCTCACATTTGAATGAAACAAGCTTAGCCTTTAGATTCTCTGATAGGGGTTGGGAAATGTCTTTGCCAGAGTAATGTGCTTCTGCCCGACTCTATGAACTACTTTTCCTTTAATTTTGTGGATATCAACATATCACTGATGACTCACTTGGCTCTAGCCTGGGTGTGTTTTTGCTCCATCCCTGCCATCTCAGATCATTGTGGAAAAAATCACTTGTTACAAGTTAGGAGTTAAACCGAGGCACTGCTTCAATATTAAGAGAATTAAAAAACCCTGAAGGCTTTGTTGCCCCAATATAAAACTAAAAGCCTGTACAGGGACAAACACGCAACCAAAGGGTCCTGATAGCAAGATAATATGAAATGATTGTAATATTAAATGTAATATGGCCTTCTTTAGATCAGGCATCTAAATGCTAAATGCCCCCGCGGCTTGTAATTAAGCACAGGCTAATAACAGAAGTACAGTATACAAGTTTGCCATAAATTATTAGTACCTTTCTCTGTGTGCAACAAGGACTAACCTTTGGCTACTCTACCATGCTATTAAGACCAAGCTTACTCTACCATACCAATCCATTAAGACCAAGCTCATTTTAGTGCAGACTCACATCCATTAACTCAAAGCAGAGATTGCTGGTGGTCTACTGTAGGTGCTAATTAACAGAGTTTTCTGAAAACATTTGACTAATTAAATAAAGATTGTTTGCCACAATGACCAGGATTTTAGAAAAAAGTTGTAGGTTTAATGTATATGAACTAGGGCTGGGAAAGTTAACGTGTTATCGTGTTAACACATTATTTACTTAATGTGAACAATTATTTTATCGCACATTAACACAGGGTTTTTAAAATTCTTTTATTTTGAAAGTCTGGTGCTTTCACTGAAGCAATGCGAGCATTGAGCTATTTAATATGGACAAAAGTAATGGGACGCCTGACCCCTGAGAAAACCAGACGACACGTACAGCGCTCCCATTACTTTTGTCCATATAAGACGCCTGACCATTACACCAAATTTAATAACCCTGCATTCAGATACATAGACTTTCATATGGAGTTGGTCCCTCTTTGTAGCTGCTATAATGGGTCCAATCTCTTGTTTTTCTATAATAAACTAGATAAAACACGAATGCCCTGCAGCGGCAAACAGCTTTGGTTTTATATTTGATTTGATTACATTAATGTTTAAGTTGAGATTTACAGAAATATTTGAACTGCAGCTGTGCGACAGTGTTAAAGGGAACACTGCTGTTAAAAAGCCCTTATTTGTTTAAAGTGTTTGCAAAAAAAATGTTACTCCACTTTCGTTCACATAGCTGTACTTATTTTTTAAAGTTGCGCAATAGAATAGTGTTAAATTAATGATTTAATTTAGCATATAATAATGCGACTAAAATTGTAATCGTTGCCCAG
Source organism: Brachyalestes nurse (assembly GCA_037974405.1). Lineage (NCBI taxonomy): Eukaryota > Metazoa > Chordata > Actinopteri > Characiformes > Alestidae > Brachyalestes > Brachyalestes nurse. The sequence continues at coordinate 18,531,726 of JBBPCY010000032.1, read as the reverse complement.
CATTACTATATATGATTATATGTATATGTGAAAAAATGTTAACAGTATTGACTGTCATTAATAAACATAAATCTGCACAAACCAAACACATTTGCCTACTCCTATGTTGAGAAGAGTATTAAAAACAGTATGTTTAGGACAGACTTAGAGGTGCGAGTTAACTATGGCAAACATAAGATTAATCGTGATTAATCAACTAAAATGAACACAACTAAAATGTACATTAAACCCCCGCCTATCCTGAGGGTTACGTTCCAAGAGCACCCGCATATAGTGAAAAGATTCATTTTTTTTTTAAAATAATAATTGGGTATAAAGGTATCTGTCTACCGCATGGACCCCTTCAGCTCTTCCTCCCATTAATTTACTGATCCATAAAAGGACTATAAAACAATATAAAATAACTGCTCCTCTGCTGTAGTAAAAAAAATAAATAAAATCAACCCTCATTTTCTTTACTGCATAGCAGTCTCAGAATCAAGTATGAGGATAAATAACGCACCCACACAGGAGAATTAATGCTTTTGGGAGGTGCAAATAGAGGTCATTCATTTAAGCAGTCCAGAGGAAACCTGTAGGTTCAAAGCCTAAACATTCAAATCTGTGCTTGGATTTCATCTGGATAAAAACTTCAGATACTGACACACATTTACATGGTCTTGCTAAGTGAGTAATCAGTCAAGCATTAATTATGCAAACACACGAAATAACAGCATGGCTAATGAACACCATACCTATTCTCCGGGTCATCGTCGTCATCAATCATCTGGCAGGGTTCATCCTTGGGCTCAGCTTCATCTCCTGTTCAAGCAATTAAATAATTAATTATACTAAGATTACAAATTTCAATGAGCCAGATGCATCACACTTTACAAAAGGCACCATATGAAATGCCTGAACCCTTGAAAGAACTTCCAATAAAGGCAAAACTGGTATCTGAGAAAGCATCAGTCTGTGACTGACTCAAACAAAAAAACTTGATGATTACGCTCGCCAATCTAGAACATATCATTTAATACAGCTTGTTAACTAGACAGTAATTTAAAACAGTCATACCAGAAGAAAGAACTGGCAAGGAGTGATGAAGCTCAAAGTTCACCTTAAGCAAATAAATGTTTTCACATTTCTTTATTTTCTCCAAACTGTAGAAACTGCATAACATTTAGACCTGTATAGCATTTACATTAATCAACCTGACTAAAGTACATGTAACAATTTCAGTCAACTGACCTGATGACTGATGGAAAGTATCGATGCCTGCCACAACCGACTCAAGAATCGGTTTCATCTTCTGCTGATCACCACTCTCCTCTCCAGAGTCTGCCGCCTGCTCTTCTTCCTCTTCCTCGTCAGAAGATGAATCTTTTGTGGCGTTCCCTTTGCCTCTCTGTGACTTCCGTTTCCGCTCAAATGATCTCTTAGGAGCTTTCTTTCCCTCCTTCTTGGTGTCATCCTCCTGCTTCTTGCTTCCCTTGCCTAACTTCTTACTTGTGTCAAGCTTGCTTAGGCGCTTGATCTCCTTCTCAAGGTCTGAATCATGATTTGAGGAGTCTGACTCCTTATCCTTCTTTTTTTTGGTGACTTTTTTCTTAGCTTTTGAGGACTTTGACTCTTGATCCGAACCTGATGAGCTTACTTTGAGCTTGCGTTTTGCTGCTGTCGACCTTGCAGAAATTCGGAGAGATGGCTTTTTGTTTTCATCACCATTGCCTGAAATCTTTCCATTGTGCTCTGCCTCATGTTCGTCTGAGCTGGCCCCCATGCCTTCTGTCTGGCGAAGGACCTCTGGGACTTCATCAGAGTCTGAGTCAACGGGGCTGGAAGCTGGAAGCCCTGGATTGTCATCCTCATCCTTTGCTTTGGAAGCATCAGACTTACTCCTGCTCCTTCCCTCAGAAGACTTGCGCAGCGGAGTAGTCTTCATCCTGGGGGACCTTCGGCTGTCTGGGCCATCCTCTGGTGAAACAGCACCATCTCTCTCCTTGGACTTTGCCGTGTCTTCATCTCGCTTTATGGTAATTTTGAGAGGAACAGGGGTTAGCTTCACCACTAGTTTCTTACCCATACTTCCTGGACTTTTATCAGGTTCTTCTGACTCTTCATTTGACAATGACCCATTGTCTGCCTTATTGTCATCCGCATAAACAGTGTTGCTCTCATCTTGTTTCACACACTCTGCAAGACTCTCAACCATCTCGAAGAGTTCTTCAGGGACAGAGGGTGGTATAGAAACAATGTCTTTGTCAAGAGAAGTTTCACCCGTGGATGCAGAGCCATCTTCACAGTCAGGTTCCACTTCAAAATTTACTTTGTTCTCTTTGGTTTCACTTTCTCCTGATGGGTCTTTTGCATTCTCTGTTGTGGGAACAGGATTTACCTTCATATCTACATCAGCTGAAACCATGCTTTCACTGTCCACAAAGTCCTCTGGAACCACTGGTTTACGGTCTGTAATGTTATCTAAAGCCTCTTCATTTTCACTAGCCTGGTCAACATGTTGCATGTTGGGGGCAGCATTATCAAGATTTTGAGTGACTGCCAACCCATGCTCCTCTCCATTCTGGAATTCTAGGTTTTGGAATTCCAAATCCAATGACTCCTCCAAAGCTGTGTGGACCTTTTTCAGGTCAGCCAAAACTGACCTAAATGCTTTCAAGTGCCTGTACTTGACAACACTATCTCCCTGCTGGGCTGACGCCTGTTGAATGAACTGCACAAAGGTGGTGTTCAAGCCATTTGTTGTCTCAATCAGTTTCTTTGTCTTTTTGACTAGTTCCTTGGGAACCGCCAACATTTTGTAGGAAAAAGAAAGAGTACCCGCTCCTTCGGAATTAACATCCTTTCCATTAAGAGCTGCATTTTGACCTTTCCCATGTTTGTGCTTTGAATTATCACGTTTTGCTTTGTCATTGTCTCCCTTGGGCTTTCTCTTAATTTCCAGGTTTTGGAGAACCTTCTCGCATGCTGCAACAATATCCCGAAGAGGCTCTGGATGGCACACGTAGCAGTGCCACTTGTTATCTTCATTCATGATTCCAGATAACTCTTTTCGTCCAAGATTACGTTGAATGCATTTTTTGCAAAACGCATTGCTGCAGTAGTCACAACAAATGAGGTTGCCTCCCTCTGCACACCATCTGAAGGATAACAAAGATAATGTATTAGAAATGTTACCATGACTGTGTTTACATTATTATGGTTGAGACAAGGTCACTCGTGGTTTAAACGCATACAATACACCGTACAAATGGCATATAGGTATTGTGATGATAGCAAGTAGAAAATGGTGAATCTGATATTGAAGTGAAACAAAAATCCTGGAAAATATAACCTGAAGTATATGTTCACATTATGCCATGCCATGTTAGTTATTTTCAGTGTGTACGTATAGTAAAGAAAGCTAAAACAGCTCATTAAGGCCTTAGTAGTGTGTAAAGAAAAAATATCACAAGTATCAGTATCATCAGATACTCTAAGTTTTAATATCTGTATTGGCACATGAGAAGTAAGTGATACTGTGTGCTCCCTGGCACCAAACTGACAAACTTAGGCCATAATGTTATATGTTTAGTGTCATATATCCAGCAGAGGGCAGCATCAATGTGCCCTTTGAACACCACTGGAATCCACTAAATCTGATCATGCATAGCCTACAGGACAATAACCTAAAATAACAATAATTACTAAGACCTCAAGGACACCGCATAGGCTGAGAAAAATGTTCAAGCCCCTTCTGTAATAAAAGGATTTTTTTTTAACAGTTACTCAGAAATTCAAAATTAGAAAATCACTGTACCAACCTGCACTGTTCATCCATTCCATCGTCATCCTTACTAATGTCATCACTCATGTAATACCTGAAACATGACTGGGGCGGGGGGTAATGCCATGATTAAAACTAAATTTAAAAACTGAAGATATATGTCTGCTTGGAAAAAACTTTGATATATCTACCTTGCAAATAAGAACTTTGAGTGCAGGATGCTGAAAGACAGAGTCTCTCTGAAAATGATTGACTTGTTTTCCACATGCAGTGCAATTAACAATCTCTTGAAGGTTGTCATCTGGACAAAAGACAAAAAAGGTAAGCAAATGCAAAAAAACTCAAATACTATAAATATTGACTTAATTTTTAGCACATCTGAGTTTTTGTTTTTACAAAACGGTTGCTATTCTGTTTCTAAATCCAGTATTAAGCTTCAGCCTCCGCAAATTCTACTTGGGCACCCCAGACAGCAACATACAACTTGTACCAAGAGAGCCAAGAGAAGTTGTCCATTTTTCACTAGTAATTGCACAAATCAGCATAACAGAGAAAGCTAGAAATATAGCTAAAATAGAGGAAGCTAGAAAAGTTTACTGCTGAAATTACAGAGACAGTAAAAGGCTTCAAAATGCAATTACGAAAATACAAATCAGAAGCTGATTTAACTAGCACAATGTAAAAATTATCAGTCAAATGATGCGAGAACTGAAGAGAACTGAACAACAAGACTTACCAGGATACCTCCGCGGAGTCTCATCTTTAACTTTGCCGCCCCTGTTACGGAACTCTGGACCTTTGAAATCATCTTTTCCTTCATTGCTGACAGGTTCTGGCTTCACTACTACAGTGTCTACATAAATGAAGCAAAGTAAAAAAAAAATGAAGACAACAACAGGTAAGAACCACCACAATGTTTAATTGTAAAACCACCTACCTTCTGGTAACCCATCCATATCAAAGGTGCCATCATTAGAGTCTTCAACAGTGCAGGCCTGTTCACCATCACTTGCTGACTCTGACTCATTTACTGCCACATGCTTGGTCACAACAGCAGGTTTCCTAAATAAATTAATGTTCACACGAATTAACGAAAGACATTTGGATATTTAAGAATTAGCCAGTTCATACTCATATATAGTACTATTATACAAGTGTTATAATAGTTTCTGTTTTTAAATAAATTACTTCCTTCAAGTGTGTGTATATACACACACATTTGTGTACGTACATATGTATAAAAATAAATAATCACACATTACAGTTCATCATGTCTGAAGTTGATATACACTGTTGCCTACATCATATCACCCAGTATATGTGTATACAAAAAGAAAACACCTTAAAATTTTTGAATAGCCACTCAGATGCTATTCACTTGATCTTGAAATAATGTTCATTACAGACTGTGATGCTCACAGAGGCACAAACAAAACTCACCTCTTTGAGCGTGGAACAGCTTTTGTAACCTCAGTGGAGCAACCGGGCTGCCATAAATAAGTACAAATAAATAAATGAAAATAAATAACCAAACATGCAAAACCACAGGTATCACTGAGTCAAAACTTTCTTTGTATTTATAGGCTATTGCAGGCTATAGGCTATTAGGACCTTGCTTGAGTTTATAAGTCTTGATTACAGTTACTTTAGTCATGTTATGAGTTAAAGTATGTCACTACATAAACAGCGTGAGTGGATGTCCTTGAGAGCAAGCTTCTGAAATGCAGCCGCACGCTTTGTCACGCTCTAGAATAATGAACCATGTCATTTGACCAAGCACTACTTATAAGTTCATCTATGATAACACAAACATTCCCAAAACAAAAGAATGCATTTCAACAGACTATAGGTGAGGAGCAACAAAATAAATCCTATGTGCACACACAAGTTCTGACTCATATACGGTCACTGCAGTTTGAGTAGCAGGCTTTTGTTTTGGCGGAAAAAGCTGGATATTTATAATGACACAGTAAGTATCAGTACCACTGTTTTTTGTTAGCGTGTCACATTTGAAGGCCTACTGTTTATCTTGTAAAATTACATGGTCAAAATTACATGCAAACTTACGCAGCATCCTTAACACAAATCTTCTCCATTCACAGTAGGAAATGCACAATTAGCTAATGAGAATGCAATATGACCCTTTTATAACAGTGCCCCATAAACTATATTATGGTTTAAGAGACACATTGTGTCTAGTCCACTTTCCAACAGATGAGTCTACTTAAGTTAACCAAATAAGTACCTTATCCATTATTTGATCATCGGTGTTTGCTTCACTAGAGGCCATTTCACCTGTAAAAGAGAAAATTATTCTAAATTCATCATCTGGAGCGTCATGAAATATCACTAAATCTTACAAAAACAAAGCAATACCATGTGAACAATAAAATTAAGGAATTGTTACCACTGGAGATTTCATTAATTTGGGCTGCAACACTTTCCTTCTCTGGCGAATAATCCAGGAACTCAAGAAGTTTAGACACCAGTGTATTCAGCTTGCCGGATCTAAGGGTTAGAAATGTGTATTTTTTCAGACAGCAAGATTTCACTAGCTTTCCAGCATGTTCGTTCACTAAATTAAAGGTTGCTTAGCTTATGTGTAACAGCAACATCTACAAATTTACATCGTCAATGCAGAAAGTGGACAGTACAAAGGTAAGAGCGGCGAAAAAAAAACAGAATAAAACTAAACAAACAGTAAAGTGTAAAACAATGTAGAAATATAAACCATGAATGTGTGAATTGGAAAATATATGTGTATATGTAAACTTAAGTACGCTGCTTGCCTCACCTAATACAATAACAGTACGTGACTAATGGGACTATTATAATTATGAGGGTAAAACTGGGAAACAATTAGCCTGACCACACTTACACCAGTGTCCTATGCTTTTGTTAGTGTCTCCCCTTCCTTTACCCACTTACTTTAACTCATCGGTTAATTGTCAAACCATTCGTAAAAATAACACCAGCGTGTTACAGAAATAAACACTTTACATGAAAGTGGAGCAGTAGTTAGGCTCTTGACTATAGGAGTAAGTCAGATGCACGGCTGCAGGTCGTCCTTGTTGTTTATTGACAGTTTGCGTCATCAAGAGGTAACTAATAACTCCTTATTAGCCTGTTAGCTAGCTCCCACACACAGACCAAAACAGTCTCTTTATAAAGCTTTTAAAGCACCATGGCCTGGATGTGTGTGCCACACTGACCTTCTTCTGAACGCTTCCAAAACTAGCCTGCTAGAAGACCATGGCGCTCCGAAAAAAACGGGTTCAGGAGATAAGCTATGCTAAGGCGGCTAGTTATTGAAAAATTCAAGCCGGGTAAAGTCGGGATTGTCATGAGAGCACAGTATAAACAAAACGACTTCTTTTAAAATAAACAAGAGTAAAAACTCGTTAGCGAGGTGTGGACGTGGGTTTGTGGAGGTAAAACGTTAATAAACTGTTGGAAGTGTTTGAAGCTCCTTGTAAAGAAGGGAGGCCTCTGTCATGTCGCGTGCGTCTTTGTGTTCTGTGTTTTTTTCCCTCCCTTTTCCCGCGAAAACGGGGCCGCAGGGTTCAGTGTGGGACAAACGGGGCTGCGCTTTTTCTGCACACAAACACACGCAGCGGGAAGACCGGGCAATAGCGCGACGCAGCAGCCGGTAAATCGGCCCTGCCGGCCCGGTAGGTGTCCGTAACTCCCGGAGCCGCAGTGTCGGAGGGGCCGAGCACCTACCTGCATACACACCCCGGCGGACAGGACTCGGATCGCGCCGCGTTTCTCACACATTTGCAGAACAGACGCTACTCGGGCTTCAGAAAGCCGCAAATTTGCGCGGGCTCGACAGTCTCATGCCGCTTTTTCACCCGGAGAAGTCAGAGAAGACAAAGCAAGAGCGCCATCTTGCCGGATGGCTCGAGTCGGCGCTAAAATGGCGCATCCTGCCCAAATCCGAGCGACAGCCTCGCTGGGTGGTACTAGAGGGCTATGAATGGACATATTTTACCTCTGGAGGAGGAGGAGGAGGAGAAGAGGAGGGGGAAGAGGCCATGCAGGCATAAAGATATATACAGGTGTATGCATGCACATTTTGTGCGTGTGTGCATAAACAGCTTGCAGGTTTGGTTTTCGTTTCGGTGCGACGTTTGTAAGCTCAAAAAAAAAGAAACGGGTGCAGCGTTAATCAAAAGGACAGCGTGAAGTTTCAGGAGTCATAAGTACTAAGTTAATAGTGCTCTTCGTGCAGCTTTTATATATACACTAGTGTGGCATACATACTATGAAATGTCACATTTTAGCTCTGAAGAAGGAGGGGGCACGAGGCCATGCAGGCATGCCAATAAATATGTAATTATATGTATGCATGGATAAATAGCTTGCAGCTTGCTTTTCGTTTCGCTTGTACATTTGTAAGATCGCAGCGTTAATCAAGAGGACAGCATGAAGTTTTAGGAGTCATAAACACTAATAGTGCTCCCGTCCATTTTTCCAGGATGAGACGAAAAGCAGGCACGAGATCATGCAAACACGCGTGCATGCATGCATGCAGACATATAACGTTACACACATATATATCCATGAATGCATGCTTATATATTTGCGCATGTGTCGGTGAATAGCTTGGAGTTTGTTTTTCATTTCAGGACTGAGTTAGTAAGGTCGCAGCGTTAATCAAGAGGACACCATGGAGTTTCAGGAGTTCAAACACTTAACAGTCCTCTGTGCAGGTCTAGCTCACATTGTGCATAAGTACGTCTCTGCTGAACATCTAGATGAGGTTAATCGCCACGATTCTATCCGTAATGAAGCTGCAAAGAGATGACGAAATAAAGAGGAAGTCTTTTAGAGACTGACAGTGATCGGTCATGAAAAAGTGGTAGTAGATGCATCAGCGATGGAGTCTTAACACGCCGATCTGCACGTGCATTTGTTAAAATGCAATGAGGATTCTGCAGCATGTGAAATGAGACACGCATTTCCCGCGTGCCGGCTCGTATTTAATTTTAGAGACAGAAATAAACACCTCAGACATCCTCGTGTCGTGCACTCACCTGGGCTCCTCGCTGCTCATCTCTTCGCGCTCTGTAACACGACAGCAGTCGGCATATTCGGAGTAAAGTTAAATTTTTTTTGTTTGTTTTGTTCGAGAGGGTGGAAATGCACACTTAACTCAGACAAAGCGAGGCGCCATCTTTCCACGCAGCAACAGGGACACCGATTGGCTTATCGTCTTCCCCGGAACGGAAGCTGATTGGCTAAGACAGAGGAAGACGGGCCCATGCTTCTACAGAATATTGATAAAAGTATTGGGACACACCTGTTTTCCGGAGTTTGGGCTAGGCCCCTTACTTCCAGTGAACGGCTTCTTAATGCTTCGGGATAACGAGACATTTTGAACAACGACATGCTTCCAACTTTGTAGACCGTTTGGGGAAGTCCTTTTCTATTACAGCAAGACTGCGCCCCAGTGCACAAAGCATGGTTGGAGGAGTTTAGTGTGGAAGAACTTGACTGGCCTTCACAGAGCTTTGACCTCAACCCCATCCCACACCTTTGGGATTAACTGGAACAGAGATTGTGAGCCAGGTCTTCTCATCCAATATCTGTGCCCGACCTCGTAAATGCTCTACAGAATGAATGGACAGATTTCCCACAGAAACACTCCAAAATCTTGTGGAAGGCCTTCCAAGAGTGGAAGCTGTTATAGCTGCAAAAGGGGGACCAACTCCATATTAAAGTCTGTGTATTACAATACAATGTCATTAAAATTCCTGTTGGGAACTCCGGTCCTGGAGGGCCGTGATCCAGCACGTTTTGGTGATTTCCCTGCTCAGAAACACCTGGTTCACCTCACCAGTTAATTGTTAGGTTTCCTGAATGTGTTTAAGGAGAACCACCATCAAACTGTGCTGGACACTGGCCCTCCAGGACTGGAGTTGGTAATCCCTGGTGTAGATGCTGCTTTAGTACATTTTTGTTCCCTGCTCTAGCTGTCTTTATTTCACACAGTTGGTTAAAGATTTGGCAATGTATTAAACACATGGCAATGGGTCAAAAAGTAAACATCTTTATTGCAACACAGTTACCAAAAAAAGAAACATCCCTATCCATTTACATTACATAAGGGCTTCCCTGCTGGATCACTGGAAGTTCAGACGAAAGCTCTTCTCGTGCTCCTTGCTGCGGCTCTCGCACAGCTTCGACACCTCTTCCACGCGCCTTTGAAGTAGAACTGTATATTGAACATAGTCATTAGAAGCACATAGATTGCTTATGTCTGACTCAAAATACAAAGCTGAAATCTTAAGGACATACTAACCAGAGTTTTGCTCAACCCACTGGAGAGAATCCATGTGTGCATTGAGGATCTTGCAAATCTGCTGGAGCTGAAATGGGAGGATTGAGTGAGGGTGTATACTTAAACCTTTGGTGTACACCTTATAAATACAGACCACATCTAATTGTATTATTGACTTTGACATTGTCATGCTGACTTCCCTCCACCACTTTGACTATGACTATTGGAAATATCACCATCTTAAATATTTAAAAAAAAATTTACCAGCCGCATACACTTGATTATCTGCTCATGTTAAAGAACTGATCATCTCCACTTGGCCTGTAAGTTAATGTTGCCAAGTGTTTTTCAGCTTTGACAAATCTGAAATGATCTGTTTTAAACAGCAAATGGGACCTATATCAATAGAACAAGTTAAACTCTGACAAGAAATATTAATGTAGATGGCATCATTAAATACAAACGCAAACTCATTGTAGGACATTACAGTCAAAGACAAGCCCCTTGAATGTGTAGGTTTTCTTGAGAGGTTGCAATGCATTCTAAAATCTCAGAAATAAATTGTATTGGGTTGTTAATTCTACTGTTGACAAATGTGTTAACAAAAATGTTCAACTGGAAAGAAAGCATGAATAAAGTTGTAATTTTGCTTTTGTGTTACTTCTTGAAGTTCTTGTTTAATGAATGTAGATTACACATGCAAGGAAAAAGAAGACCCAAGTGTTAGTGGAAACATAAGTCTTTGTCCTTTACGTGTGAATTTCCACATACCGGGTCACTTGTGTCTGCCGGGCCATTGGATGTATTAAGGTGGTCAATAATCTCTTTTAGATCTTGGGACATTCTTTTCAGCTGAGCATCAACATTTTCCGCCAACTTATACCTACAGGAATACAAATATTGAAAAAGGAGAAAGGAGATCTGTAATTGTGCAAAAAAATTACACTTATGCAAAACAATGAGCAAATATGGACACAAAACATTTGCTTGAGCATCTGCATGTGAAGCAATAACTTACGTTCTCTCACGCTCCTCATCAGCATTTTGCATATAAATGGTTCCACTTTGCTCTTTCACAGATTCTTCTAATGGAACTAGAAGATCCTCCAGCTCTTTCTGCTGGGATAGGATAAAATCCAACTCCTGCTCCAGCCTAAGGTATACACAAAACAATTATAGCACATCTTCAGACACATTTCTTTACCAAAATACTTTTGTAATATACATTTGGAATCACATCAAGCATTAATTACATCATACCTTCTTTGGTCCAGTTTAACTTTCTCCATGTCTTTATGAAGGGCTGTAATCTAAGCAAAATTGTTTAATTAACCACACAAATAAGCAAAAAACAGTTCTGATTTCTGTTTCATGTTTTTCTCTAAACCTCAAACAATTTGTAGGATATAGATTTGTTGAAGGGCATATTGTTAAAAGGGAATTAAGGCTTTTCCATTTATTATTTGATAATTAACATGTAAACCAAGTCCTTCACTATAGTTTTCATGTAAATGACAAACACTAAATTGTTGATACAGTGGCAGCACCGAGAACCTGTAATAGTTACCTTACAGGATTTTACATGAAAGGTTTAGAAATACATTGCAGGATTCCTGAGATGCTGTTTTACAATATTTTTAGCACAAAAAAAAAAAAACATTTAAGTTTTTCCACTACATTATCAAGATTTCTACCACCACCACTTTAAGGATATCTGAATCAGTACATTTCTGAAATGAAATCTTGCTGAAATCTGTTTCAGTAGACCTCCGATTTCTTTTACTTAACTAATGAAAACTGCTTCAGCAAAGAAAACGTTTTTAAAGGCTTTGATGATGAATTCATGTTTTAGATACCTTTTCTCCATTCTCCACCAGCATCCGGTCCCAGGCGTTGACCTGAGTTGCTTGCTGAAGAAAGTGTCTCTCTTGGTCCTCTAGCTCAGAGCTCCACTTATTGATCAGGGCCTCCAGTTGGGCATATGACATCACTGGCGCAGCACTGAGTAAAATATTTGGTAAATGCAGTTTGTAAGCTATGCATTAAAATTAATGCATTCACCAACAATATTTTTAAAGTGCACGGACACAACAGTGTCCTTCAAGCCTTGTTTTCACACCGTACCTGGCTGTGATAGTAGCAATGGTGGCAGCTGTAGAGGTGACTGGTGCAGCCGAGCCAACAGGCTTCAGAGCCAGCGAAAAGCTTGCAGAAGCTGGTGTGGTGACAGCAACTATGGAGAAAAGACCATTAGTTCTGGGGCTTCCAAATATGAAATCCACTAGCTTTAATGTGCCTAGCATGTGTTAATATTTGGTAATTTGGTATACCCTAGCATACACGTTAACAACAAGTGCACTTTCACTGAATTTTTGACAAATAAGCGGTTTCATTCAAGATATTTTTGAACAAAATGCAGATCTGATTTCACAAGCTACCACTGTCACTCTAAGTAATGTGGTCCCTCAGTAATGTGGATAAAACACAGCAGAGCAGAGGGTGGAGAGATCACTTTTTGCCATCAGTAAAGAAGAAGGCTGTCCCAATTAGCTTGGAGACTTAACAAATGCAAGCTCTTACAAATACATGTATGTTTGCAAACCCATAGTAAACATATTACATAAGAACATGGCTTTGTTTAACAGTGAGCTCGGCAGACTGCAGAGTCTAGTGCTACTCAAAGGGAGGCAAACTGTTTACTAAATGATTTGCTGTACAACTGAAATATGCAGAGTAAATATGTTAACCTGCATGTTTGTGAAAGATACAAAATGACGCTGGGACTGTGTAGTAGTAGATACTGAAACCATTAGCATGATATTAAGAAGGAAAAGAGCAAAGAGCAACTATCATCATATAAATTACAGGTGCTCATAACCAATTTGTCATGATGTGTTTATGCTTATATAATAACTATATTCAAAGTAAGCATCATTATGAAGTTTATATTTATAAATGCACAGGTATAACCAACTCTGGTCCTGGAGATCTACCTTCCTGAGGAGTCTATTTGCAATTACACAGTCTGCAGAACCTTATTAAAGCTAATTAACTTCTTCAGAGAACCACAACTAAATCAAATACATACATAGAGTTAGGTAGGGAAGGAGCAGAATGTAATGCGCAGGATGGAACTAACTAATTAAACATTATATACGTATAAGTGAAAATATTATAACATCGTCACAACAGTTTTTTTATTCTGTTTGCTTTCTACAGATTTAATATTCTGCATTGATTTCATAGAAAATACTACCTGTTGTTGCTGCACTGGTGGCAACAGCTCCAAGTGGTTTCAGGGTCAAGGGGGCACTGGTTGCAGAAGTTGCTGGTGTGGCTGTCGAAGCTACTGCAGCTCCCACTGTTACAACATAAAAAAACTTTTTAGATGCTGATACACGCACCCATGTTATGAAAATGGACAAATCAGAGTCCTGGAAGGCCAAAGTCAGTTTGTTGATTCGCCTAATCAAACTGAGTTAACCAAGTTTAGTGAGTGTGTTTGAGAAGAGGATACACCAAATTAGACAACTGCCCATCCCTGGTATAAATTATGAGACTTGCTCATTCCGCCACAAAGGAAGGATTGATTTTACTATAAAATGTGGAATACAGTATCACTCAGAATGTGAGCTTACAGGTGAACCCTGTGGCTGGTACTGAAGGAATAGGGGTAGCAAACAGTGAGGATCCTGTTGCCGCCTGGCTGGCAACTGTGGAAGCAGGAGGAGCTGGAGTGGCTATAAGAAAGGAGAAAATATACAAGCAAATGAACAAATCCACCCTTCTACCTCTTCATCCTAGTGCTATTGTAATAGTGACAATGAATAGATTTAAATGCCTCCACACATGCCTGCAGGTTTGATCCCAAAGGTGATTCCTGTAGTAGAACCTGTAGAAGCTGATGCAGCACTTGGCAGTGTCAGACCTTTCCAGTGTAAGGAAAAAAAACAAGAACTCATTGTAAATCATTATAAATGTATAAATATTTTAAAAGAAGCAAATTAAACAAAATGTAATGAATGTTTGGTCTAGAGTCCTAACAGGACAGACTCACCTGTGGTTTGTGCACCCAGTGAGAGAGCAGGATTGGCCTGCGCTGGGGCGACTGCAGTGGCCTGAACCTTGGCCATCCCAAAATTAAAGCCTCCTGTAGACTGCTGGGCTGCAGCTGTGGTCTGGGTAGCGAAACCTCCAAGTGTGAATCCTGTGGGAGCAGAAGACGATGCCGCTGGGTTTCCCAGGGTCACTCCAGTAGTGGCAGGTTGAGAGGACGCAGGCAGGCTGAGGCCTAGTTTTGGAGTAAATGTTCTAAAACGAAAACATAATAAGAACTCTTATTTCACAAAAATCCAACAATATGATAAGCTTGTCTCAAAGTCAGAATGTGTATAAAACAGTAACAGTTATTACAGGGTAAGCAAAAACTGGTCAATGCAGTCTCTGCTGACAAATATCTATGATTTCTGTCCCATCCTTACCCAAAAGAAAATCCTCCACCAGCGGTGCTGCCTTGCGGCGCAGCGCCAAAGCCAAATCCACCTTGTGTGCCTCCATTATTTGTTGCAGGCTGTGAAAGTAATCCTGCTATCTGGGATGTGGCAGCTGGAGCCTGCAACTGAGGCTGAAGCTGAGGCTGAAGCTGAGGCTGAGGCTGAGGCTGATTTGGGGTTCCAAAGGTGAAGCCCCCTACTGCTGGAGTACTGGTCTGCAATCCGAAACCAGTGCCGGCAGGGGCTGAGGACGTAGTTTTGGGGGTTCCAAAAGTAAACCCCCCGCCAGTTGGTTGTCCTAAATTGAATGACATCTTCCTCCCTCAAAACACTGAAATATTGAGAGAAAACATAAAACAGTGATCATCAAGGGACCATCTCCTTTTTTAAGTTCAGTACAACTTTTCTCTATATATTCTCATTCTAGATTTATTGAAGTAACTGAAGGTTACTATGATATTCCCTTTTGCAATTAAAAAAGGGTCCAGCAGTTTTGGGTTAACCTTTTTAAAAACTAGGTACATCAAACTTTTTGAAGTAGTGAGAAAATATTACCAAGACATTAGAATGACCCAGGTGAAGACTCTATATTCCATCATTAACTGTACAATGCATGTTGTACATAATCACTGAGCATTTTGCTTTGCTAGTAACTTCTCATACTAGAAAATAATAATGTCTTAGCATGTTAACTTAGCAATTATACAATTTCTAAAGAATCAAAACAGACCTTCCCCAATGTACTGAACCAATGGCAGTCAATTATAGATGCCTCAAACACAATGAACACCTTATTAAGGGAACTTTACTGCACGATATAAAACATTAGGAAATAAATATTCATGCGTCAGATGCCAGCTGTTTTTTTGTTGTTTAGTTCAGCTTTTCTCTATATATTGTCATTCTATATTTACTTCGAGCCAACGTTTTAAGAGAGTTAGAATTTAACTGTACAACAAACGAGTAAGTAATGATGTGCTAAATCATTATAAAGGGCCAACTTAATTTAGCAATTTCTAAACGATCGAAATAGACATCCACCAATGTAACGTTACTGAACTAATGCCAGTTGATTATAGATGCACTAAACACAAAAAACACTTAATTTAGAAATTTTACTATCCGTTACAATACTGTTTCCAGCTGAGCATCTGTGGTGATGTTAGCTATCTAGGCTAATGCTAACTAGCTAGCTAAATATTTCTTTATCCGAACCGCCACGTTTGAACTTAAACAAGCTCACATATACTGTACCCTAAAATAATCAATTTATCATTAATTGAACTAAATTGGTAATGTTGAAATAAACAGTAAACAAAAGTTACCTCAGGACAAATGTAGAAAATGTGTTTCCATTCCTAAGCGCCGAAAAACAAATCCGTCAGTAAAGGACCCAGTGACGTTTACGCCGGACAAGTCCCAAATAGATCCTCACTCACTATCTAATGCACTACAGAAGCCAGGACGGGAATGGGCCCCTAGTGGCCTTTAATTTCCAAAAGACCGTGATTTGGGACACGACCATGGTTCCCGCAGATTGGCCTGTTTAAAAGAAAGGCATGCTTCTGACGGAAAACCAACGCTTGATGCAGTGTGTAGCTCTTAAGAAGTAGGTTGAGGACAGAATGTATTGAAAAAATTCCATTCTAACGGCGTATATAGCCTCAAAAGCATCATTTAGCTACTGACCGAGAAGAACGAAACTTGAAGCAAGTTGACGTGGTATAAACAGGACATTAGTACTATACTAAATAAAATATAGGCTAGATTAAAAAATCTATTTTTCATATATTTAAAGATGGTTAGTCACCCAAAATCCAAGGGTGACTCGTGTATCAGTTCAACAGAGGCCTGACCTCATAAATGCGCTACAGACTGAATGGCCACAAATTCCCCACAGAAAAACTCCAAAATCTTGTGAAAAGCTTTTAAGAAGAGTGGAAGCTGTTATAACTGCAAAGCTGGGACCAGCTCAATATTAAAGTCTGTGTATCTGAATGCAATGTCATTAAAGACACTGTCTGTGCAATGGTCTGGTGTCCCGTATAGTGTAAACCGAAGACAGTACATAAATGTTATATGCTATATTATGAATTGTATTTTCCATATATTTAAAGATGATGCAGTATTGAGCTGCTCAAATGATCCATCACCCAAGATCAAAGGGTCATTCATGTACTAGTTCAACAAGAGGAGCTGTTGATTAAGCCCTAGTACTTATGGATATAGATATTCCACCAGTTAAATATGAATATGATCCGCCTGCTCGGATCTCTCTCAGTAAAAATTACAAAGAAGACATTTTTTAGTGATTGCCTCCTTTTATAGATCCTGTAAACACAAATGAAATGAAATTAAACACATTACACTGTTTATATTAAAGAGAGATTTATACCCTGTATTTATACCGTTTCTCATACAGAGCCAGACAGTTGTAGTCAGAACAGTGAAAATATTATACATTCATGGCTGCTACTCAAAGCACTTACTGAAGAACTCTAGCCCCAGCCACAAATAACAGTATGTCAAAGGGGAAGTCAGCTTCACATCTGTTCACTTTATACTGTTTTAAAAACATGTAAGATAAACCTTATATACACATACATACAGTTATTCTACATTTTAATCTTCAAATAAAAATACTGTGCCTTCTTTAGTGTCCAAAATGATCATTAAGAACCAAGGGCGCATGGTCAAAGGAAGCAGCTCGCTTCACAGCTGAATGTTAACTTCACTGTGAGTGCCATCTCCATCAAGAGTGCTCTCATTGCCATCGGACAGGAAGCCGCTTCCAGAGCGCTGCAGTCTGCCCTCCAGGGTGGTGAGCCTCTGTTTGAGCCGCTGCTGTGTGGCAGTGTATTCCCCCAGCAGCCGGGCAAAGCGTGTCTGCAGTGTATCCAGAGACGCCTCCAGCCGTTCCACTTTCTCCTCCATCTGCTCCCCTGTAAGCCCCCCAGCCCTCAGTTCTTCCAGCAATCCCTCCTTCCGGAGTATCTCCCGGCCCCTCTCCTCCAGGACCTTTTTGGCGTCGGGGTATTCCATCACAGCTTCCATCAAGTCATCCTTGGACAGGCAGAAGAGGTCTGAGTAGCCAATGCTTCGAATGTTGGCCGTGCGGCGGTTGCCCATTTTGCTCCCCTTGATGTTGAGGATGCTGATCTCACCAAAGCAGCTGCCAGCTGTTAACAGGGCAAACTGTGTCACCCCGTCATCAGCTACCACCGCCAGCCGGCCTTCCTTGATGATGTACATCTCCTTACCAATATCGCCTTTCCGACAGATGTAGTCACCAGGGCTGAAGACTTGAGGCCGCAGCTTAAGAACAAGCTCAACCAACAGGCCCGCTTCACAGTCCTGAAAGATCCGCACCTTCTTCAGGGTCTCCAGGTGCACGTTGATCGCAATTTCTGCTCGCAGCTTGTTGGGAAGATTCTTGAGCACCTCTTGTTCGTCAATTGCTTTCTTGTTGGTCCACAGGTAGTCAAACCATTTAATGACCCGAGCCTCCAGTTCTTTACTGACCTTGCGGAACTGCATGTAGTGCTTAATGGCATCAATGCGGGCTTGGAACTCGGCACGTGTGGCATTCATGTTGGATATCATGGATCCCACATTACCCACGATGGTGGCAAAGATGAGGACACCTACTAGGAAGTCGAAGACCACAAAGAGGTACTCCTCATCCCGCACAGGGGCAGGCATTTCCCCTATGGTGGTGAGCGTGAGGGTGGACCAGTAGAGGCAGTAGACGTATCCTCTAGTCAGGGTGCCAAACTCAGGATCAGAGATGTTCGGATATACCCACTGGTCGGAGCCAAAACCAAGAGACTTTGAGATGGCAAAGTAGATGCAGGCATTCCAGTGGATGATGACCAAGATGTAGAGCACCAGGTTGCCGATGCGAAATGTGTTAGGGTAGCTTGTGCGGGTTTCTGTGCGGTCAAAGAATTCGAACATCCGGGAGAAGCGCATCAACCGATTAAAGCGGAGCTCTGGCACGTGGATGCCAGTAGCAATATAAGCCAAGTCTGTGGGCAGGATGGACAGGAGGTCTAGCTTAAACTGAAGAGTACAGATGTAGGTGTCCCTTAATTTTTTGAGGTCCTTCACCAAAAGACCTTGCTCCAAGAAACCTGCAGTATGAAAATCAGCCATTTAACTTGGTGTCAGTTGTTAAATAAATATTAAACTTTGCCAAAAGCAAGGTAATGTGCAAAATGCCATTTCAAACAACAGAATTTTTCCAGGCATATGACCGTTGACCAAGGCTTCTGACCTGTTCTTAGTCTCACGCAGGTGTCCAGTATGTAGACAAGATCAGAGAGGTAATCCAGAACCAGCCACACAATGTAGTATTTGGTTTGAAGCTCATCAAAGCAGGCCCTGTGTTTGAAATATGAATGGCTAAATTGTGAGCCCGTAGCAGGAAATGCCCCCTCGCACTTGGCACAATCACGGGTATTTACATAAATCATCATTAAAATGATTGCCTAAATTAGACCTGCTTCATTGGGTTTGAAGCTTTTACACTGTTGGTTTTTTCATGAAGGACAAAGCATGGCTAGCTGAGAAGGCTTATTATGTGGTAGTTCAAGTCTGGAAAAGAAACTCGAATGGTTTTGCATGGCTCATACTTATATAATAATACAAATGTTCTCATATTCAGCTTACTTATATAGTAGATATATAAAAAATAATAATAATATTTACCTGGCCACTACGAAGCACCAGTTGTACAGTACGGCTGTGGCAATGACAAATAGCCAGTGGTAGTACAAATCATCTGCTGGTGCAAGGATGAACACATCTTTCTTCTTCCTATTGATGAAAGAACAGTGAGTGTTTGACACACAGCAAGTCTCAACCCATTTCATTCTTAGATCATTGTGGTGGTCACAGGCTCCCTAGTAGTGCAAAAGTGTTTTGGTACCACAGCTATCTGTGACCAAAGGTTCTCCCTCTCACCTCAACAGAAAACTAGTCAACACAAGTGTATTTTAGCTAAAGTACTGGTTAATGCTCTCCTCCAGGTTTGCAGAGGTGTCCAGTGATGTTGTGGTAGTGGCAGTTGAAAAAGATCCGCTGAAGTTTCACGCTTGGAAGAAGCACGTGATAGCCTTCAACCTCCCAGTGCTGGAAGCATAGTGCGAGTAAACCTACCTAGTGAATGTTGGCAAAACAATGGTGATGAAGAATGTTGGCAAAAAAATTCTTTATATATTCTTTCAAAATATTCTTTAAAAAATATTCTTTTTTAATGATACTTTCTGAGATTTAATGTATTGGAACAAAAAAGTACCAGGAGGGCCACATTTAAGAGATATTATCAAAAACAATGGTTTTTCATTCCACTAAATCTGATTTGGCAAGAGTGAGTATGCTCTCTTTGTAAAGAAACACACAGTTGGCCAGTGTTATTAAAGTGCTGATGATATCCATGAAATGGGCAGAAAAGCCCACTGTCGTGATGTTAAAGAATATTACATAATTTAATACAATAACAATAAAAATTGTCACATTGCCTAGCACTTGTGGCTTCTGCCGGAAAACTTTCATTCTGCAGGTTTCACGGCACGTCCAAACCATGGCTAGCTGGTAAGACTAGTAGTTCATACTTTATAATTGTACAGAGTATATTAGAAGACAGTCCTTAGCTGGACCAGATGTGGAGGACTGGGGTTGTTAATGTTAATAATAGTTCAGCACAAAATGTTGTCCAGTTAAAACTGACTGCACTGTCAGTCTTTATTTCAAGCACTCTATGATGATCCTCAGTTACAAAAATTAGGACCAATTAGGACTGCCTTGTCAATCTTTTCTGGACCAGTACTATGCAGTGTGTCCGCAGAACCATGACTAATGACCCTGCAGTGCACGATACTCCTCAAGATGGTGAAAGAGGACAGGCCACCTTACTTAGTTTTGACACCGCTGTCAGAGTCTTGATGATCTGGTCTGTTGCTGCTGATGCGGCTGGGAGCGATGCGAAGCTCAGGCCCACGGAAGCGCTCCAGAAATGAGTCTGGCCTCTCTTCCTCTTCCTGGAGACTTTTATGGGCCCATTCACGGAGCGTCACCACCATACTCACCAACCTAAGGTAGATGGGAGCTTCAATCTAAATGCAATTTGTTACTCATGGCTATATATGATCAAATTGGGTTTTTTTTTTCGTCATTTCAGATAAATAAGGTCCACTCCTGTTAAAGGGGAATTAAAAGTTCTGCATAAATAAAGTACTTTATATTAAAGTTGTGAAATCATTTACATAAGAAAGTTCAGACTTCAGATGTGAAGCGCAGCATTTTAGAAAAACTTGCAGAGTCAGAATTGTTCAAAGCGGTGGTGACAGGAACCAGCTGGCACTGAAATGGTGATAAAAATGCATCTTGGTGACTGAGACATTTCACAGTAATTCTGAGAAAGGTTTTAATTTATTTACATTAATGGCATTTAGCAGATGCTTTTATCTAAAGCAACTTTCATTTTCTAACTACAGGGGACAGTCTCCCTGGAGCAATTTGGTGTTAAGGGTCTCGCTCAGGGACCCACTGGTGGTATACTGAAGGTAGGATTCGAACCCATGACCGCTTGGTGCGGAGGCAAGTACCCTTCCCACTGAGCTAAATGGGCCAAAACTTCCATTCATTCATGGTGGAGAACTAAATGCAAGGTTATGTTAAAGTGTGTTTTAGACCAGCATGAGGCGTATTGAATCTTGTGCTTAAAAAGAAGCAGGACACGTTTTCTTGGGGGCATGTTAACGCATTTGATTTTCAGTGGAATGCAGAAGGCTGAGGCATTTTGAAAACAGCGTATAATAAAAATCAAACTCTTTTTCGCTTTCCCTTTGTGATAAATCTTATTAAGGCGGGTGTAAAAAAAATTCCAGCAGAAAATGATATTTCCACATTCACCGGTTGTTTTGGATAGTAAATTAAATGGATATATTTGCAGTGGAGTCATTGTGACCCTTGGTTCCATTCACGACCACTGTAAAGTAATATGGGCGGTTTAATTTCTCCAAAGCACCATTTCACATCAAACTCCTTTGCTTAAATCTTACTGATTAAATTGTGAAGAGAACTCCATTCAACACTGAAATGTAAGGTGCAACAATGCACAGCCATCTTGATAGGAATGGCCCTCACCGTGACAGGGCTCCTCTTCCACGGAAGGAGTTTTGCGAGTTCAGGCCACGAGGTTCTATCGTGCCCACCCTTTGCAGTTCCGAAGATGTGTCGTCACATATAGATGGACCGCTTCAGAACACACAAGCCATGGTTAGTATACAACAACACAATGTTAACAGTATGAGAGAAGCCAACAAAGGTGTTCTTCTTACCGACTCAGCGTGCTCTCTGCTCTCTCAGAATCATCCTCCATTGAGGTCTTCACTGAGAGCCGGTGGGCTGTTAGATCTGTACTCTCCTCCAGCACTTGGCCTGTCATGCTGTAACACAGCATGTGGTTTAACGTGTATAAATGTAGGAAGTTAAGAAGAGAAAAAATCCTAACAGCCCCAGAATTTAGAAGGTTGTTCGAGTTCGCATTGGGAGCAAATTTGGGGCAGCAGGTGGTCTGGTGGTGAGGGAGTTGCCCCTACAATCGGAAGGTTGTGAGTTTGAATCCCAGGACTGCCAGTGGCACTGTTGAGGTATCCTTGAGCCCTTGACCAAGGTACCGTCCCCACACCCTGCTCACCAGACGCTGTGTTCCTGGCCACCCACTGCTTCGCTTGGTGAATGGGTTAAATACAGAGAAAGAATTTCTCACACTGAATTGTTCACACTGTGTGCTGTGCTGTGTTCACGCATGACTATTAGGACCACTTTACATTACTTTAAAACCTCAACACAAGCATTACTATACCAGCCTGGTATTGTTGTTGTATTCCAGAAATAAGGCCAAAATAAGGCAAACTGTGGGGGGATGTTTGGTTGAGGGAGTAAGTGCTCACATGTAAAATCTCGGCCGTTGTCCGTGGGGTGTATGCCTACCTTATAGTTACATCTGTGTTACTCATCCTGTTGTCCCAATTTCTGATCAGCTCTTGACTAGTGGTGGGCCAGTCCCAACTAAGGCGAGACACTGATGTGTGTATAAGCTCCAGCACAATGCCTAACGCACACACAGCGTTACATGGTGGCCCAGTGGTCAGGAAGTTGCCCCTGTGATCATGGGTTTGAATCCCAGGACTGTTAGTGGCACCACTAAGGTGGCCTTGAGCAAGGTACCATCCCAACACACTTTTTCCTGAGTGCTGAGTCAGTGATTGCCACTGTTCACACTCTGTGCTGTGCTGTGGTTTGTTCACGCGTGACAAATTGACACTTTAGACTTACTCTACCATGCCACTACTACGTCTGTGAATGTTTTTGGATTGTTAGTTCTGGATCCCCCTAAAGGTTCTCCATCCTAAAGGTTCTCCATCATTCCAGAGTTCCAATGCTGGAAGCATCAACTGGTTATTTTTATGCTACTACACACTGTTAATTGTGGCATTGACAACTAAACTATCAATCACTATGGTAACATTCACAGAGATTAAGGAGGACAACCAATCACTGTAGAGATACTCATGGCATCCATAGTAACAGCAGGTTATGTAGTAGTGATTAGTTTCCCGCTATTTGAATCAATAAGTGCCGGATCAAGTGGGAGGCAGTGAAGTGCATGACAGCTTCTTCCATAGGCTCTTTTATATTCAAAGAACCAGAGAACAGACAGATCAGAGGAGCCAGCTGTTAAATTTGTGTTAATAAACCAGTTTTCCTCAGAGTGGAGACACACTCCAAAGAAAGGATTTTTGTAAAACAGATCATTACAGTCATACCGTTTTATTGTTTCAGTGTAGACAATTCTGTGCACTGTTACATTGTGCAGCTCAAATCAGTACATAAAAAAAAATCAGAGCGGAGAATAAACACATATAAAATATAAAAAGTGGTATTTCAGAAGCATTTAGTTTTTTCTAATGTAGAGGTAAGCTCATTTTCATTTCATGGAGCAACATATAACAACATACAACATTCAACAAAATGCAAGTTACAACAGAAACAATACAGACAACACCATAAATAGACACCACAACAATGTACTGTAATGTAATGTGACCCTTCCAGAGTGACTAGTATTACATCATTACTAGTATGATAAGTTAAATTATTGCATAGGCAGTAGGCAGCACTGAACAAAGTGCAAGGGATGACAGAATCAGTACAATAAATTGACAATGTTACACTGAAGTGGGAAAGTGACATAAACCTATATGTACAGCCATGGAAAAAAGTTAGAGACTGCCTCATTTTTTTTACTGGTTATTGCGTTTGCAGTTTGTCTGTGTAAAATGTGCAAGTCACTATTGTTTTATACACTATTGGTCACACTTGATTCAAAATTCCAAATATAAAAATGTTTGGGGGGAAAATGTACAAATAATACATATAAATAGTTTATAATACCTTTATAAAACTCTTCCATTATTTTACAACTGCAACAATTACAATGTTAAGAGCAGAGTGTGTGTGTGACTCTGTTTCATCCATCAGAAACTGAATCAGGAGTGAAGCTGCTGGAATAC
>JBBPCY010000032.1:18465400-18505745 GCA_037974405.1 Brachyalestes nurse | reverse complement strand
ACTGAATCAGGAGTGAAGCTGCTGGAATACAGCACATAGAAAAGCTGCTCTACACACACTACTGCACTCACAACACAGGAGGCGTTTCTTTATATAAATACACAAAGTTTAAGAGTTCTCCCAAGCAACTTTAGGCTATTTGGAGGTTCTTCACACTCACATCTCATTTACCAAACTGAGCCATCCACTGAAAGGTTGAAAATGCTTCTCCTATGGCATCACACAAGGAACGTAGATGCTCAAAACTTTGTATGGAAGTGAGTAAGTTACTCACCTGACTTTAGTCCAGGCTAAAAATTTCCGCCACAATATTCCTGTCACAAGTTCTTCCGTCCCAGAACTATTCTTCCATCAGAGGAATGAAGTCCTTCATTTCTGACAGGATCCACATCCTCCAAGCGGTTTCTCTGGGAGGGGAGCTCTCTCTCCTGAAGCCCCGGCGTGTTCAGGTGCTCTTCCTGCTCTGAGCAGCACTCTTTTTCTCCTTCGCGCTCTTCTGTGGGGTCCGCCAGTCACGACCAGGATGAATATGCAGCGAATCAAATCAGGAGCAGGAGAGAGGCTGAGAGGGGAGGGGAGGGGTGGAGGATGGAGGGATGAGAGGCGAGATGATACCATATGGCACTTCAGAAATCACAAACACTTCTCCACCCTCCTGTGCACACTCCTGCAACCAAAATGAAGCCAAATCCTGCGTGTGTGTGTGTGTGTGTGTGTGTATTCACCTTCTGTTTCTTAGCTGGAACAGGGCAGCTCTGAGGAAGGGGAAAAGGCTGTTCTGGAAAGTGCCCTGCTGGATGGACAGCGGAGCTTTTGTATGATGAGGCTCATTGTAATTCACACAGGCCCTTGTGTCTTTGAAGTGTGCTGATTGCAGGGTGTCCTGCTTTTCCATGCGACTGATGCTCGGGTAGTTGCGTAAGGATTACAAGCTGCACTTGCGTTCAGATGCATGGTCCGATTCACCACCTGATGTCTTCCCCCACTCTCATTTTCTGTCTTTCATGAGATCTATAAACATGGACATAATCTTTTGCATGAGTTGAATCTTGACTGAATATCAATTTGTTTTTCAACAGAATCAGCCACGACTGATAAATGTGAAGTGTCCATTCGTGAGACATTAACACACCGCAGCATACAGTGTGAACAGTGTGAACTTCTTTTTCTGTATTTAATTCATTCACCAAGTGAAACAGTGGGCTGCCAGCTCACACTCCCCCTGGGGAGCAGTGTGTGGGGACGGTATCTTACTCAAGGGTACCTCAGTGGTGCCACTAGCAGTTCTGGGATTCAAATCCACAACTTTCCAATCACAGGTGCAACTCCCTAACCACTAGCTGCCCCCCCCAAATTTATCAAATTCTATAGCGATACTGATATTAATTGTAATAAAACCTTGTATAAGGAATATTTAATATACTTATAGGTAAAATAGTGGCAGTATGGGCACCTCACAATAAAGTGGTCCTGGGCAGAAGCTTGTGTGGGCTTCTGCCGGGTATTCTGCATTCCATTCACAATCCAAACACATGAACCTCAGAGAGGAAACTGCCCCTAGGGGTGAAGATGTTTGTCTTTTCTATGGCAGACTGGCAACATATCCAGCTTCCACCCAATGACTGCTGGAATACGTCCAACAACCTGTGCCACCAAACTTAAGGATAAGGGGTTCAGATGTGTTAAAGTGACCATATGTGAACACTCCACAGTACAGTGTAAACAATGTGAAATTCTTTCTCTGTATTTAACCCAGGAACAGCCAGGAACACAGCACCTGGGGAGCAGTGTGTGGGGACAGTATCTTGCTCAAGCGGTGCCACTAGTAGTACTGAGATATAAACCCATGACCTTCTGATCACAGGGCAAACTCCCTAACCACTAGCCCACCAACTGCCTCAGATAAGAGATTGATTGTACAGTATTTGTAAAATCCTCAAGCACTCTACTGTCACCCCTACTGTTATAAAGAGACGTCATACTGTGATTGCACTGCACAACAATTTTGTTGAAAAGTTTTGCTTCCTGAAATGTTTTTGCTTATTGTGACTGGTACCTGGCAGCTGTGCACAAATATAGTTTTGGTTTCGCTGCATCATGTAGGAAATCTGATTAAATAATGATTTAATCAGGTATTAATCAGACCTTTCAAATAATATCAAGAGTCCTCAGATTTGACAACAGAGATCAGACGAGCCTGCTCCCATCCGTGATGTCTGAGAGAGATGGCGCTGCTCCTTCTGGAGGAGAGAGGAAGTTTCCTTGTCAAAACAGACGCGGCGCCCTGAGACCCAGCCACTGCAGCCTTGGTCAGACAGCTGCAGAGCTCAGCTAGCACTTTACATTTTGTATTTTATCTACATTTTGTATTTCATATTGTTCTGCTGTTCATTTTGTATTTGCATATATTTTTGAACATATACAATTTTCTTCAAGTGAATAAATATGTAACACTATATGTTACTATCGTATTAAAATAAAAAAAAATAAACAAATTTGTTTAAGAGATTATATCTAACAGGAACAAACGTTTGTGGACACAAAAATAGGGGGAAAACATGATAAAATTGAAGATTTCGATGAAACGGTACGCGATTGTGAAATTTGGATGTGATTTTCGTGATCAGCAGGCACAAATCTGTTAGGAGCACCCAACAGTGTTAAAGAAGCGAAAATTATGTTATTGGTGTTATCAAGAGACTTCACTCGAAGTTGTTTGCTGCTACACGCTATTCTGTGATCTGATCCAGCATTTTTTTTTTTGCCTGATACCTATTTCACATATCAGATCACTGCTATTTCTATTCTTGAGCTCAGAATTGAATCTGAAAATGCGTATCACTAGACTGCTCGTAAATCACCTGTTGGCTGGAGGCCCCACCATTAAATTCGTCTTAGGCAGACCCTTGTGTGACTGTGAAGGATTATGAAGCATCATCCCTGTGGTATAGTGCCATTACCCAATACTCACCAGGCTGTTACATAAAGCCTGGAGTGACGGAGTGATGCGAGCCGTTCCTCAGAGAACAGGATATCAGTGTCGGTGCATCAGAAATCTTCTCTGTAAATCTTCATTTGGCCTCACTTCTTTTCCCTCCTAACACGGTTCCAGAATGACTACGGCCTAATTAATTTCCTCTGGATCACGACATTCCAGGGTTACTAGGGTCAGTTGATCTAATCTCTGATAAAGGATTAAAGGATTATCAGGGTGGAAGGTGGGCAGTTAAAAATATTGTTACATAAAATTATATTCAGCTTATCAGAGTCGCTGACTGTGGGCTGGCCTTTTATTTTGAACATTTATAAAATGTACATTTACATTCCATGTTTCAATTTTGGCATATATATTTACTATAATTTGGCAATTTAGTAAAATGAAGTAGAATCATTTATGCCTAAATTTCCTTTTGAATGATTTGTGATGTACTTTCATTAAGAACATTTTACTAGAAATAATTATAAGCAGAAATTTCAAACCTCCTTCTTTCTGCCAGTTCTTACACTTTTGAAGTACTCCAACACTAGTCCATCTACAGCTCTTAAAACACATGTTCAGTTGAAGAGTTACTCCACCCACTTAATGCCTGGTCACTGGCGGTGCTAACCATTGATGAATGCTGGGTTAATGCGTGATACAGAAAAACAATTGTGTCGATATAAAGTAGGTGTACCTAACAGAGGCTCGTTGGTGTATATGCAGAGAAGCACTATAAAGAAAGTATTATTAAAAAAAAAAACAGATGAACGCAGAATACTATGAACAGGTTTATTTTCAGCATGAAGATAGTTCTCAGTTACAGACATGTTTATGATTTTTTTTGGTCTCTATCTTCTGTCCATAGTCAACATGCTCCATTAAGGCTATGCAGTTCCAGTTTTATTTCCCCCCACATTAACAACAGTGTTGGCTGGTGTCAACCAACAGAAACAGGTATATCTGAAAATGTGTGATGGCCTTCCACTCTGAAGCTCCTTTTGTTTTTATATTCCCATTATTTTTTACAGACTACTAGCATGAATGTTAATGTTTAAAGCTCTTGTCAACTTCCCAGGTGTGTATTGTTTTAAATAATAATAATAATAAAAAAAGAACTTGTTCATGCATAGTTCATTTTGACTGGATCATCCTTTTTTATGTAAAAAGCAAGTTTGAGTATATATGTACATAAGACACACAGTAAAATGAGTTCATAGCTATGGAATGTATTAAAGCTATCTGCAAAAGGATGTCTATGTGTTTCTTGTTGTTTTGGTAGACTCTACGCATGTATAAAATACTAGGAAAATAAGCATCCGATTCAACCACGCTACAAAGAGGCCACAGAGTTTTCCGGTACTGCATAATAGGCAATACTGCGACGAGTAAGGCCTGTCTCCACGTTCACACACAACTCTCAGAGCAGACAAGTTAAGATGTACATTTTAAAACTGCACCAGTCACTCGCGCACAATCGTTCACAATCAAATATGCAAATAAAAATATACACTGCATGGTCCAACATGGCTTGGGTACAACTTGGATATGTTTTAGTTATATTGCATCAGTAAGTGGTCTGGATATGTACCTTTGCAGAATCTGTGGGAAATTTCATGTGGTCTTGTTTCCAAAAAAAAACTAAAAAAAAAAACAAAAAAACAAAAAAAAAATCCAACCCACTCAGCTAAACCACCCCTTCCCGCTTACCCTACTGTCCCAGTCCTGCTAAACCAAACATGATTCTTTAGCATCTGTCGGCATATCTTTGAGCCCCCCGCCCCCCGTTACAAATATTAGACTAGGTTCATTCAACCAGAAGCCTTTCAACCAGCAAAACGGCTTGGGGGTCTGAAGTCGGCATTTGCTTGGCTATGGGGTCCTGTTTTTTTTTCTTTTGTGTTTACGCCCTTTTCATTCCTCTGCCCATCAGGCAAGCGAACACAGTCATGACCATTTTGGGCTTGACCTCTACCAGGTCATCGGGCAGGGCGTACACACGAGCGCCGATCTTCCTGGCCATGGATACAGCATATCTGGAGAAAAAAAAACACAACAAGTGTGAGCAGAAAGCACACCGCTCAGGGGACATTATCCCTTAGTGTTAATACAGTTTTAACATGCCAGGGCTAATGCCTTCGTCTCAAAGCTTAGAGGCATGTAGCACATTTCACAGATGCACTTCTTAAACATTTAGTAGTAATTCAGCAGGGCAAACGAGTCAAAATGCTGACCCAGCAATCACTGGGCATGAAATACATTAATGCAATAGACAACACACAAGAAATAACCAGAAGTGCACACATGCAAACAGAAGCAGACACATATTTGAAAAACACAGTGATGTGTAGAGTACAGCCAGTACATCGCGTATAGCCAGGATTGTGAAGGTTAAAGCACCCTGCTTGCATGCCTGGCTGCTTCTGCACAAACGTGACCGCAGCAAACTAGAACTTGTGGCTTGTCGTTGCAGTCAGGTTTTAACAGGAGAAAAACACTGCAGAAGTACATATTTGTCCATAATTCAGGAGGGAAAGAGCCGTTGGCCGGCGCTGCTGAGGACGTCACCTCTAATTTCACTGCAAGCATGAACACACACGTTTTGGTAAATGACTGTTTTTAATTACTGTAAATTACTGCCTGCATGTGTGAACGATGTAAAACTCGAATGCAGGTGGTAAAGTTATCCTGCATATCCTACACAAACAAAGACTCCGCTCAAGGTGAGGAGGTGACAATATGGAGAACTTTCATTTATGAGAGCTTCCTGTAGAATTTTACTTGAGTTAAAGTACGAAAGCACCCGCTTTTAAATGCACTTTAGTGAAAATACAGACATTCGATCCAAATTTTTACTCCTCATTTAACCTAATAGGATGTTCCGATCTAAAAATACGAAGAAATACATTACAGCACTTTTTAAACCACTTAAGGGTTGCTTGGATCTAGTTACAGTTGTTAGGATTTTCAGGTCAGAATAAGAAACTGCACCAGATCACAAGGATTTCTGGGGAAGTTCTGAGGCTGATGTCTTAGGATAAACTAGTAATGTAAGTGCCTGAGAATGTGCCAGGGCAAGCTAGCATAAGAAACAGAATCAATAGAGTCTTGATTCTGTTTCTGCTGTAGTCGGCTCCCTGTACGTGTTTGTTCAAATAAATATTTTGGCAGGGCAAAAGTGACATTTTTCCACATTTCTCACAGTTCAATAGCCATCAGGAGATTCTAATTCCTGATTTCTTAAACACAGACTAACTTACTTGGTTCTGTATAAAGGTGAACCAACATACATTCTTGTAAGCACAGAACACAAATTGAACAGATTATACTGATCTGTCTTTGTTTCTTGTACTGACTGCTGCTGTGAACGACTTCACATTGCAAGTTTCTGTTCTACTGTGTACTCTTACATGAACTGTGTCTCTCTGCAGGTCTGAAACTCTCTCCCAGTCCTGAACTTACTTGGCATTCTCCAGCTTATCCTGCTCAGACAGACTTCCAGTCTTTACTAGATCATAGTGGACGCTACCAGGCTGGATGGCATCGATGAGGTCCAGTACTGGCAAGCTGGAACTGATCTCTTTGTCCTAGAAGTGCAAAACCACAATTGCATTCAATTAATTTTCAGCACTGCTCGACAAGAACAGAACCATGCTGAAATTCTAACTGCAGCGACAGTCCTTAAAGTACCTTAAAGCTTGAAATTTTGGTTGATTTTCCGGCCCCTGCCAAAGTTCTGTTAACCCAGTTGACGATAATGTCATCGTTCACCTTTTCTCCATCTCCCAGGTCCTCAAGTACATTTAGAGTATATCTAAAATATACAATTAGACATGAGCCAAGACGGAAGACAATAAGAAGCAAGGCAATATAAAACACACTGCTCTCAGCAAGGTGGTCAAGAAATTCATTTGATCTATTTTTTTAAATCCAGACAATATGTGGCTAAAGCTTAAATGACTCTCATCATGAAAAAGCTCATACCTCCTCATCAACTGCCAGACCAGAGCCAGAGTCAGCGTAGGGTTGCCATCATTCAGATCTTGACCTCCAATGCCCACCAGTGAGAATTTAGCAGTTGTTTTTCCAAGTTCCACAGCATAGTTACAATTCTCCAGCTGCACTCAAAGGCACAAACGCAGAAATGCACTAAAGTTATTTTAAGCAAACCATTATGATCACCTTATCCTAAGACTTTACTGTCTAAATGAAATTTCAAACCGAATGTGGGGCCTCAAGGACTCTCTGGTCTAAGTGGTATGTAGAGTATGTCACACAGAAATAACAACGGATATAACAGATATCTGAATTTTGCTGTTTCATCTACTTGCCAACGTCACCACATTCCTTAGAAGTGTGTAGCACCTACACTACAAAAGTGACCACTTTCTGACCCAGGCGAAAATACAACCTGAAGCAATAGGGACGTACTAAGAACTTCTCAAGTCAGCCTAATAGCTAAACAAACTTAGCAATTTCTTTTTTTTTTTTTAGATGCCCAAGCACAATGATCATGAATGTTGTGCATAATTGCTTTGTCTGTCTTAAGTTCAGGTGTAGAATGAGAATCATAGTTAATGGGCTACTTTGTTACTGGAGGGTGTGTAGTTCTTAAGAAGGTGACATGCAATAAAGAAGGTACCTTTTTCATATTGGCCCCAATTTTTGGGTAAGGGGGCTTATTAACTTTGTTATTCCAGTCAACTGGAACTTTGATCCGCTCATAGAGCTGAAGGATGACCAGGGCATCTTGCAGGTCACTGCAAAGAAAATATAGAAGTAATTGTGAAGGGCGATATGACAAAAGTAAGTATACCATGAAATTTTCACATTACGCAATCCAGACATCACATAACAGAGAAAGTATTTCACATTCTGTAATAAATCCTATTAACCATAACTAATTATGCTCTCTTAAGCGAAACTCTCGAAGTACTCTCAGTGCTCTTGAAGTGCTGAGAACATCATCATTTGTAATCATGAAATTATCATGTAATTAGCATGATAATCATTATACTGCCCAGCCTAAATCACAAAATATATTAAGTAACCGAGTTAACATCGTGAGAGACAAACAGAGGGTTTTACCCGTATAGATGATTGACGTGAGGATTAACACCAAGTGAGTTCATCCAGTTCCGGAATGTTCTCTCCTCTCTGGTTTCACCTAAACCGAGGGAAAATAATTAAACATTATTCATTTGACTGCCTACTACACAAAGAGTAAAAAGTGAGTTGTGAGTTTGAAATAATGGCTAAAAGACCTCTGGACCACCTACGTAATTTCAACATACTGTGTATTATTAGATAATGAAACTAATGCAATCATAGATATAGACTTGACAGACTGTTTTCAAGCTGAGAGAAAAGTGTTTTGTTTTGTGTGATTAATTCAGAAACACTGTTTAACCACTAGAGGGCACCACTACACCCCTGAACACAATGGGACTCTGTACTCGTCAGGAAATGACCTAACAGACACTCCGCTCCTCAATAACTTAATACTTAAAAGACAGTCCACTTACAGGGGTGCAAGAAGGGCAACTTCTTGTTGTTTTTGTGATGTGTACTCTATTTTCAGACACCTTTCAGTAAGAACTGTGTTATACATATTTGCAAAATTTTGCTCATGTACAAAAATAACCATGCACCCCTACAGGATGGCATTTCCGTGCAACTGGCAGCGGTGGGAAAAGGAAATGAGGGAGGGGCTAGTTTCACTGGATTTGAAAGGGGTCAGTATACCTACCCTCCAACAGGCCCCAGTCGATGTCCTGGTTCTCAGGTTTGGTCAGTGCTGGGTATTTGTTGAAAAGGTTGGCCACAAACGCCAGGTTGAGTTTGGGATTGCCGGACACCACATCGGCCGGAGTGACAAACTGTCTGCAACCCAGTCTGTCGGCCTGCTGCAGCATGGCTTCGGCTCGTTTCAGGTCATCTTTCTCCTGCCGAACGCAAAACGCACACAAGTTTTACAATATTTCCACACAATGTCACAATATATTACAATATCTGTGAAGACATTTCACTGACTACTGTAATCTCAATAATACTACACCTTAACCCAACCCTAACCACAACAGCCACAAGGCAACACTTCTGCTGATTGAGCTTGTCCTAAAAATTTGAATTTGTGGTGAATACAGCACATATAGCAGTTTCCTTGTGAGGCCCAGGAAAATATGCCCACTTTCACAGATTATCCAGTATTCCCATTGTTATGAGGAC
This sequence comes from Brachyalestes nurse, assembly GCA_037974405.1. Classification (NCBI taxonomy): domain Eukaryota; kingdom Metazoa; phylum Chordata; class Actinopteri; order Characiformes; family Alestidae; genus Brachyalestes; species Brachyalestes nurse. The sequence continues at coordinate 18,496,540 of JBBPCY010000032.1, read as the reverse complement.
ATTTGGTCCTCACAAAGAGATAAATACACAAACAGAGGAACTAAGGGGATGCCAAGTGGTCTTCACTATAATTAATTAGTCTAAACCTTCCTAATCTCTCCCCCTGTATTTTGCTTATCCAAATTTTCCTAAGCCTCAGCTAAATACTCGACTTTTCAGGGCTTTGTAAAGGCTCCGGCTCACAACATAATACAATACTGATCCATCTCTCTGCTTTCACATGTTATATCGTGGTTAAAGACAATTAGAGAGAGGAAGAGGGTGTAAACAGTTGAGTGAAAAATGTAAACAGTGAGTGCAACAGCACTGCAGATAGTTCTTCTGAAGCTGAGCTGTGCTGTGTATGTATACATATATCATCATAATAGCAGGGTAATTATGATTAGCTGAGATAACTGCTGTCCAACGTAATCCTTCGTCCCCATCTGAAACTATTCAAACTATTCAGCATGATTTACTAGATGAATACTACATCCAAAAGAAACTGATCTGAGGAAACAAAGTAAAGCAGACCAAAGTAGGAGGGGGGAGAAAAAAAAAAAAAAAAAAAAAAAAAAATCAACCTTGCAACAAGGGAACGCGACACAGCAAGATAATCTGCTTCAGATAACCGCACACACAGGATGAACCGGAAGTGCAGGCTTTCAAAAGAGACTATTCATAACGAAGACGCACAAACAAAACGCGTGTGAGGAAAAGGCCGGGTCTTTCGGGTATGTTGACTGCAAAGTGACCCAGAAAGTGACCTGAGAACAACGGCAGATTAAATTCAGCGTGAAAAGACCTCCCTAGTGTCCAGCCACAGACGACTCCCCCTGCTGCCTTCTCTTGGCACCAGGAGGGGTTAAGTACACTCATGTGGCATTGTGGACCTCTGAATCACCGAGTTTTTCTCCATAAATCACCACAGCATCTCCTCAAGCACTGCTGGGAACTCTGCTACGTTACACCAAACTCAAACGATAAATGGTTCAGGCTGAGGCCGTGAGGATGAAACGGCCTCTCCAGAGGAACGACGGTAATGGGGGAGGAGTGGCATCGGCAGTGTTAACAGATGTGGTGACTGTGTCAGCCAGTCTTTTTCCAGACACGCTTAAAAATGGTGACAGCTTGGCTCAACAAGAAGTAATCTGAAATAAAAAAAGTATGTAAAACATGCTTTTGCCCAATTTTCTCCTTACACTAAACATAATCCATCAAGACAAGCTTGGTGTTCAGAAATGCTAATGAGGGCTACTGGCAACTGCCTGGTTTGAGGAGGAGGTGGGAAATAAAAATCAACCCTCTGTAAACATCTGATTTTTCTCTTTCAACAAAACTGTTAGTAATCTGAGGTAAACCAGCTCTGTGCACTGCAGCAACAAAAGCAGCATTCAGTCTTTTCAGCACATCAGGCAGCTGCTCAATCCTGTGTATGTCATAAAACCGGTATGCCTTTTTTTCCAGAAATGAACTGTTCCTTGGACTACTCTTCGTGATTCTGCCTTTATTCATCTTTTACATCGCTTCTGTACTGAAATGTGCTCTGCTTAAGTTTTCATGCCATGACTCAAGCACATTTAACATTTACTGGAATCTTGTGGCTCGAGCACATTTTAACCATCCGCAATTTCATACAGGCACAGATTCTACAATTTCAGAATCCGCAGTTCATATCACACGCACAAGTGAGCCAAACCGTAGACTGCCTGGCAGCAGATTTCAGTTTAAAACCACTGAATAAACTGACGCATTTGCCACACACTTTAGACTTGCTCACATGGTTCTAACGCTACATTAAAAAATGTGGAATGATTCAGGCATGCAGTTTGCAAAATGCTAGTTGGTTAGGTGTACATTTCTATTACTTGTTACAGGTTGGTGTTAAACTACTGAAGAAAAGTCTTGGCTGAGTAGTTTTGGGGTTCGTGAAAAACTGAACATTTTTTCCACTCAATCATTCCTTATTATGAGTGGAAATGTAGAGGACCATCCGTGACAGCAAAACTGGCCAACAAAACACAAATTTCTCTCACGGATCATTTCCATTCTGCGGTTTGCATACCACTTGACACTGTAAGTACAACACAATCATCAATATCATGAGTCCTTGGCTTTCCTCTCCCTGTCAAGTGCATGACCTCGGAGTTTAATTTCTTTTTTTTTAAGAAATGCTTTCCAGACACCTTAACACTTTAAAGCCAGAACAAAAACCTACTATTGCTCTTTTAACAAATGTGATGTATTGTGACATTTATTTATTATGCAGATTACAAAGCCAAAGCTACAGTTAATAATAAGAGGATGCAAAGTGGGTTCTGACTATGTTTGCACAGTAACTCAGAAAGCCAATGTATCTAAAAAATAAATGGTTGTTTTGGACTTCTGTACAGTAATGAAAACACCACAGAAGACAGAACTGTCCATTTACACAAAGTAATCCATTTTACCATACAGAACATTTTAAAGGGGTTTAAAGGGGGCCTCACAAAAGTCTCTGATGGTGTTGCTGGTGTTATACAGAGAATACTGAGACAGGGACGGATAGGTTGTTTCAGAAATGGCAGAGAGGGGATGCCTTTTCTAAATAAGCATGTTTGAAAGATATATACTTAAGGTAAGTCCATGCAATATAATTAGAAAGTACATCCAGCAGGTGTGTAATTTTGTCAATAAATGCTTTCACGATTGTGTCTGTATTGAGTGTAGGCGTGAGCATTTTCAGGCACATACTCAAGCGTGCATTAAATCAGCAGCCTCTCCTACGCTAAGCAACAGTGCCATTAACTCTCCTCTCTCCTTACTGCTGAGCTAAGACTCCACATAAACACTTGTACTCAGGCTGGTGCAACGTGCCAAGTGCTCCCCATAATGTCTTGACCATCTGCCAGAGTCTTACAAGAAACCTTGACAAACTCTTACACATCTGACACAGGCATACTGGGATACTGCCTTGCTTTGGGACCACACACTACTGCTTCATAACTGAAACTGCTGGCATGAATTATGAGCAAAACGTGGTTATTGTGACCTCTGCATAAGTTGTGGTACATATTAATGTGAAGAAGAACCTAGAATTACCTGATCATGTTTGCATTTCATGCTGTAACGTTTACACTATGGCTTAGGTGCTTACCTTTTTAAAGCCTTTGTATGTCTGTGGGAAACCTGTGCTACTCATTAGGTACTTTAAATGATGGCTATATGGGACTAACACATCAGGCGAGTCCAAAGAGATGAGAGAAAGTGTTTCTGGAAAGTCCATTACAACCCCCACACACAGGAATTTCGGGGCTAAACATCTTTTGCTTCTGTTTCTCTCCCATGTGCAAGTACATGGCATGATACACCGCACCAAAAGATAAGAATATGCAAGCATTTTAAAGTATTACTCACGCTGAAGCCTGCCATGTTGATGTCAATGCGATCCTCACCCTCTTTAAGGCCCTTAGGGGAAATTTGGTTCAGGAGGTGGAAATAAGCTCTGGAGTCCTGCAAAAATTCACAAACAGAGGGAAAAATTAGGTAAACAGATAACTTTACACGCGGCATTGAAACTGACAGATCAGGCTCTATTCGTGAGAGAACATAAAGAACAACTAGAAACCCATAAGGTTTTTCATAGACACAAGTATGCGAGCATGCTTGGGACTCCTGGGCAAGTTCTAATTCAGTGATAATGGAATCACAGGATTTGAAATGCAAAAAGAAAAAAATGATGAGTCATGCCAGAAGGGAAAAACTTGGCTGAATGTTTGGAAAATAGTACCTTCACAGAGATTGAGAAGTCTGCAAGCTAAAGCACAGGAAAACAAACAGTTTGAAACAGGGAGCACCACTTACAAGAAAACTATATTTCTTCCTAAACAAATAAAATATTGTAAGTTAGGCAATATCACGTGTGTTTGTCTATTCATATATATCATGTGCTTTTTATAAAATGCAGAAGCAGAACATGCATGACTGTTTTCTGCACTGGGGCTGGTAATTATTGACCACACTACTCTTTCAAGACAACCAATTATTTAGTGACCTGGCTGCCTGCTGTTAAATCAGCTAAGTTCTGTACCACCAACAGGTCCTGAGGAAGTGCTGAAGACTACGTATGTTATCTAGGTATGTCTTCGACCTAGTGTGTCTTCTGAAAATCTGGAGATTTAACTGTAATGTATCTGTTTAAAATTAGTTTTTCCCAAATGGATTCATCACTAGCATTGAGACTTCATTCATCTCATACTTTCAGCCACCACAGGAGACAGAGAGATGAGAAACAGAGCTATAAATATAAGTGGTTAAAAGTTGTAGAGGAGGGAAAGAAAAGAAAAACGAGAAAGATATTGAAATATAAATAGATATAGAGGGCAAGTCGAAGTGAGAGCAATAAAACACTTCTTTGAACAGATTGTGGGCTGCCTAAAAACCAATGGCTGCTTGACCTCTTTGGCCCCATAAGTCCAATCCTGAGATTGGTCTATAGCTCCCACTGCTGATCCAGCACTTCCAGTCAAGCCAACAGCCTGATCATCATGCATCTGAATAAGACTGCACTTAAACACCTTTTCCTCAGGAAGATCTGATTAAAACTAATCAATCAGGTAATGCATGTGTAGTTAGATTAAATAACATTTACTTCTTAAAACATACTGAACATACACAATACACTAATTAGGGTTTGTTTGAAAACGGAGCATTATTTTGGACAAAAACCAAGCAAAGCACATTATACAATAATCAATTAGGGTTAATAGACATCAAAGCAGTTAAATGGCCAGCAGCGTTTTACATATATTGGTCTATATTTGCAGTCTGTATTGACAAACCAATATGAGCCCTTGGAGGCCAAACATGGATGGTGACGCTGACAGCGCAGATCTGGGCTACAGCACTGTCACCCAGCCAGACTCACCTTGATGTCAGAGCTGAAGTTGTTTATTTTGTGCCAGCCAGCGTTTTCCAGGTGGAAATTGGCCCAACGCAGGAGCAGCTCCTCTGGGGACAGTTTCATCAGATCCTCAAGGGTCTCACCCTCCCGCAGCAATGCTGCCAGGGCTGTGAAAACACACATTCAAAAGGTATATTTCTATTCTTTTACCATTAAGAGTAAACAAACACATTTAACAAACACACATTTTAGACAAGACCAAGTGGCTAGGAGAACTGTATAAATTCACACAAAAAACTGGCCAGGTTCTCCTGCAACAACAAACAGCCTACAGATAATTAACTTAATGTCATTACTGTTTTTTGCTCTATTTATTCACACTACTATTTTTATCTACTTAGTTATTCTCTTTTGGTTCTTGCTTTGTTTCATTTTTCAGGTTGTTCTGGCATCATGTGGACTTGTATTCTTCTGAAACGTGGCTAATATCACACAAATAAAGAGATAAATACAGCACATAAAGATATCATAACATACAACACTGACACCATAATACACAGTAATGTCTGTTTGTATATGATAAATTCTCTAAGAATCAGACCAGGATGTTTGCTTAATTTTCTATAAGCCAAGAAGAAAAGCTTTAGGAAAGCAGTCTTTTGTTTTATGAACAGAACAATTTAACAATATAAATCTAACTAGGCAGAGGGAATTAAAGTACATCATTTCAAGAAGCAGCAACAAACAATTTATCATGAATTCCCTCTTTCTTGAAATGTTATTATTGTTAAAAAAAAGCATGTAAAAGTTTTATATTGAAAAAAAATGGAGTACAACAATTATGTTGTTATAAAGTAATTTTAGACTCATTTTATGTTCTGAATCAACAATTATCTGTCCTCCTCTCACTGCCTTTTTCTTGCCACACCCTGGGTGGATTTACTGCAGGACTGCACACACCACGCACTACTGCACATCATTCTACTGACAGCAAGACAGCACAAACCCAAAAGCCCTTCAAATTCCTAGGCTGCAAATTAGAGAGTGAGAAAACTTGTTAGTCGCAGCTGAGGCCAGCTTTCAGGGCTCTCATAGCTTGCTGGGCTGATCAAATTCTTCTCTGCACTGAATAAATCACCAGCAAGGAAAGGCACTATCTGTTTGCGTGAATTCCTGGTCAATGCCATCAGCCCTGGGCTTCTGAATCATGCCAGTGTTGAAGCAGAGCGCCTGACCATGAGCAGGTCACTGTGGATGGGGAGGGGGAGGACCTACCCTCATTTCTGCTCAGCTCAATGTCAGCAAACAGACCGATCTTGATGATCTGCCACAGCAGGCCCAGCACTAGGTGAGGTTTGCCTTCCCGCAGGTCCAGCGCACCTATGTTGACCACGTGGCAGCCGATGGCTGAAGCGGAGTTCAGGGCCAGGTTAAGGTTCTCCTACAGGCAGGATGACAAAAGATAAATTAGGATGTGTTGCTTGACAACCTGTAGTTTTCTTACAAAACTATTTTTTCCGCTTTCAGATCAACAGATGTCTATGACGTATTGAATGTGATTTAAAAATATGCTAACATGAAAACATCTTAACTAAATGGAATCAAAGAAAACAAACCTGTACTGTGAATGGTGTTAGTTTCTTCTTGTTTATTGTCCTCTCGTCAATTGTATCAGGCACTGACAGGTTGATCATTTTACTGGTGGCAGAAGAGATGGTTTACTTCTTTAAAAGGGATTTCTCGATGATTAGATTCTGAGAATTTAACTGTTTGAAAATCATAACTAACTAGACTCACCACAGCACAATTCCGTCACCTACAGCCTTAAAGAGACTATCTGTGTTGGGGTTCATGGGTAGCACATGCTTGCAATCAGGGTCTTTTTCCAGTGCCGTGTTGATCCAGTTCACAAAGGCAAACCTCTCCTCCTCTGGATTGTCAACAAAATGAAATTAAATGAATAAAAACAGAACAAACCTAAACTGTAATGCAGTCACATTCCTCTTCACCAACTCAGCCAACCTCGGATACGTTCATGAGCCACTTCATTAGGAACGTCTACCATGTATCTTTAACTCATTGTCCATTTTTAAAGCTCCACTTACTTTATAGGAGAACTTTATAGTTTGAAGTTACAGACTGTAGCCTATATGCTCCTCTGAATCATCCAACAATAGTCGAGACCCCACAGAACCAAAAATGAGCAGGTATTATTTGGGCAGTGAATCATTCTCTAACAGTTATACCGACATGGTATTTTTGTGTGTCCACCCAGTTTTTAAGCACATCAGCTTCACTCCCAGGCTGAAAACAGTCCACCAACCAAAAATATCCACGGAACAGTGTCCTGTGGCCAGAAACAGACCACTGACAGAGGACTAGAGGATGACTAATACAAACTGTGCTGCATCAGATGTTTAAAACTACAGCAGCACAGCTGTGCTGATGCAGCACTAACGCATGCCAATATGTCAGTGTCACTGCTGTGCTGACAACGATCTGGCACTTAAATAATATTTGCTCACTGGAGGTCCTGGGGGTCTTGAACAGTGCTAATCAGGTTAAAGGGGGGCTAGCAAATAATGCAGAAAAATGATGGACAACCGTCTGTAACTGTAAACTACAAAGTGCACCAATATATTACAAGGAGCTAATATGAAGAACGTAAAACCATATCAGAAAAAACAGCCTCTGTGAAACTGCTTATTTTATGGAAGGATTTAAGTAAAAGAAAAAGGGGACCCAAAAAATAATTCAGATCAGGCCTCACAAATACTACCACCCAATGTGCGCAATATGGGCTTACATGGACTGAAGTTCTACACATTTTCATACATATTGTTTCCAAATGTATAAATATTCAAAAACCTTTGATGCGATTCATTTTCTGTTTTGTTTTAAATGATTTTCCTATCTATCTTATTCCCTTGTATATTTGCTGCATGGCACACATGGTAAGTGGAAAAAACAGGCTTGATGCCTGTTCTCCAGATGCAGTGTGGTTTCTGTGCCCTATCCGAGATGCACTGCTGCTCCGTTTACTCAAACTATACAAACGCCGCAACTCGTTAAAGTACTAGTTGTTACCCCAGATGAAGTATATCAGCAAAGACAATTATGTCTTCTTTAGTTTAGTTCTGGGGGCTAACATTTTTTGTAAAGATATCTACACAGAAGGACTGTGTGTGAAACGGACAATCTGAATTAACGTCATCGCAGCACTTAATGCCTCATCTGTAACAGTAATGCAGAAAGTAGGGACAGGTGACAAATAAAAATAAAATGTATGTTTTAATTTTCAGGCACAATGAATCAGTAGTGCAACATAAAAAAGCTATTACACTGAGGTTTTTTCAGTTCAGCGTTTCACAAACTGCACTGCACTATGTACAGCTAAGAAGGGACCAATAATTACACTATTAAAAAAATCCTGACAACAGGACAGAACTGTTCAGATTATTGAGATTATTTGTGTTTTTTATATGTCTGAGGTACCTCCCGGTTGCTTTGTGTGGTTTGTAATTGCTGTTACCGTCCTAAATCTGCTCCATGAAGTTCAGAGAGACAAAAGAAAAGGGTTTGCACCTGAGTAGGAATGCTGAGTTCCCGCACTGGACAGCTCAGATGTGCCCCCGATAGCCAGAATGCCCTCTTTTCTGTTGATGGCCTTGCGAAAGCTCTTGGCAATGTCACTGCTTTTGAGCTCCTGGAAGATCTATATAGATGCATAAGAGAACAAAGTGGGTTAAGTGCCTCGGTCTGACAGTGTCCATTTCAAACTTCCTTCCCTGACAGTGTCCATTTCAAAACACAAACACACAGACACAGACACACACACAGCCAAGAGTGCAGATGAACATATTCCAGTTGCCACACCCAAGCAATCAGACTCGGCCGTTTCAGATCCAAGTAGAACAAGCTGCGAAATCAAGCTGCCTGCAGCTGCGCTACGACACCCAGCCACCCCTCCACCCAGCCATCACAGACCGTTGTAGCAAGGCAAACAAACACTGGGCCATTGACAAGGGAGAGTCTGTATTTAGTGGAAGTGTTGACAGTCACAGTGGAAGGGCATTGTCCACAACACAAACCGGACAGGCACACTGAGATGCAGTCATCCGTCCTTGGGAACTTTGCACCATGCTAACAATGACTCAGAAGCGAGAGACTGCAATCTCTTTTTTTCCTAGTCACGGGCAAGCTCTTTTAAGACTATGAACTAATGCCTGGGAGAAAAATAGAGGAAAAAAAGTACCTAAACCTCCAGGCCCAAACCACTGATGGCTGCTATTTATGTTTAAATCACAGATCTGGTTTTGGCTTAAAGCATCTGCTGAATCTGCTAATCTAGGACTTAGCACAATAAATCGGCCTCTCTCTCTCCCCATCTCTCTCTCTGTACCATATGCTCATCATCAGATAAATGGAGAACACCATTAGTCAAATTTACTAGAAACCTCTAATAGCATTAAACAAACTTAGCCGAGACAACATCCGTGCTGCACGGAGACCATCATTACAAATGAAGACGGGAGTAAAACTTCACTTTAGTCACAAAGCAAAAAAAACAAAAAACCATACAAACAAAAAAACCCCCAAAACAAATAACCAAAAAAAAAAAAGGGTTGAAGTGACTTACAGAGAGGAATTCTTCGAAGCTGATCCTATTGTCCTTGTCTTTGTCACCCTCTGTCATCAGCTTCTGGATGATTTCACGAACTTTGTATCCCGGCAGGGGCAGATTGGCCTCCTTGAATAGATCATGGAGCTCGTAGTCACTGATGTAGCCATTGTTGTCCAGATCTGCACATACAGAAAGAATGTACATAATGCTTTACAGCACGTCACTAAACTGGCCGGAGTGACGGAGACTAGGGCTGCATGATATTGACAAAATATCACTTCTACATCTTACGTTTTCCAATCACACTTTTTGTGAAACCAACACATATAGAGATATTTTCTTATTCAGCCAACAGCACTTTAGTTATGCCCATTCATACAGGGCAGCCAATCAGAAATGAAATCATTTACATACATACATCGGTCTTAAAGGAACAGTAACAAAAACAGCCTGTTTAATTCTAAGGGAGAAACTGTCCTAATAGAATGAACACACATGTCCCAGAAAAGTGAAATGGGAAAATGTAGAATACAAGCGCTTTAAAAACACCTCAGCAAATCAGTGTCTTTACAGGTTAAAGATTGGCCAAAAATAATTTGTTGCATTACATGAATACCCCGATTCATCAGAACGCCCAGTAACACGCAAATGGAAAAAAAAAAAAACAACCAAAAACACTGTGATTGGTCAGAGGCTCATTTACATTTTGCATCTTTATGCAATAACAGTATTGGAAAAATGCAACAATTAACAGACGATGTATTGTGCAGCCCTAATGAATGCGTCCTTTGGAATACAGCCATCTTCACAGCTCCGCCAAGTTGAGTCAGTTCATTAGCAAATTCCACTCAATCCAATTACCACTGAGAAAACAATAATGAAGGGTGGGAAAAACAGCTATTCAGTACTGGATGATGAAGGTACATATGTGTAAACTAAATGAGCTTATCCGCCTTGGAGTACACTCATAAGCCAATGAAGGAAAAGGAAGAGGAGAGCTTGTTTCATCCTGAGGTGCACTTAAGCTTTAATTAAGGCATGAGACCCAGGATGATTTAAAGGTTTCTGTCCACGTACTGCACACATTCACTGCTAGCAGAATACTGCTGTCCTACAGCAAGGTGACTTCTATATACAGCAACATACAGTCGTGAGGCTAAGAGTAATATCATTTATGATACTTTGAAATTACATAATAGTACAGCGAGCTATGTAGCCAACAGTGAGTTAAAAACAAACGTATATACAGTTTTATTGAAGGATACTTATTGAGTATAAACTTGATAAAAACTGCACCAGTGATCTAATATGCGTCCCACAGAGTGAGGGGCATATTCCAATGCTGAATTCTTGTGCCAATCTTCAGATGTTTCCATTTTTGTCCAACATTAGCCTTCAGGCCTAACCAAATTGCTCCATTCAAATCCACTCAAAGGGACACAATCAGAGGAAATAAAAAAGAAGAAAAGGGCAAAAAACCCACTATCACTCACATTAGAAGACTAGGCAAAATTATGCTCTTTTTTTTCTAACACCATTCCTGGATAACATTGTGTGTGGGCTGAGACTCTGGAAAGCAAATATTGTGGTGACAGGTGACTGAGTTTAAGGTTAGCCATCACATGACGGATTATCTCTCAGCAATAACATCAGCAGCAAGATGGTTTGTTTTCAGTCTACAGTGGAGGGCAGTCTAAGAACTAATACAATTACAATAACATTAATTGATTAGCTGGGAATGACACCAGCATAGAGGAAGGCCATTTTCAGCTTGAGCTGAAACATAACACCACACTCATAGAGAACACTGCTGATTTATGATCGGCTTCTAACTTTCATATCCTGAATGAGCTCAAGGCACTTTAGAGACAAGCATCTGGGCTTTCTGCTCTGACTGAACTAGAGAACTGCAAGTATTTAAGATCTTGATCTATAACTCTGTAAAATGTTTTTAAAAATGGTAAAGCCTTACTTCAGATCTGAATTGGTACAAGCTACATTACCAACTTTACTATGCAACAGTGATAATGAAACAAATGCACTCAAATACTATAAATACTAGAGGTCAACAGTTCTGAAATCATTACACGAATGAGGTCTTAGCTTAAATCAATTGCCTTCAGTGTTCAAATGCCTGAAACGTTCCAATCATTAGGCCTATGACAGTTTCACATAATGATTTAGGCAGCATCAGAAAAGCCTACAAAGGTTACATTGTAACAATACTGAGATTTTTAAGTTACATGTTTTGTGGTTTCTAGTGATCAAACAATGCATGGTCACATCAACGTATCACTATGCAAAACTGTGATAATACACAGTGGAGAACAGACATTGTGTATCCGTTTTGAAACAGAAACAATAACAACGATACCAATGTCCTTGGTCTCATGGAAACATCCACCCCCCATGACTGAGTGATCCCTACAGCAGTAAAAGTTAGGCTAATTTAATTTGCTCTAAGTAAAGGATAGATTAAGGATTAAAAGCTTTAAAGATAGATAACCCCAAGTTTGCAGACCCCCTGGGTACATTCAAGTCAGTGATGTGGGAACATTTTGTAGCATAGGGATGACAACACTCACTATTTGTCTTAAAGGTTTCACAAAGCTGCTTCAGGCAATAGACATCAAAGTGCTAGGTTACAAACAGAACGGTCATTTTTATCTTGTGGATGCCCACAATTATGTATTCTGAAGAGACATAATGGCTGTTGTACAGACATCCGTCATGGCTTATTTTAAAAAATAAAAAATAACAAGTAACTTTGGGTAGAAGAAATATGTTTCCTTTCCACTATCTAGGCTTTCCCAAATAATGCATTCAGATTATGGTCTCCTCCAACTACTATGTATTATTGTTATACAAGCTTTTTCACATCATGCTCAGCTACAACGGCTGAAATTCAATCAGTCTTTTAGTGAAACGACATCAGATCTATGTATGCCTGTCAAACTCTGGATAGCCATTCAATACTAATGAGCATACATCAGCATTAACAATCCACTCAATATGTTAGGATCAAAGTATTGGTACAAACAAGTTTATTAGGTCATGTTATTTTTGCAAGCAAGGATGTCCATTGCTGTATGCTGCATTTGTTGTGCTGTGCATATGTACAGGAAATTGACTTGAATCTGAAATACTATTTGGACCACTCATACACCATATTAACCTAGACCGCTAGGCATAATAGTAGCTGTTTTGCAGGTTTGCACTGCATATGCTGATGTGAGCCTGAGCTCATTAACATTGCCACTGGTGGCACACCTACTAAGTTCACAATTGTCTTGTCTGTTTGGCAAGTCATAACAAAACTACATTTAATTATACTTATTAACTTTTGGCTTCAACCTTGGTAGATGAATAATGGAATACAAAAAATAAAATAAGGCATGATTGTATTTTTAAATCACTTGAGGAAAACATTTTTACAAACCTTACAAACCCATAGGTGACACCACAGTAGCACATGTTATTAGAAATAATTATCAAGAGTGTCGTGGAAACAAACGAAAGTAAAGCCTTGCGCTGTTTCTTTCCAGGAGACTTGCAAGCTTTCTATGAGAGTGCAGATGTACTGTTCAAACCGGTATAACAGGAAGACCACTCACCGACTTTCCCAAAGGCTTCACGCAGCTCTTCGAGCTCCTCTTTTGATATCTTTGTCGCCATCTCTCTGGAGAACAACCTGTACCTTCCTCAGTCCGACAACACTCCTTTTTCGTTGGGAAAGGGACGAGAGAGAGAGAGAGAGAGAGAGAGAGACAGGGAGAGAGAGACAGAGAGACAGAGAGAATAAAAATGCTGTTTACTTGCAAAGTTCAATCATTCATCAGTCTGTATTTGGATACAGACAGGCTTCTAATGACCCATTCTAGAGTCTGGGGCAATGTAACACAGATCAGCATACAATAGATAGTGACCTGCCAGAGAATACAGTAACGTCAATCTGCATGGCACGCAAATGAATGGGAAGCATGCAAAACAAAACATTGCATGTGTCTTGACTACAAGGATGGAAACAAACTATTTTTTAAGCACAGAATCTAAATAATGGCCTTACCTTGCATGCTACTAACTCAAATGGCAAGACTCATTTCATAAAAGCAGTTATATTACATAAAAAAAAGAAGATTTTATGTGTTTCATTACTCAGTAGCATTAATACCATAAAGGCGAGAATACAAGCAGAATGAACCAAGGTAGAATAATGAATTTTAACAAGCTTTATGACCGGGCAGATGATCTTTGTAGAGGTCAGAGTTAAAGGCTGTGATAACAAACAGATCAAATTACATCACATGCCTAGTATGAGAGTGATGGAATCAGACAGTCAGCAATGAAGCCATGTTTTCCCACGTGTAGAGTGAATGAATTAACCCAGCTACAAACACATGCCATCACAAGTGAGAAGTTACAAAGCTCTTTCATCCCCCCCCCCACTTTCAGTGTTGTGTAGACATTACATACACAAATCATTACTGTTTTTGTAGCCAACCATTCAGGGAATACTAACTTTTTCCAATAACACGACAGCACCCAAATACTCTATTAAATAAACATGTGCTTTGGTAACCTTATGAAATACTCTTCAGTGATGACCCGATGAAGCCAATTATTCAAACACTGCCAAAGCCATTCAGATCACAAGGCTGCAGTTTGCATACTTTGGTGACACCTGCTTGGAGCTACACCAGGGTCTGTCCACCAGATGAGGCCTGGACTGATCCAAAAGTCCATCAGTTGTTGCTGTTTGAACTTAAGACTACTGATTAAACACTACACTGCACCTCCACAACAGTCATTACATTAGCATTTCACTTGTAATACTTGATTAATAGATAAGAAAAGTGATTAATAGATAATAGAACAACTGGCCTCAGAAAAATAAATAAATAAATAAGAAGCAGCCTTGGCGTGTCAGATGCATTTCTGGTAGCTCTGGGGTGATCCATGACATGGCCCTAATTGAATGGCAGATATATCCTGGGTGATAATCATTTGCAAACCTATCACACTTCCTTGGCATAAGTCCTCTCTGGCTAATGTCAACAACTAGGCAAGCCATCCCTGCCCTCCTCACTCCACACTTAGGTTCAACAAGACAGAGCAAAAGACTACATTTTAAATAAGTCCCTGAAACTTCTCTCTGATAAAGATATTTTCAATTACATAGAGACAGTTTTGTCTCGTATTATCAGTCTCAAGGTCAGGATTTGATCTCACCACTCAACTATTCAGAAAGCCAACATCTTAAAAATGCCACATGTGGAAATGGACCGGTTGCTCCACCCAAACCCTGCTGCTGCCCCACAACATCAACAGCCACATCCCAGAACTCCAGAGACCTCGAGCTACTGCTCCAGACTGCTCCAGTCAAATCGGCTAATATAGCCATCAAATCAGATTAGCCGCAAAAGAGAACTCAATACCCTAAACTAGCCAACTACAATAACAGCTAACACAATCCTATTTGACTGTGGTTGGTTTTTAAGAGGCATAATCTACTTCACTGAAACTGATCTCTCTCTCTCTCTCACATGCATACAACACACACCTCTGAACAAGACACAACTACCTAGGCTACTGAAGCCATTAAAATATTACACATTAATAAACATACACTTTAAACAGACAGCAAAAACACACAATAGCTCTCCTCCTCTGAAAGTTAAATGGACAGACTGAAGGTTATTCCTGTACTCTCTCTCTATTAAATGGTGTTCTACCAACCAAAAGCTGCAAAAGCAGAGTGGGGAGGGGGCAATGAAAACAAAGTCTGAATTCCACACAACTCCGTCTCTTCAGTTTCTCTCGCCTTCGGAGCTGCTTCTTTTCCTTCTTGACTGCATCTGAAGGCTGACAAAACTTAAAACCAACATTAAAAAAAAACAAAAAAACAAAACCTTGACGTTCTACAGGCTGACTAGCTGGTCGTGAAGGGGAGAGAGGGGGTGATAGAGCGCAAGAGAGAAAAAGAGACATGGAATACATTTTCCCACCCCTGGTATGATGAAACACGAGAGCAAAAGGGCAGAAAGGAGTGAGACGGAGCAAAAAGAAGATTTTTTTTTTAAAAATGGCAAGTTGGAAAGCAATAGAGAGAGAGAGGGAGAGAGAGAGAGAAAAAGAAAGATAGAGGAGTCTGACCTGTGCTGAGACTCGGCTTCTCAGCGGCAAGAGGCAGAGGCTGTGCTCCCTCCACACCCTTCAAGGCTAATGTGGAGCGCATTCCTGTCTCACAAAGACCTCAGGCAGCAAGTCATAACACTTCCTGCCAGGGCTGTGGGAGCTGCCTCCTGTGACTAGAGCACGGCGTATGCGTGCGGTGGGGGGTGGGGGGGTGGGGGGGTGTTAAAGAGACTGCACGCATGAAAAAGAGAGTAAGGCGTGTGCCTTTTTGTTTTTGTTTCTTTTTTTTTTTTCTTTTTTTTTTTAACACCAGTGCATTTCTTTTCCAAGTGTGCTGGGCAACAAGCAAAAGGAGAGAACCAGGAATAACGAGTGAGAGAACAAGATTGACAGCATACCTCATGTCATGAACTAGTCTAAATGCTGATTTGGATTCAAACTTGTGTTAGTGCTCTGGTGAGATGGCATTCAATCATCTCCTGATGGAGTATTTGGACACTAAAAGGGACTGATACCTGAAATGTATATATATATATATATTTTAAACCACAATCATAATAAAATAAAAACTAAATATCGTCTCCAACGCATACAGTATCCCAAATAAACATCCGACAACTTACATTACACTCATATGGGAGACGTTTTTGTCTAAAGCGACTTACAATATGAGGAAACGCTTAGTCTCCAGGACAGTGTGAGAACTAGAGGAAAGTAAGTGCTAAAGTCTTTATGCAGGGAGTAGTGCAGGAATATCCAAACCCTTTTGGATCAAAAGAACACTTCTTGTTTGAATCATGCACAGTGAATTCCACAGGCATTACATGAACATATGTCATCGTCATCATCTCTGCTGTTTCACCAATGGTAAAACCATTTCCAAAACCAGAGATGAGGAGGGCTGTGTACTCGTGCTGAACAATGACCCTGTTTTGCAGGAAATATTCTACGTGAGCAAAAACAAAACAAGCGGCTGCTTACTGATGCAGAGGTGAGCACTGTCCGATGTGTTTACTTTAAAGATGCCACAAAAACTGGACAATTCTTAATGATTTAAAGTGTGAACGCCCCGAGCGACATGCTACAGGACTGTGACATTCCATATGCTGAAGTAACAACGCAAGACTGATCACCTGTTCAACAAGCTCCATCTCGCATATCAGGAACAAAGCCCTCAAATATCTGCCTTTGGAGCTGAAGAATGCACTGCGAAACATATGGGAACGTCAGGCCGAGTCTAAGGGAAAGAAAGGCAGGCGCCTTCATTGCTTTCAGGAAGGAATTCCAGGGCCGCAGGAACACAAGTCAGATTCAGTAGGTCAGGCCAGTCCTTGTCATTCTGAGCTTGCTAGCACTTGGCGCCTGAGGAACAGTTGTGAGGGTCACGTGTGGAAGCCAGGATCAGAATCTCAAGAACAAACACCACAACAGGTGCTCACTTTCACTCCCAAAACCCATTAACTCAGCATGGGAGCTCTCAGTGAGTCAAGAAGCAACTGTTCAAGTCCAGCAAATGCCACGTTGCCCAAAGAAGCCACCAGGCCTTTGCTATGAAGACCCCAGGAGACACTGGTTGTTTTGTATTATTACAGACATACCATTTTGGTCCTGTGAAAAAAGTGTGCCAAATTGAAGAAACGCTTCAAATCATCCCAAAAGATTTATTCAAAGACTCTGATATGCCTGAACAGCTTCTGAAGTAAGTACAAGGTTGTGTGGGCAACAAATTGAGGTCAGATGCAGCTCAGTTGTTATGGCTAAAATCCAGCATCAACACAGAGGGACTAAACATGAAGCCACATGGATAGAGTGGGATAATGACTGCAAACATACTCAAATACTATTACAGCAATGATGAAAACTCACTGGTAAGACGAATGGCAACACCTACCTTTCACAATCCACAGAAGACATTCCCTTGAACTCAATAGACAGTCAAGTAAAATAAAAAGCCATGGAATGCACAAGCAGGAACGCCAGAGAAGGAACTTGTTTGGTCTTGCGTCGCCACTAGCTCCTCATAGATCATATGGTTAATATAAACCAGCAAAGTATGTTGATAACTCATATAAACACACTCTTAATATATAATATGAGATGAGGGTAGTTGTGACTTAGCAAAAGAGCAGCTTTGAATAGATGGACCAAAACACAAAAGCGAATTGGAGCAGCTGGCAAGTGTTTTGTCAAACAAAAAGTGGTGAGGAATTTGCCATGGATACCTAAGATGGAAAAGAAATTCACAGTAACAGCAGGAGTTTTCTTCCTGATTAAGTCATGTAGACGTGCAGTGTGTTACTGGACACATTTAGATTGAAAAAAAAACAGATTGTAGGTTCAAATTGTTTTTTTTTTCTTCTATGTAGACCACAGACGCCCAATTCAGGTCCCCCAGAACCAGAGTTGTGCACCAGTGATGTAAATAAAGATACCCACAGCCTTTCCTGGATATATCAAGATTGGGTTTGTCGCTCATTTGAAGAGAGACCTTGCTGTTGTTGATGGTGACTCAGAGCGGACTGGATGAGTAACTGCTTCAAACCAGTGGCTTTTATGAGGGGAAAATGTGGCAGAGTTGGGTCTGGGGAGACTGAGCCAGCACCAGAGTTCCCAAATCCGAGCCGCCAAAGGTCAGAATGTATCAGACACACCAGTGGCGGAAAATAAGATTTAACTGTCTAACCACGGGGAAAACAGAGGGCAAAGTTTGCACAAAGCACATACATACACACACCCACTATAATAAAAATGACACCAGTGAAATTACCCACTAATACAATTTCCATGAAGTGCTGTAAATACAAGGCGAAGATGAAAGTACAAAGGTTTAAGCTTCTGTGTACTCCAGCACTACAGCTGAGAAAGCATCTGACAAGGATGTCTGGGTCCTTGACCTCCTATAAGTAACAGGTGACAACAACAGTGAAATAGGCGAACGACTTTAAAGGGATGCGTGAAAAAGTCAAACAATAGAAGCTATAACCTTGAGGGCATAGGACAGTGGCAGGTAGACCCATTCAGATATTTATAAACTTCAGGACAACAGGCAAAAATGGCAGCAAGACGCTGTTCTTCTGACAGTGTAATTTTGTATCATCACTCCAAACCCGCCATGAAAGATTCCAGGCCTCCTTTGTTTGAAATATTTTGACCCATTAGCCTTCTGAATGACACTTTTTGAGATCAGTTTTTTACATATATTGTCCCAACACTTCATCTGCAATCTAGCTAAACAACATTCTGACCACATGGTTTGCCACAACGAAAGTGGGACAACACTGATTTGGCAGCGCAGTAACATTTCTGCAACTTGTCAAGGACGAAGTTCTATGGGAAAATGCGAGACTGATACTTAGAGAATGAAAAAGACAGATAGTTGCAAAACCACTGCACTGGCAAACAAGACTGTGAGCTCTAGTCAGTAGCTCAGAGACAAAACCCTGACACCGCTTAAACATGCAAGAAGCATCGTGACCACACAGCAATTACAGTCGCAAGCTCTTCCAAACTTGCTAAAAAAGCTGCTGGAGCAACACAAAGGAACACGAGGGACATCCGAAGGATGATAGCATCGCTCGCGCTTCCGAGGTTGTTTAAGTCCATCAAATGAAGATCTGTCTGTATGCCCTGCAGGGTTAAATGTTTGTGAGGTCACCCTAAACGGTGTCTGGTCGCTTCTTTTTCTTCTTCTTCTTCTTAGAGGCGCCTTTTTAAAGAAATGCTGCTCGTCATACTGCTGTGGTTGCAGTCCAAAGAAAAGCCAAAACCAGACATTCCTATCTTGCCCAGGAATCTGAGCGGGAAACAGCTTCGCTTTCATGGACCATGTCTAAAGCATTGAGCAACATATAAACCTAGCACAGAGGCCTGATTCTTTTTTGTACAAGGCCAGTTATCTCATGGAAGCACATTCATAATTCAATCTTTTTTATCCAGGCAGAAGGGAAGTAGGTCTTTAGGACGGCAGCCAAAGAATTTCAGAACTTAACTTCCACAATTCCTTGTGGAAGTTGGCAACAGATGTCTCATACCATTTTAGGCACATGACTTGACAAGGAGGGGGTCAGTGAGTAAATACTTCAGACACAACAAGCAGACGAGTACATGAACTGTTAGATGCTTCACATGGGATCATAGCTGGAGGACTAGACATTGCTTCTGCTCAGTGGTGACATTGATTCAGCCTAACACCGAATCACATAAGAGAGATAGAGTTTTTACTGTGATTACACTTTTGTACAATGAAATGCTTGCAACATCTTTCCATTTGCAGCAGCAGTGACAAAAAAGAAACACACAACATGGCAGGTAGTACGAAATTAAAGTGCAGGTAAAGTGAAAAGAAGCATGCAACAGAATAAAGATATGGAACAGTGCAGAAGAATCAGTGTGCAATGGCAGCAGGTAGTTAAATAAATATCTGCAATAGGTGTGATAGTGTTAATGTGCAATTCCTGAGAGTATATATTGTGTCCGAGTGTGCGGTAGATGTAGAGATACAGCACATTTGTGCATTTGATCACATTTGATTATTTCAGCAGAGATGACTGACGTGATTGGAATCAATTTTACTAAACAACTGACTAATATTTCTCAGTGACATAATTATAAATATGCAATTTTCGTAGCATGCACCAGACAACAAAATACAATGTGTTTGACGATACCATCAAAGACGCGACTACTCTAGATGGGCTTTTCTTTCTATCCCTGATTTTGGAGAGTAAAATGGCTTTAATTAACATTAAATAAACAATTGCTTAAGCCATGGTTCAAAACATCCTACTTTTTAACTCACGAATTCTGGAGCTCTTTAAGGCATTAATGCACATTAAGTTAACTTACTTTTAATCAAACTCACAAATGTCTTGGACTCAATTGAAGCAAACGTAGCTAAACACGTCTGTCAGAGATAACCTGAAGGATCTGATAAAGAATAATGGAGCATTTATGTATAATGAATGCAAAAAAAATAATTAAAAAAAACAAGAACTGTTGGAAGTGTTTAAAAAACCATAGACAGTCACGAAATTTCAAACTGAGGAAAAATCCTGGAATTGTTGTTGCTAGCAACTTTAGCTACACAACGTGTACGACTCTCTGTCGTAGCCAAAAGGTAGTTTTTTGTCTTTACAACATCCAGAATAAGAGTAGAAGGTGAAAAGAAACCAAAATAAAGACAAAAAACACCTGCTTCATTGAGAAGAATGTGTTAAAGTAAGTTAAATGAAAGATAACTTACTTGTTCAGCCCCTCTGTCCGTTGCCCTGCTGGCGTCCCCACTCCCTTGCTCTCATCCCTAAGTCCCGCCTCCTGCGGGAAAAATCAGCGCTCAGTCTCCTACTTGGGCTCTCATTGGTCCAAACGGTGAACACCTACAAGGTATCTTTCACACGATTGGTTACAACGCCCGTCAATCATATTACAAACCTCTCCCCTTCTCCATGCTTTATATAATATTTACATGGGCGGATAGACACAGGTGACTCAGCTGTAAAAAAGAATTTATCCCAGAAACAGCTTGCTACAGCTACACAATATGGACAAAAGTATTGGGACGCCAGACCATTACACCAGCGTGGACTTTAATCACATTGCATACATTCAAATCCATAGTAAATTCAAATAGACTTCAGTATGGAGTGGTTCCACACTTCTTGGAAGGCTTTCCACAAGATTTTGGAGTGTTTCTGTGGGAAATTTGTGTTCATTGATTCTGTAGAGCATTTATGAGTTTCAGGCCTTGATGTTGGATGAGAAGGCCTGGCTCACAGTCTCTGTTCCAGTTCATCGCAAAGGTGTTGGATGGGGTTGAGGTCAGGGATCTGTGCCGGCCAGTCAAGTTCTTTCACACCAAACTTATCCAACCATGTCTTTATGGACCTTGCTTTGTGTCATGTTAGAACAGAAAAAAAATAATCTGCAAACTGTGTACACAAAGTTGGAAGCATAGCCTTGTCCAAAATATCTTGCTATGCTGTCGATTAAGCCCTTCAGTGGAAGTAAGGCGCCTAGCACAAACAAGGGTGTCCCAATACCTTTGTCCATATAGTGTATATGTTCTGAGAGAGAGAGAGATGAAAATGTAATTTTGTGAAATGCAATTCTATCCCAACTTTTGTACCATACCTTTCCCACAGTGATTTAGCTAGATAGATGCAAGCTGCTTGTCTAAATACAGGCCTGGTGTTCCTAGTCATTCCACTAATATGCACAAGCCATACTCTTTTTCTGACCGTAGTGCTCTGCAGGCTTGTAATTAAGGGTTCATTTCCCAAGACAGGAGGAAACAGCTATCAAGGTGTGGGATGAGGGCTGTCCTTAAAGCTCTAATCAGAAATGGCCAACTCTGGGATTACTAACAGACACGGTGGACGTGGTTGCGGTCTTTCTAGCAGCGCTGTCCCAAAGCCTGCGCCACTTTTACAGCCTATGATGCTTTTCCAGTCATACAGGTCACGTCATTGTCTTGGAATAGTGAGTGGTTGTGACTGGACTAAATAATTTGTGCAGTTTTCAAGATTATATGGCAAATCTGTTTGTCTTGAATTATTATTTTGATCTTTTTTGTTAAATCATCAATCATCAAATTCTTAAATTTCAACCGGAATGTCGATTCAAGCATTCTTAAATTTTATGAGAGCAATTTTGTTTTCTCTCTCTCTTTTTACTCTTTCTGCTCCCTGATCTTGTCTTTTATGCTTTAGACAGGTTGGCCAGAGCTGCAATTACTCAAGTGCTGTGGTCTACACTTCCTCTAAACCCGTCAATCTTACCCTTCCACGACTGAAACAGGAGTCGTGTTTTATAGTCCCATGGACTTCCCTTTTCACCTTCTGCTTCTGCAGCAGGAGGATGTGTTTGCTCAGTCGGAGCTGGTCGTTATTCCCTGATGAAGACTGAACCATTCCCAGCTGTGGTTTAAAGCAAACTCTTTTTGGTTCTTTCTCACGAGTCCTTTATTACCCAAAATTGCATCATATTTGCTGCTCCTCAATTAAAACACGGGTGGTCCCTCCATTCTTCTGCATCAGTGACATCATTCACTATTCTGGGAGAGCAGCAGGAAAATGATAACGCTGTAGATACATTCACTAGACATATATTTGGACAAAAAAGGGAGACACTAATCTTAGACTAGTGTTACTCTGCATATCTGTAGATAGAAGAAATTCCAAATGACTGAGGTGCTTGGTGATTTTATCTGTAAACAAATAATGATTTTTTTTTTTGGACAATTTTCGTCTTCCACCACCCAAAATGTGGTCAGTCAGGCGGGACGTGTTTTGTAAGGTTTGCTTTATTAATTCTGCCCTAGAGCTATGAGGCAAATACTAATAACAACACACTTAATAATAAACTTTATTTATAGAGCACTTTTCTTACAAAGGCCTTCACAGATGGCTGTTAATGTTCAGCAGTGAGAAAATAAAGTTGAAGAAATGAAACCTCAGAGAATTAAAAAAAATCATCTTGAAATGATAAATCCGAAGACGACTAGACATTTAATTAAAACCTGGAAGGCCGAATACAAGGTGGAATTGAGAAGGATGATAACATCACATTTTTTCTGTAATTTATAGAGGGAATTTGCAGGATGGTACCTGTAGATCTAAGACCGCATGCAGAGGCATAAACTTTCAGTGAGGTGATCAGGTGCTTTAAAGCCATTCGATGTAAGTAAAGGAGCTTTTAAATCTGTCCTAAAAGATTCAGGGGTTCCTCGTTCTTATGACAGAATTTTGGTCGAAACACACCTCAACCTAAGTCACTTTCCTTTCCTAACACAGCTGTAAATTTATAATCTAGAACATCTAAAACACAACTAAGCCGCAGAAATTGGAAAAGGACATAAATATACTGTACTTGTACTTTTAACAGTCCAAAATGGCGTAGGTAAGCGTACTGGGGGGCGCCAACTCCCTCACTCAGAAGCCGCGTTACTGCTTATTTTACGTATTCTTCCGCCACACGCAGCTGAACTAGTTTGCCCACGTAGTCCATAAGTACGACACTAATTCTTTTACGTTTTTGTGGCTGTGAGCCTCGTAAACGCTAACGTTAACTGATATTTTGACTAGAACTGAAACAAAAGCTTTGCCTTGTAAGAAAGTAGCTTTCTGTACTAAACGTGAGGGTCAAAACCATGGTGTTATTTCATATTTCATCTACATGTAAACACAGGCATTAAAGATGATTTGTTATATTTTGAAAAATGTTGTTAGAGTTAAGCCCTTTCTATCTTCCACATCCTCTTAAAATTATACAAAATGCAGCAGCATGCATTTCCACATTTTAAAAGAAGTGTACTGGATCTCTGTACAGGGGGTTCTCGGGTTACAACGGTCTCGATACACGATGTTTCGAGTTTACGATGCTCACGGCCACAAAAATTGAGACGTGAGTGCCCTGCAATCACAGGGTTGGGGTTCGAATCCCAACTGCTAGTGTCACCGCAGAGGTACCCTTGAACAAGGTACCATCCCCACACTACTCCCCGGGCGCCTCATTGGTGGCAGCCCACTGCTTCACTTGGTGAATTTGTTAAATGCAGAGAAATCATTTCACTATGTGTTGCACTTGTATGACTCTGCATGTGACAAATAAAGATGATCTTGTCTTAAAAATCAGTGCCTCAAACCATAATGGCTCTAAAGGACTTGCTTATGTAGTTTCTGACACAGCATTCCATACTGTTTTATAAAAATGCAAAAAGATAATTAGGCCAGGATGACTATAACTACTGTTTCTATCCACTGTACTTTTGACCGCTCTTATGGATAACAACAGTATGTCATTCAGTGTCATAGACAAGAATATCTGACACTGCTATTCAGCATAGTGTGGTTTAAGGCAGGCACGTGATAATGCAGGAATGCAGTTTGCACAATGATAATAGAGGGGTTGGAAGCTTTCATTACTGCTCAGCAACATTAGCCTTGTAACTCCAGTGCAAAAGAAGAGAAGTAAACATCACCCCTCTTCCAAGACCTCTATGGAGATATATATGGACTTTGTAACAGCCGATAGCTGCATGAACTTATCCTGAACTTCTCACCATGTTCTCATATTTAATATCAGTAGTCTTCATATCCACAACTGATTTTTACTACTGAACACAGCCACATAGACCTTTCTTTTATATTAGGGATTTCAACCTGGATACATTCTAGGTCACAACACTGCAAGCTCTCATTTAACACACAGATTCACTTCAGTTATTCAGCAAGGCCTTCAGGAGTCGAATTCAGAGTGTAAGGTTATGTTCACAGTACCATGTTGAAGTGGCAGGAAACTGATTTGTCTCCTTCATCTAATCTGATCTTTTCAGAGCTGTGTGGACACAAAAATGTAATCTTGCAAACTGTATCCAAACTACACTATATGGACAAAAGTACTGGGGCACATCTCTTAATTATTGAATTCATTGGGCCCCTTTCTTACAGTGAGGAATAATCTTAACGCTTCAGCTTATAAAGACATTTTGGATAACGCCAGCTTTGTGGACAGTTTGGGGAAGAACCATCTCTATTCCAGCATGACTGTACTCCAGAAAGCATGGTCCATAAAGACATGGTCGGATGAGTTTGGTGTGGAAGAACTTGACCGGCCCGCACCAAGTTCTAATGTCAACCCCATCCAGCACCTTTGGGATGAACTGGAACAGAGATATTAATACTCATAAATGCTCTACAGAATGAATGGGCAACACACAGAAGCTCCAAAATCTTGTGGAAAGCCTTCCAGGAAGAGTGGAAGCTGTTATAGCTGCAAAGGGGGACCAACTGCATATTAAACTCTATGTATTTGAATCCAATGTCACTAAAGTCCCTTTTGATGTAATAGTCAGGCGTCCCAATACTTCCACATATGTGTTTGCAGGGTAGCTAATACACACTGTAGAAGCACTCAAACATTTGGCCTTTTCTCCCTCTCCCCTAATCATGAACTAAGAGGTGTTCAGAGCTATGATCATTTCAAGTTTTGTGCTGCTAGTTTGCTAATTTGCTGTCACTCACGAAGCCTGTGGCTCATTCATGAGAACTTAATGACCAGGATGTGCACACGTGGGTTGTTTCAGGGTAGGTTTTTACTCACACCAGTTATGGGTTGATTACAAGCACGAATGTGAACTATCAAGGCCGAAAGATTAAATCTGAGCAAATGTAATATCAGCTTACAGCCTTAGAAGAGGGGAAAATATTATTCTCTGTAGAGCTGAAGAGCCTAGTTTAATATCCCTGCTCCATATCAGTGTTTTCCAACCATGGCCCTGGTGGCACACTGCCTTGTACATTTTTCTATCGAATTTTCTCTCAGTTTTAGTCGTGTCCAGTTCCACCCACTAGAACTCTTCCAATCACACCAATACCATCAACACTGGAAAGTGAGAGCTAGGACAGGCTTTACACGAAGCCAGATCTTTCTGAATGGCTGCTAACGCAGCTCAAAGCACTCGGAGGAGAAACTAATCAAATCGGTTAACAGATACTGCACTGGCTAGCTCTGGGTCACTTGGGACAGGGAGTGTCACGTAATGCTACTTTGTTGTGCAATTTCTTATTTATGTTTAAACCATTAACCTTATTTGCAATATTATCTTATTATTATGTGAAGTAATCTAC
Source organism: Brachyalestes nurse (assembly GCA_037974405.1). NCBI lineage: Eukaryota > Metazoa > Chordata > Actinopteri > Characiformes > Alestidae > Brachyalestes > Brachyalestes nurse. The sequence goes on along the minus strand of JBBPCY010000032.1, from coordinate 18,470,295 downwards.
CATGTGCATTAATGTGCAATTTTCTTATAGGGTGCTAAAACATTATCATTATGTGCAATATTATGAGCAAATTTCTTACCATGTGCAGTATCATGATCCAAACTCCACAGTTCAGTGTGGCCCAGTCTTTCTTCCTCATGCTATTAGGGAGTTTTTCCTGCCATTGTTGCACCTGGAGCTGGAATTCTATATAGCTGCTTTGGCACAATGTAAAAACGCATCATACAAATAAAAATGAATTGCACAGACAGTATGTGGGACAAACTGTTACATTGTTCACTTGGCTCTTTATATTGTCCTTTATATTTGTCCTTCCTGAAATAGTGCTTTGCCAGCTGCAGGCATTTTCTACTTGATAGACAACAAAAGGTGACAGACGGTGAACGAAACAAACAACAGTTAGTATACACTAACTAATAAAGGAATAAAACCAGCTAATATGCTGTACTTACATTTCTCCTTAACATATGTCCTTAAAGGTTTCTCAGTAGTGGATAGGTGTGATAAAACATTTGCTATAATATTATTTAACCTTTCATTTTTCAGATTAGCATGCTCCCAACAAGGGCAGTGTAGCTGCTTTACAGAAGTAGGTTCAAGTTCTTTAACTATGTTTATCTCAGTGAGCTGTCTTAAAGTTTAACTATTTCTGCTGATTGGTGTTGTTACAGTGGCTTCTGGTCCTTTTTTTTCTGACCTACAGCTCTGGCCATAAGAAGTAGTTTGATGTGGGCTGGGGATGACATAACGGCTCGTAAAACTATAAACAACTCATTCGCAGCGAGCAAAATCAAATAAACCACTTTACAGGTCCGTCAGCTCACGAGGCTGGAGATATACGACTGTTCCACTGTGGAGAAGTTGTAGGTACAGAAGTACAGTTACAGGTTGCTTTAAATGAGGTTATATACAGCCCATGCAGGTCAAAGAGTACAGGAACATTTGCATTAGAGGAAAATATCCACCTCTCGTGCCTATGTCCTGTCAACATTAAAATTCTCAGTACTTTTCCTCCAGTTTCCTCTGTACTGAGCAAAAGTGCGATCGTCTACTTCTCCTGTTTATTCCATTGTGCCACAAGTCAAGGAAATGAAGATTAATGACTGTTTAAAGGCAACAAACTACAGTCAGAAAAAAACTAACAAAAATATTTAAATATGTTTATTTCTGCGTGTCCACTCACAACTGTATTTTTCAAACTGTAGTAACACTGACGAAGGCTTCGCTCACAATCATATGTCCTATATCACTAAAAGCTTGTTTCCTGTTAGAATCTAACCAGTCTATGCATATATGTCTACCTATAATATACATACATATACATATGAATGATGCGTGATATCTGAGATCTGACTGGATAGTGCACTCCATTCTCAAAATTAGGTTTTCTCCACATTCAGAACCAAACAATTCTCCTACAAATCTTCTAGAACCTGCATTTAGGAGATTTTACAGGATAATTCCTATTCAGAATGATTTTACAGGATAATATCCTAATGTTTCATTCATAGCTGGAGTTATGCTACATTTGGTAGAAATAAAATCATTACAATAACAAACGCCATAACAATAAACAATAAATAAATGAGATATATTTAGTCCATTTCTGGAGCTATTTTCTAACAATTGTGTTTTTTTAAATACATATAACTTTCTAAAATGTATTTTTTTTTTAAAGCTATGTATTTTCATATACAAATAGATCATTTCCAGTATAAAAATATTTGTATGTAATCAAACAGGCAGAGCACTGACTGTGATATCGACCGTATCTTTTATCAGCAGGTTTATTTTAATTGGTTTTAATAGGTGCGCAAACTGCTTCATCACAACAGTTACTGTTTAATACTATACCAGCATGATAATGTCGAGATAAGAACAAATCTAGAGCTCCTGCCTTAATTTAGGTCACTGCAAGGTGTGCACAGGTATAAGTGATGGATTTTATGGCAGCTAATCACTCGCTAATCATTTAGCTCCTTGCCCCATCATGCTTGATTACTTATCATAGGCTATGCAGGATTCCTCTGAAGGGTGTTCCTCTTGCTGTCTTTTTTAATCAATGTCATTCAGGCCACTTCACATGCTGCATTGTTTTATTGCCAGAGTAGCACCTAATGATCGAGGGTAACAGTGAAACTACATAACATTTCTGAACGCTCTTCTTACCTTTCTGTAGCCAAGACATATGTTTACAATTTTCAAACTTCAAAAGTCTTGCTCACATATATTTAGGGTGTGTTTTTTACTTTGTTTGACCTCTGAAAATAGTTTTTGTCATGTCATGTTTACACAATATTTTAAAAACCTAATTTAAATACATTCACTTTACTCACATATTTTTGTTGCTGAGGTTTTCCAGAATATAACAATATTTGTCACTTTGGCATAGATGTTTTTAGTGAGATGAAATACTTAAAAATGTAAAGGTGTAGCAAACTGCCTCAAAGTGCCAGAAAGGCCTCGGACCTCAGAGGGTTAAGGCAAAGGGATTCCCAACCAAGTACTGAAGACGGACATATCGTTTTGAAAGTACCATATTTTGATTGATTTGATGTGATCCTAATATCTTTCTTTTTTTCTGCAACAACTGAGAAGTAAATGGTGATGTCTTCACAGTATTCTTATATTTTGAATTCCTGTTTTCGTGGGTTTTATGAGCTGGAAGCCCAAACTATGTACAAATAAACAACTAAGTACTTGAATCTATAATCTATGAAAGTGTATTCTAATTTTTTGGAAGGGGTCTGTAGTTTAATTCATAAACTTTTCATGACCAGCAACAGAAACCTACAGAAACCTTCATAAAAGCTAATTCCAACAAGTGTTAGCTGTCATAAAGGCTGGTTAGGTCATTTGGACTGAATTGGTCTGAATTGGACTAGTTTGTCCAGCACATCCCACAGATGCTCAATCGGACTAAGATCTGGGGAGTCCAAGTTAATACCTTTCACTCTTTGTCATGCTCCTCAAACCTTCCCTGAACAAATTTTGCACTGTGGTAGGAATCATTGTCCTGCTGGAAGAAGTCACTGACATCAGAGAATACTGTTACCATGAAGGGGTGTACCTGGTCTGCAGCAATGTTTAACACCCACATGAATGCCAAGATTTAAGCAAAACATTGCCCAGAGCATCACACTGCCTCCACCGCATTTCCTTCTTCCCATAGTGCTTCCTGGTCCCATCACATAAAGTGAAGGAAAAAGTGATTCACTAGACCAGGCCACCTTCTTCCATTCCTCCATGGTCCAGTTCTGATGCATATATACCCACTGTAAGTGTTTAAAGGGGTCAACATGGGTCAGCAAGGGCACTCAGTCTGTGATCAGTCTGTGGCCACGCAGCCCCATGCACAGTAAACTGCACTGCACTGTGTGTTCTGACACCTTTCTGTCATACCCAGCATGAACTTTTCCAGCAGTTTATGCTACAGTAGCTCTTCTGTGGGACCAAACAGGCTAGCCCTCGCTCCCCGCATCAGTGAGCCTTGTTTGACTTTGACCCTCTCACTGGTTCACTGGTTGTCCTTCCTCGAACTCTTTTTGTTAGGAACTATTCACTGCAAACTGGGGATAGTCCACAAGACCTGCTATTTTGGAGATGCTCTGACCCCCTCATCTAGCCTTCAGAATTAGGCCCTTGTCAAACTCGCTTATGCGTCTTATGCTTGCCCACTTCTCCTGCTTCCAACACATCAACTTCAAGAACTGAATGTTTATTTGCTGCCTAATATATCCCACTCCTTGAAAAGTGCCATTGTAACAAGATATATTTCATTTGTCAGTGGTTTTAATGTGGCTGATCAGTATATTTGCTGATTGCAAACCAACTAAGAAAACATACCCATTACACATAAAAATTGTGTGTGTGTCTGTGTGACAGACAGAGAGAGAGAGAGAGAGAGAGAGAAACAGAGAGAGAGAGAGGAGAGGAGAGTGAGAGATGTAATGTGTGGCCTTCCCTGTCCTCGTTCGTCCCTGAGGGAAAAGTCTTGCCTCCCGGCGATCCCAGGAGAAACAGTCAAAGTCACAATTATGTGTCCCATATGTGCAACACTTCTTGGTACACTTACAAGCAGCTTACAACAGATCACAGTTAGAACAGTGTAACAGTTTGAATAGAGATGTATTTACAAAAAAAAGCATATTACAAAAATGTGTAGAACATACCTTAAACTTCAAAATTCTTAACTGTATCTAAAAGCACATTCAGACAGTGTAAAGAGTACCTGGCCTTTTCGAATGGTGCAAAAACAAAACAGTTCATAATAACGGGGCCTTTCAAAGGTTTTGATATGAAAAAATGACCCCAAATTCCTTCTGTGAAGTTTTCCAGCAAAGAGACAAAGGAAAATAGGGAAAGTGTTCATTTTAAAAGTATTTATCACTGACTTTGTTGGAAGAAGGCTGCATGTACGACAGATTTGAATTCTAAATTCAAGTCTGAGTTACGTCAGGATAGGCTAAGTTCTATCAGGACAGGCTGAGTTTGATCAGGACAGGCTGAGTTTAAACGGGAAAGGCCAGGCTGAGTGCAGTGAGGACAGAAATGTAATATTGGATCATTTGCCTCAATGAGTAAATGGATCTGTATTTTGTTGAATTCTTAATCTGTTTTTCTTAATGTACTTTTAGTACATTAATTTAGTAAAAGTAATGATAATTTAGGTTATACTTGTGCGGAAATATAGAAAATTATAAAGGATTCACAAACTTCATAAAACTCCATTGCCACTGTAGGATATTAATGAACATCTAGTCAGCCACTCCAGCTTTAACTGTAAAGAACCTCAGTGTCACTATGGATCCTGATCTTTCATTCGATACTCATATAAGTACCGTTACTAAATTAGCTTTCCTTCACCTACGAAACATTGCTAAGTTAAGAAGTGC
>JBBPCY010000032.1:18452775-18463757 GCA_037974405.1 Brachyalestes nurse | reverse complement strand
AAGACTATAGACAGTTAGGCCCTCTACGGCTAACAGAGTTGGTTTTAGTGTCCAGAGAGGTAAATATTGTTGGAGAATAACACTGAGGGTTCCTTCATGCCAGTCATGAAGTTCAGTAGAAGTTTGAAAGGGGTGTGTAAGCAGACGATTTACTGAAATCACATTCAAGTTTTGATCTGTGAGGTCATCTCTGCCCTGAAGGACACAGGGCCTTGGTGGTGATGGTGATGATGCCAAGCCCCGCTTTTACAGTGTTCATTTACAATGTTCGGTGCCATTGGCTTCACTGAGGTATTCGATGAAGTGATCATGACTGATTCCCTGAAAGCAGAAGCTACTACTCTGCATACGTAAATACACTCCTACTGTATATGAGCACACAATAAATAAACCTTCCTAGAGGAAGTTCCACAAGTACATGCGGAAGTGGTTAATAATACAGATTAGTACAGGATCAGGGAAAGCAGCTCTTAATTTTAATGTACATTAATAGAACAAGATTTTATCTGGGTGCATTTGTCAGCCCATGAAATGTCCACACAAGGTGAAAGGTGATGGGGTTTTACATTGTGTATGTAAGTAAATCAGTCAATCAATAATAAAGGTTTGACTCTAGACCATGATACCTGAGGGTCCCTTCTGTGTGGAGCTTGCCTGGTTTTTGCCAGGAGTTCCAGTTTCCTTCCACATTCCAAAGGTGTGCATGTCAGGTGAAATGGAGAAGCGAAAGTGCCCTCAGGTGTGGCAGTCCGTGTTTAGCTTCTGTGTGTCTGCCCTGTGATGGACTGGCGACATGTCCAGGGAGTTTCTATGCCTTTTCACCTCATGACTGCTGGGATAAACTCCTGACAACCCTGGTTATTATTTTTTATTTTGTTTTTATCTTATACACTCTATTGATCCCTCTGCATTTACCCTTTCACCCGAAGGAAGAAGTGGGCAGACAGCAACTCGGGGGCGGGGGGGTGGCGGTGTGTGGGCACACTACCTCGCTCAAGGGTACCTCAGTGGTGACACTGACAGTCCTGGGATTCGAACCCATGACCTTCCCACCCCAGGGGCAATGCCCTAACCACCCCAGGCCACCAACTGCCCCAAACTGGATAATGAATTAATTCAAATTTTAAAAATATAGCTGTAATAGTACCTTGACTCATGTACTTCAACAAGGCCTGGTGAGATCTGCTGTAATTACACAGCATTTCTTCTAATATGATCTAGCAACAGTCACTACAGTTAGGGAAAGTCTAAGGTATGCCACCAAGCACACTGCAAGATTGTAAGATTGCTCTCCAAGCAACTAAATGCCTTCCTACACCAGAATCTATAATCAGGTGAAGACGTGGGCTGAAATGTTATCCTTCCACATAGCAAAGTGAACCTGAGGGGCAACTTCACCACAGCTGGGGTGGTGCTCTTGCAAGCACATTTTTGTTTAATGCGGAAGAAAAGAATCATGTTTTGACATGTAGATTGGATTTACCAGGCAGTGTGTTGGCTTTTCTGGTTCATAGGTGTTATTATGCTTTTATGACCTGTGCATTTTATCTGCCCTCCCAATGTGAACGTGTGAGTCTTCGACAGATTGGAACAATAATGTGAGCTTATTTGCCTGGAAGTCATACATTCACAGGGCAGTTTCAGTTTCAGTGGAGGGCGAGACACTGCAAAGTATTTCAAGTTTCTTTGTGTCTTGAGATTCTTTGTAATAAGCACAGAGCAGAGGTCCTGGTTATGAGTTTAAGGAATCATTTGAAAAATCTTTTGATTTTCCCAAGATGTAATCAATTAACAAAGAGATGTTTGGTGTCCAAGTTAATTTAACAAACACCTGAACTGCTTCTGTACAAAAACGCCAATAGAATGTCTCTCAACTCACCCTGAATTCAGCTCATAAGAGTGACATAAATATATCGCTATGTTTTAGGAGTCACTGTGAGTTTTGAAAGAAGCAAGACTTCCAATGGTCTGATGATCACTGTCACAAAAACTCATTCTGCATTAGCCCTCCTACTATTGAGGCACTTGAGAAAACAGGCCCTGTTGTCTATAGTTCACTTTCCGGGGTCAGTTTAAAGGCTTGAAATCATACGGTGTCCTAAACCACATGGATAACTCTGTGGATGTACTTGGAGCTTCAGCAGGTTGAGGGAAGTTTTGAGGATGTATTAATGAAAAATGATTTGGGTGTCTGTTGACTTCTAGCAACGTTAGCCTCAGAGCTAAACTAAACAAGCAAAATTAAGATACCAAGCATGCCTTGGACAATCTGGTAAAGGTCTGATGTTTCACTGTACTTTTCCTTTAAAGCAAGGAAAGCACTGAAGTGTGGGAAAGTGTAGGGGAGTGGGTCTACAGGAGTTAGGAAACACTATAAGGTTGTGATGGTAATGAGTAATGATGGAAATGGGTGTAGCATAACCATTGAAAGATGTAGGAAAAACATAAAAATAGAGGTAGCACACTGCTCCATTCATATGAACTTCAGGTTTTCATTCTGTTTCTATCATCAGGATGTCAATCTACTCAGTTTAGTGATTTCCCCCACAAAACCAACTTTAAAAGAGGAGAATGGGACACAAACTGGACGTCCAGATCCTGAGGCAGACAATGCAAATGGCTGCAGCCGGCTGGGAGAGCGGGCGTGATGCTGTCCCTAATCCAAAGTAAATGGACCTGTTTTTATTTTTATCCTCCCAGCCTTATATCCACGGCCCAGCACGTCTCCGCCCTCCTGGTATAGACGACTGAGAGTGGGGCGTGTGTTCGTTGTGCGTTCAATGTCAGGCTCGGGTGCGTCTCTGGAATGGGGCAGTGACATCACTGGCCGATCTTGAGGTGTGCACAAAGGCTTCTTAACAGGAAGAACAGGTATTATGTAAAAACTGTCTGCAGGTCACTTATAGTCGATCTGACTGCTTAGGCAGCGCATGCGAAAAGGAAACTGCTGGTCAGAACTGGGAGTTTTTAAAATACAGTACCCGTCAGACTCGGCCAGTACTGGTGAAAAATGAAAGGAAAAAGAAAAACACAGTCATAAGCCTGAGTGCCTGAATGGTGTTTCGTTTTTAAACTTTGGAATCACATCATAATCATCATTTATGTGAATACAGTGTATATTGAAATGCTATTAAACATCTCAGTGTCTAGCGTACGGTATTTCAATATGCCCTGTATAAGTCATTAGAATAAAATAACGATTATTATGTTATTCCAACCTTTGAAGATGAAACACAGTTCAAGCACTCAGGCTTTTGATCATTTTTTAAAAATGCAGTACCAGTAAATGTGTTCTGTACTAGTAAAAATAAAAAAGTCATAAGCCTTAAGGGCTTGAATTTCTTTAAGCTAGACACTTTGAGATTATTCTTATTCAATATATCAAGTTTTTTGGGCGCCATGAAGTTATGAAGTGATGCAGAGTATGCTTCAGATATTTATTTACTGTAGATCTGCCTTCAGGTTTGATCACTATGTTTCAAACACAAATAATTCTGGATGTTCTACAAATTTCTTGGTCATTAAGGAATCATCTACAGTTCATTTTCCCATCTGGTGGTCTGGTGGTTAGGGAGTTGCCCCTGCCATCAGAAGGGTGTCGGTTTAAATCCCAGGACTGCTAGTGGCACCTCTGAGGTATCCTTGAGTAAAGTACTGTCCCCACACACTGCTGCCCGGGCGCTGGGTTCCTGGCTGCCCGCTGCTTCACTTAATGAGTGGGTTAAATGCAGAGGAAGAATTTCACACTGTTCACATATGGCAAACGGTCACTTTACTTTAAAGCTAACGTTTCTTAATATTCTTAACAGCTTCTTACTTATGGTTTGAAACCTGTTGTACATCATTAAGTGCAGTCAAATCAGTTCCAACTCCTGGTGACCATCTGGAAAGTGTTTCTCCCAAAATTCTTGTCCTCTGTTTGACTATTTAGGCCTCTTAATGGCCCGCTCGTGATTTCTCTGATTGTATCCATCCATCTTTATGCTGGCTGTCCACTTTCAGCCTTCCTTCAAGTGTTCCAAGCCTGACTGTCTTTTCAGATTAATCTGTTCTTTTCGTAGTATGTCCAAAAAGAAAGGCCTCAGTTTGGTTGCAGTTTGGAGGCTTGATTTGGTCAATTATCAAGTTGTTTGTCCAAGGTACTCTCGAAAGTGTCCGCCGGCACCAAAGTTCAAAGGCATGAATTACTTTTCCTTTGTTGTTTTTATAGGGTCTGTCTGTCCCACTTATAAAGAACCAGGGAGAAGATCATAGTGTGGACAGTATTTTATGATACTTCCCAATTTTCCCCCCAGTTTAGTGTCCAGTTTCCTCCTCTAGCTATTACTCCACCAATCATATGATACCACTGATGTTGGAGGGTAAAGGCTAGCAACTTCTTCCTCTGAGTGACTGGTTAAAATCACACTGAGTGGGGTAAGATAATTAAGCAACTCCCTGCCGAAGAATGGAGAGCTACATTATTATAACATTTTTTAAAGATCATGCTCCTTCATCGTTGTTCTCATGAGTGCCAGCTTGCCTGTATTTCTTGACTGATGTATCTTTTGTTAATACGTGATAAAATCCCATTTCCATACGTTTTTTTGCTATGAGTGTGTTGTCTGCATATAAAATGTATTGGTGTTTCTTCCACAAACCTTTATCATCTTCTTCCAGTCCTGCTTGTCTTATTATATCTCTAGAGTACTAGCAGTTCATTAAAATAATCTACCCGTAACAAATTACTTTTACGTGTTTTAACAAGGTGATTCCTGAAATAGATATGAAATAAATTGTGAAATTCCTGTAAATACTGAAATCGGTTGATTGTTTTCTACTTTTAGTGCTGTGTCCGAGTGTGCAATGACCTGGTGGTTCTTCCACAAATCTTTATTATCTTTATCCAGCCCTGCTATTCTTATTATATAGAGTAGCAGCAGTATGTAAAAATCATGTAACTGTAACAAATTACATTTACATGTTTACATTTACAACAAAGAGATTCCTGACTTTTGAGTGTACATACTGAAATTTGTGCATCTGTATGAACGTGTTTGACTGGAAAAAAGCATCAAAACATAGATAGGATATAAAAGTCCTTCTTTGGATGCTCCCTAACAACAAGGGGCTAATTTGCTTGCAGCTGGAGAGTGATGTAAAGTGTCACATGCTGCTGTATATAACAGTGTTGCTGTAAAAGATGGATTCTAATGAATTCCAGTGGTCTGGCCGTGGTATGTGGTTTCACCAAAGGCCCCTTTGGCTGTTGGTCTTCTTCTCGAAAACTGCTGGCACGCCTCGCGGGCATGAAAACGAAGCTAATCAGGAGATTTCAGTCCCTACCTAAGGGAAAACGGGAGATTATGTCATGCAGGAAACTAGCTGGCCGAGAACACTACCATAAAAAGCACTTTGCTTGAAATCCCGAAGGCAAAGCTCCTGCCATTCCTGGGGGAGGGGTTCAAAATGCACAGCCTTAACAGGTAGCAAGAAGACAAAAGGAGGCGCTTCTGAGACATCCACCTGAAACCAGGAAACCTTTTAGATCAGCTTTTCTCATTCAAAACATGAGGAACGTCTGTTTTCCAGTCTTTCTGGCTCATCCCCCTCGCTCTCCTTTTAAAAGAAGGTTTACAGTACAGCTCAGCATTAACATAAGAACAAAAACAAACAACATCTGGGTGGGACATCTGGGCTTGAGTCACTCCCTTTTTGATGAGGCTACCATATTTTGGTATGAAATTGGGGCCTAAATTTAGCAGTGCGGTTGGCATCCGGAGAGAGAGAGAGAGAGAGAAAGGGAGAGAGAGCCGCATATCCCCTATGGGCAGGCCGCCCTGTGAGGAACAATGCAGGCCTTCTGCAGGGGAACACCCGCTCCTGCCTGCAACTCAGCCTTTTGCCTTATATGGTCGCGAAGGCAGCTTCTGGTGCGATTGGCTCCCGGACATCCCAGGAAAGGGCGTTCGCATTTGCACCAGCAAATAACCTCGCAGCACCTGTCCCAGCATGTAAATGAAGAGAACAGGCAGGACTGTGCAGCACTAAGGAGACCATTGACCTGACCTGTAATCCCATTATTTTCCCATCACTGGGCATTTAAACCATGGAAGGGCAGCAGAGAAAGTAAAAAAAAAAAAAGAAATATATATACTATATATATAAACAAGTGCCAATGTGTTAAATCATATTAAAGCCCTTATCCAGTGCTGTATTATAATACAATATTTGCCTATTCTTAAATGCAGATGACTTAATAGTTACTGCCATCCCTACACATGGAAAGGCAGTAGAGGTGGAAAAAACCAAAACCAAAACAAGTTGCAAATACTTCTCGAGTACTGTAACACTCACGCAAGGCTGCGCTATGATGTAAACTTGATGTGCGTGGCACAAGGGTGTGATTACTCATGACCAAATAATGCTAATAACAGCATAACAGTATTATGAACTTAATGAGTAAGATTTTTTCAGGCAAAAATGAAGTTCTGTGGGTTAAACCTGGGGAGACTGAAGCTTTTTCCATCACAGTCACTGGAGGTTATCATCATTATTCAATTTAAACACCTAATTACATAAAACTAATCCGGCTCAAAGCAAGAGTTCGGGGCAAAGGGGCGGCCTAGTGGTTAGAGCGCTACCCCTGCACTCAGAAGGTTGTAGGTTCAAATCCCAATTGCTAGTGTCTTCACTGAGGTACCCTTGAGCAAGGTACCGTCCTCACACACTGCTTTCCGGCCCCACATTGGTGGCAGCCCACTGCTTCACTTGGTGAATGGGTTAAATGCAGAGAAAGAATTTCACACTGTTCACACTGTGATGTGTTCACATGTGACTATAAGGGGCTACTTAACTTATTGGAGAATCTTTAATATATTCTTAATTTATTGTTGTCCACTTTAATTATTTGGCCCTATACTCTATATTGTCCCTATAGACATCAAAATAAGAACAGTGATAACAACGGTTTACATGCACTCACAGCGGACATGCATGTCATGGCAATATTAGGAGTTGAATGGTGCCTGGCAGAATGAATGAACAAACATATTTTGTTACAAAAAAAATATATCACCAATTCAGTGCACACATTTCTATGAATTGTGGGTTTCCAGAAAACAACACAGGGTCAAAATTATACAAATAGCAAATATAATACTGAGGACTTTGTGAAGGCCTTTTCAAAACCAGCTATGATTTATGTTTAGGGTCCTGCTGGAACATCCAGTTCAGGATTCAGTCTTCTGGTTTAACTCATAATCTTCCTTTATCATTACTCTGTTTACCACCATGCCAGTGTCATTGAGACTGAATGTCTTTCTGCTCTAAGCACACCTCTGATCATCGTTTGAACCAGTATATGTAGTCCCATTTTGACGTTGTGTTGTTTTCAGGAACCCCCCAATTTGTTCAGTTTTGTCCACCGGTATGAAGATGTGTGGTGTTTAATCTTTCTGTGACAGAAAACATCTTCGAAAGAAAAAAAACTGCCATGACATTCATGTCGGCTACATGTGAACATAAACTTTTTGCCAAGAACTCTATCTATATGTTTCTCTTTATAATCAATCTACAATCGGTCTATATCTGCCTCTCTGTAGCCCGTATCAGCCCATACCATCTTTTCACTCTAAGCAAAACAAAATTGTGCGGAAATCTGAAAAACTGCACGTTCGCAGCAAATAATCCACAATACAAAAATAGCGAGGTTAGGGACGGCCTGAGGAATGACTGACACATTCCTCAGGCACTTAAATCATATAACCTACAATCAAGCTCCTCATTGGTTGATTTTTTTTCTTGGTGAGTGCCTAATCCATCTATCACTATGAAACACAAGGTATGCTTACCCTACTTTAATTTACCCCTAAAAATACACCAATTTGAATTAAGTGGCTATTCATTTGTGAACCGATCCCTTCATTTTTTACCTTAAAAGTGGATCTAAGGCACGAGTGTGAAACCCCTTAATCTTACGCATAGGGCATTAATTCAATTATTAAGAGGGCCATTTTGAAAAAGTAAGAGGAAAGATTCACTAGATTTACCCCTTAACCAGCCTTTATCTGTGCACTTTCCCCCTTAATTTTACTTAATTTCCTGGAAATTAAGATAAAAATAAAGGCAATTTTAAGGGCTAAAATTAAGGGGTTTGGTTTCGTAGTATATATCAAGGACATGCCCTGTCTGTAGCTTTATATCAAGCTGAAATAAAGTGTGACACATCTATACGACCTTGTTAGTCATTATATTCCAAAACCATTAAGACGGAGTAGCTCCCTCCTTGTAGTTATAAGTGTTTCTGCTGTTCAAGGTTTTCCAGTAAGAATTTATGCTCGTTGGATCAAAAAAGCATTTGTGAGGTCAGGCACGAATGTTGTACAAGAAGATCTGGCTCACAATCGCTATTCCAGTTCATCCCAAAGGTGTTCATTTGGGTTGTGGTCAAGCCACTGGAATTCCTCCACACCAAGCTCATCAAATCACGTCTTTATGGATCTCACGTTATGCACAGTGGCTCTCACTCTGGAACCAAAACGTTCCTTCTCCGAAGTATTGCCAAAAGCTTAGAATCATATAATTCTCCAGAATGTTTTTCAAGATTCAACTGAATCAGAATCGTTCAGCAGGTTTGCACGATTCATTACGCAGATCATATTTAAGGCCACCGAGTTCTTCAGTATTAACCACTCTACTATTCTACCTTTCTGTAAAGACTGCATTGCTGTGTTTGATATAGGCTAACTTACACGTCGTAGTAACGTGTGCCTGAAATACGTGGTGTCCACACACTTTTGACCATAGTGTAACGTTACCAATCTCACTATAGGTCCACTGGGAAGCATTTTGTCTTTGAATTGCAAATGCATTTAGATTTTAATACACGTAAATTATACACATGCTAAAAAAATAAACATATTGACCTCTATACGAATGCTAAAACATCATAAGTTCCTAGTTGCAGACGTTTGTGAGCAGTGAGATTTTGAAATATACCTACGCCATCTTGTGGCTGGAGTTTGTATTACTAATCCTCACCACTCTTAGAAATCAAACCAACCAGGCTATTATACAAAAATATATCGGCCACCTTGTCCTACACAAAAAAAGACAGAAAAACAATGAAATGAGTCTGGCAATTAAGGCACTTTTAATGCAAAAAGCATCACCTGAGGCATTACACAGAGCAGCACCTGGAGTTTCAGCATAGTTATAAAAGTGTCACACTGACCAGAGTTTGCCAGAAGCCTTGTAGCCCAAAGATCAGTTTTAAATGATCTGAACACTACGATACTTTTGGGAAACCCAGGCCAGCACATTCACATTCTCCTAGTCTTTACCTCAGAGAAACACATTTGCACTGAACAGACTGCATTACTTTTGACTTTGGAACACTCAGTATGTACATTAGTCAGGAGGTAGAATGGAAAACACTTTGCTTGCCCTCATGCGCCTTCCAAACCAGAGCTTTTTGTTTCTTCTTCTTTTTTTTTTTAAACCAGCCAAATGCAAATATTTTACTGCATATTGTACCTGTAACAATGCATTCACTAGCAAGCAATGCAAAACATGTGACGAGTTTGATTGATCCATTCAATTCCAACCTCTTGCGTGGAGCCCTCAGAGCAACGTATCAAATGAATTTGTAAAACGACTTGTCAAAAGACTTTAAAACATAAATCAAAATCCTTTGTTGGAAAAAAAGTATAGATTTAAATAATAAAAAAAAAACAGAACAAAATCAAAAGGTTCCAACACCAATCAATATTGTGAACCATTAAGGCACTGTGAACTGTAGACGCTTCGGTTTAAAATTTGGTTCCCGATAAATTAATCTTCCATCAATGGACTGCAATGTTCTCCAGGTCCGTGTTTAACTGAGCAAGAAACTGCAAAAGAAGAAGGAAAAGCAGTTCAGTTCAAATGAACCATGGGCATTAAACTGTAATCACCTTCTCTATTCTCAAATATTTAAATTACTTATGTTTAAAGTTAGACAAGCTTTTATACCTAATTCCTGGCCCTCATCGATTTATTAATTAACCCCCCAACCCCACTACTAGAGTGGTCTAGAATAATACACCAAGCAGTTTTGGATTATGGCTATAATCCAAAACCAAGCAGGGATCTTGAATTTCTTGTAAACACACATAACTTCATCTTGTAAAAGATATGATGGGCAGAGTGCAGGAGTAGTCTTATGTTCACTCACAAAGCAAAAAAGTTCATTTTGACAAAACGTTTAAGAGAATTTGATTTGGATTTAGATCAATCCAATCCTTCCATTCAGCTTATCTGTTCCAGGTATAAAGTATAATTATATACAGTGCCTGACATAAGTCTTGTCACTTAACCAAGTTGTAGGAACAACAAATAATAACTTGACTTGTAGTAAATCAGGTTGAATCAGAAATGGCTTATAAGAAAGGCAAAGCCCTCTAGATTATGCTTAGTATACCAAAATAAAGTTTTGCATCACTCATTGAGTTGTATCATTTAGGACAGAAAGGTCAAATTTTGCCTGGACAAAAGTCTTTTATATACAAAAATAGTGTAGAAATTATACATATACTTTTATTTAGAATACACAAACATGCTACAAGAACATCAGAACATAAAGTCATGGTGCCTTGGAAAAAAGAATTCATAACGTGTATAACTTCCATGAGCTTGGAGGAACTTGTTGATAAAGTCATCTGGAATGGCAAAGAAAGCATTCTTGCAGGAATCCCAGAGTTCATCAAGATTCTTTGGTTTCATCTTCCAAGCCTCCTCCTTTGTCTAACCCCAGACATGCTCAATAATGCGAGTGTTATGGACTTTAACAAGCTGTGAACATCAGGACACTTTTTCATGTTGCACCCAGTTATTAATGTGAAAGCCCTTGTGTTTATTTTGTCCAGGCAAAACTTGACCTCTCTGTCCCAATGAAATGATACAACTGAATGAATGATGCAAAACTTTATTTTGGTATAATAAGCATAATCTAGAGGGCTTTG
>JBBPCY010000032.1:18409643-18444300 GCA_037974405.1 Brachyalestes nurse | reverse complement strand
TGAAGGAGGTTCAGATAGAAGGACGTTGTATTGAAAATGTAAAAAAAAAAAAAACGAACGTGAACGAGTTCATTTTTTAGCTGTGAACTTGGGTCGAAATTTTTAAAAATGAACTATGAACGTGAACTAGCTCATTTTTATTTGAATGAACTGTATGTTGAACTAGTTCTTTTTCAGAGTGAACTGGCACAACACTGGTTTGACAATCATCTTCATTTTATATTCAAGAAACAATACAGATGAAAGTGAATTTCATAAAGTGAGTTGGATGGTGAGCAATCTGTCCATGGACACAGTGTGTATTAAGTGTCCCAGTACTTTTGTCCATATAGTGTCAAATGTTAATGAACACTCTCTCTGGCTGGTGACCTAGTTGCTAGAGAGTTGCCCCTGCGATCAGAAGGACACAGGTTTGAATCCCAGGTCTACCAAGAGGCATATAGACTTTAACATGGAGTTGGTCCCCACTTTGCAGCCATAACAGTTTCCACTCTTCTTGGAAGGCTTTCCACATGATCTTGGAGTTTCTGTGGGAATTTGTGTCCATTCTTTCTGTAGAGCATTTATGAGGTTCAGGCAGTGATGTTGGACGAGAGGGCCTGGGTTGTTCTTCGTTCCAGTTCATCCCAAAAGTGTTTGATGGGCTTTAGGTCAGGGATAGAATGTTGATTCAATCAGTCTAAAATATTTTATGCTTTGGCTTTGAGTGGGACTAAAATATGAGACATACTGGTAGTATTTACACTGCCAAACTGATCTAGTCAGAGCATTATTATTCCAAACGTAAATGTAACCTGATATCACAGTGTATTTGGAGTATTTCTCAATACAATAAATTTGGATTTTTTTTTAACACGAACGTGTATATTATCAATTTGAGAGGTTTTGGAGTTTCTGTGGGAATGTGTTCATTTTGTAATTTATGAGGTTCAGGCGGTGGTGTTGGACGAGAAGGCCTGGCTCACAGTCTCCATTCCAGTTCATCCCAAAGGTGCTGGGTCAGGACTCTGTGCGGGCCAGTCAAGTTCTTCCACACAGAACTCATCTAACAATGTCTTTATGGGCCTTGCGTTGTGCATTGGGGAAAAATCATGCTGGAATAAAATAGTTTCTTTCACAAACTAGGTCCACAAAGTTGGAAGTATGGCGGTGTCCAAAATACCTTGGTATGCTGAAGCATTAAAATAGCACGTCTCTGGAAGTAATAGGGCCCAAACCCTGAAAACATGTGTGTCCTAATACTTTTGTCCACATAGTGTGTCGCGCTCCCCCTCCTCCTGGGTCCAGGGTTGTTATCCGGTTCTCTGTCGCGGGGCTGCGCCGCTCAGTGTCCGGGCGGAGCGAGGCTGTGCTGGGGAAGATGGCGGCGTCGGTCCTCCCTTCTGACTGGATCAAAAACTGGGAAAAATCCGGCAAAAATGATTTGTGAGTGAGGTTACGCCTGACAGACAACTTTTCTTTAGCAAAACTGCCTCCGGGTTGTATTCTTTCAGAGTATAATCCCCGTTATTAAATAGATAAACAATACACAGAGGTACTTTTCTTCATTGTCATTTTCTCGCCTCGCTTTTTCCTTCGGAGGCGGTTAGCATTAGCTTGCTAGCTGAGATAAGATTCTTACACCTTAATTGTGTGAATATAAGCAGTGAAACGTGACATATTTATTGAAAATTCAATGTTTATATGATTGTAAACACTATAGGACAATAACTCGATATTTTGACATCACTATCGTGACTCTGTTGGTCTGTAGTTAGCTGCATTAGCATTAGAGTTCAGGCTAACCGTTGCTGGCTAACCTTAGCCATTTGGAAGATAGGGACAGTTCGATAGCATAGGGGTGTGTAAACATTCTTTATCTGTTTTTGACACTTAACTGAAATCAAGAGAATAAATAAATTCATAGTCTTAGTTAGCTGTTTAGCTTCCCAAACCATAGAGGTCACAAATGTTTTCCATTAGCTTTTCAATCAGAAAGAAGCTCCCTTTCTAAAGCATAGTAAAATCATAAATAGTAAAATGAATCACCAATAGAAGATGATGGTGTAAACTAGGTATACATAGTATCAGAAATGGACCAAGAAGGCGGTTTTATGTATAAAAATACATCAGTAAAATGGGCTTTTGCTCAAACTGAAAGCAGCTAATTTAGCCTTATGTTGGCTAGGTAAATAGCAATTTGTCCCGCATTTCTAGTTACTGAGTGATTTTAGACAAATGTAAGTATTCCACCCCTTCAGATAATGAACAAAGATTTTTCTTTGGGAGTAGATGACACAGCGGGTGAGAACTAACTTTATTTTAGGGTATTTGGAGTTGAGAAACAACGACAGAGAGACATTAGCCGTCACTAGCAGTGGCTAGCACGTTTTGGTGCAGTTTTGGCTCCTCACATGCTTGACCAAAACATAAGTGTGATTTCTCCCTATAAAAATTAATGCAGAACTGTTTCTGTAAATCTGTAATGCTTTGGGTTTATGTGTGTCGTTTCACAATGTGTGGATTAGCTATTGGCCTTCCATTACCACTTACTTTTAGTTTCAGGCCTCCGTTAACGGCAAGATGTTTTGAAAGCAAGTTCATAATCCATAACGCTAAACAAATAGTACGTTTCTGGGAAACGTACTTTGTGTTGTTTGAATGTTTACAGGGTTCTTTTTAGAGGGCTGCTATTCTGAAGGGACTAGTTTTATATTTAGGTGGAATGCACCTGTAATGTCCTGACCCATTTGCATGGTTAGGATACACCTTATGGACAAAAGTATTGGGAAGCCTGACCATTACACCAATTGTGACTTTAATGACATTACATTCATATACATAGACTTTAAAATGGAGTTGCCCCCCCCCCCCATTGTAGCTATAACAGCTTCTGCTTTTCTTGGAAGGCTTTCCTCAAGATTTTAGAGAGTTTGTGTGGGAATTTGTGCCACATTCATGAGCATTCATGAGGTCAGGCACTGATGTTCGCAATCTCCGTTCCATTTCGTCCCAAAGGTGTTGGATGGGGTTGAGGTCAGGGCTCTGTCAGTGCGCTCCACACCAAACTCATCCAGTTATGTCTTTATGGATCTTGCTTTGTACACTGGGGTACAGTCACACTGGAATAGAAAAGGGTTTTCCCCAAACTGTGTTCACAAAGTTGGAAGCATGGCATTGGTATGCTAAAACATTAAGTTTAACTTTCACTGGAAGTAAGGGGCCCAGATCGATAAAGTGGATCTCTGCACAAATGGGCGTTCCATACCAAACCATAAAATAAACATTTTTTTGTCATCTTACATGTTTTAATGTTTGGATGCTTCAAGTAGGATAGCTTCATTTGGGCTGTAGAACAAAGAAGGTAATGTTTATTCAAGCGTAGTCTTTAAAATATCTGATGTTTTAGCTTTAAGTGGGACTAAAATATGAGAAATACTGGTAGTGTTTACACTGCTACACCTCCCTGTGCAAAACTGATCTAGTCAGAGCATTATTAATCCTAACATAAATGTAATCTGATATCACAGTGTAGCTGGAGTATTTTTCAATACCATACATTTGGATTTTTTTTTAATACTAACATGTATGTTATCAGTTTGAGAAGTTGTGCAAAAACCTTACAGTATGTTGTATGTGTACTGTTTTTTTTTTTTTAATTAAAAACACTCCATGTTTTCTCACAAATTCTGTTTTTGGTTTACAGCCTGCAGTTGTGTCAGGATCTGGCAGGGAAACCCAGCAGTGAAGTGTTCCTGAAAGGTGAGTATGAGTGTGGGATGTTATGATAATTGTGCATACACTTACCATCGGAACAAAACGGCAGTCATATGTTTATTCTAGATTCAGGAGACAATGTAGATGAGTTGGATGGTGAGCAATCTGTCCACATCTACAGTGTGTCTTAAAAGTACAAAATAATCATCAGAAATTGCAGTGAAAGCAGCAGTCCTCATGATTTGTAGCCTGAGACTTTAGGACAGTATGCCATTACTTTTCAGTGTGCTGCTTTTTCTCCTCTTTAGCTTTCTATGGTTGTTTGAATTTGACAACTCTTTAGGTCTCCAACTGTTCTTCTATAACTGGCTTATTTATTGAAGGTTTTGTAGAAATTGTCCAATTTAACAGTTCTCACAGTTTTATGGAGACATACATTTAAATGACACTAGAGGCCCGAATTAGAATGTTTGTAATATTTGTTTTCCCCCAAGTGTCTCCAAAATTCATTTTTTGAAATGTAAACAAAATTATTCAGAGGGGTCTGATTAGAAATGGTGTGTGCAGAATTTTTACTTGACAGAAACCAGGTGTGTCAATGTCTACAATGCAAATATGGCCTTTTATTTTTGAACCCCTCCACCATGAGTGGTTTCTGAAAATGTTTTATGCCAACATTGTCTCAGAACTATGGGAAATCAATGTCCCTGGCATCAGTAAACATATTCGTGACAGTGTATTCAGTAATATGTTTCTCTGGAACGAAACATTAAACCAACATTAAAATGTTTCTTTGCTTGTGATGCTGTGTGTTTGTGTTGTTCCTCTTGCAGCATTTTGCATAGCTAAGAGATCATAGCTGATACGATCACTGTGTAAAAGTACTTTATAATCAGGAATGATTTGCACATTATTTTGTGACCAGACCACTCTTTTTAAGGTTTACCTGGTGACACTGTTTTCATTCCACAGATCTCCAGACGGCCTTGTATGATCTTTGCTGGCACGTCATCCAGGGCAGCCTAAAGGTTGATGTGGCCGCTAGCCTTCTGGCTGATGTTATGGTGAGTGGCCCAACTTTCCACACCGCAATTAAAGATGGCTTTAAAAAAAGCAGAGATAAAGAATGGCTCATACACCTGATACACCATGGCTTGTTTATCCATGAAAACCATGCTGATTGTGGCGAGAAGCTTTAATGGCAGTCTTAAGCTTGTCAAGTATGACAAAAATAATACTTTTTGCCAAAAGAAAAAAAAATCAAACTAGGCATGCCACGACCCCCCCTCGCTTTTTTTTTAAGGCCCCTGTGTGGAAACCTTACGTGTCAGCCAGCACTAATGATGTTTCTTATTCAGAAGCTACTATCTTTTAAAATGAGCTGGTCTTAATTGAAGCACTTCACTTATAACGAGTACCTAGAAAAAATGGTTGAAACTCACAGCTAAAGAAAGACACAGTAACATATAACATATACTATAAGGTAGATTTATTACGAGATTGGATTGCGTTCACTTATTTTTTTTCCTCCGATCCAGCCCGATCAGCACTATAACCGGTACCCAATATGCCTTCTCTATTTTGAATATGGTGTTGCCATTAAAGTATTCTAGTTGTACTTGTACAGGTACAGTATGTAGCACACGGTTCAGGTAATAGTGGGTTTTCAACCCTGATCTGTACACTGAGGCTCCTGGGAACAGTGTCCTGCATTTTTAATATCTGTATTTCATTTCTTATTTTTTTACTGTTGTGTGTAATTGTGCCACTCTTTAATTCAAATCCTCCACGTTTATGTTAGCCGGGAATTCTGATTATCTGTAAAAGGTGCAGCGCTTCATGTGTGTTATGGGTTGGGTCTATTCCTACTTTCTCAGCCAACCTTCGGTTTGTATCTCTAATGTTACTGTGCTGTTTTTGTGACAGATCTTTAGTTGTGAAAGTCCAGCTATCGACTGTAATTGTCGTGAATTGTTATGCCCAGATCTTCACAAAAAATATTCCTTCATTTCTTCATTCATCTTATATACCGCTTATGTACTGAAATGTGGTATTCTGTAATTTCATACTATGACAGGCATATCTATCCTCATTTGGAATCCGGTGGCTTAAACACATTTTGATTGCGATCAGGATCTGCAGTTTGAAATTGTGCACTGCTGTGTTCGTATGCAACCTGTTACGTTGAAGCATTAGGAAATTCTGCTGCTCACATCACATGCACCATAGGCGAACCATAGACTACCAAACCCCAGATTTTGGTTTAGATTCAGAACCATTAAATTGTAAATGAAAAACCATTCATTGGTGTGTTGGGGCTGCTTCTCCTCCTATAGTTTTTAAAATATGCTCATGGTTCCAGTGTCAAAATGTCTGTCAATATCTGGTGCAGTGTGCATGTATTCAGGTTTTTTTTAATTAGTTGATCGGGGGCTGCATATTGATTGTTTTACAGAGTTACCTCTGTAATGTATGGAGAGCAAGAGCGGATGCATGAATTGCCTTCAAAATGTGTCGGAGAAAGTGTCTAGGGATAAAACGTGGGGAAACAAAACACACAGCAGACTCATAAACAGACTTGAAAACACTAAAGCTCAGGTCACTTGTAAAAAAAAAAAAAAGGTTGTCACTGCTGTGGTTCAGCTGTAAAACGTGGCGTGCTGAATGCCGAGTATGAGAAAAGGTGTGGGTTTGAAAAAAACACAATGACGCTGCATTTTTGCACGGAAATGTGTCTAGTTGAAGTTGTTCTTGCTTACGTTGTGCTGGTTCTTTGGTTGTTTGTTTGTTTTCTTTGTGTTGCTTTTTAATTTTACAAGATGTTAAATGTTCACAGGATCACTTTTGTAACCAGATCGGTTGGCGCTTTGGCCCATTAAAGTGCAGCTTTTGCCCTGCAGTTTGTTGTGTGGCAGAATATCTGAGTTCAATATTTACAGCTAATCAGTCAAGTCGTGGAAAGCAGATCTATAGCTGTGTATGCATTTACCCTTACAGGCCATTTCACTGCATTTCACTTAGACTTGCCTTTCTTATTTAATGATGCAATAAAATAGTAGCAAGAGTCATATTGCAACAAATGAAAGACTTCAGTGAAGTAAATTGAAAAATGTCCCCCCTCCACGATATGTTTGAATGCACTGCAGAATCGGTCAACCTGAGGTGACGTGAAATCTGATTTCTTGTAGGTTTTGCGCCCTTTTTACAAACTTTTACATCACTGTGAGTGTGACTGTGAGTGCATGAGAGCAAAGTACTCTGCAGATTGGTTTTGCTGCTGTTGTGACACTTTATCAGGGATGATGAAACTACTGTCCTAAGCAAAGCTGAAGCCTGCTACTGATGTATTACCCCCTTAATTTTTCTGTCCGAGAGTCTTGTCCTTTTGATACTCTTCTGTTTTGGCCTCATCTGTACCAACCACTAAAACTATAAATTATTCGAGCCCTGTTTAAAATGAGCAAGTGGTCTTACAGGGCATTCCTGAACACTCAATTTCTCAGTTAGCTAGATTAGTTAAGCCAGTGCTTGAAGGCTTAAGCCAGTGAATCCTGTTGCTTAATTAAGAAATGTGTCTTTGGTGTTTGCATTTTTGAATGAAGTGTAGTGTAACTCCTTTTGTATTGATGTAAACAGGGAGTTTATACCAACTGTTTTTCTGTTTCAGGAACTGCGAGAGGATTTGCCATCCATTTTAGCTGATGTTTTCTGTGTACTAGGTAAGTGGGGATCCAAATGTAAGAAAAACCATTTATGTTCAGACAGAAAAATCGCCTTTTAATCTTCGTATCTTTAGTGGTTAACCACTAAAGATACATGTACAAATATTAGCAGGCTATTTTTCATTTGTTGCTTCAAAGCTGTCGGTGTCCTATACGATTGAAAGCTGTTAGCCTGTTACAGATGTCACACAGAACATTAAAATGACCTGCTTAATATTGCATAGAGCACCCTTGTGCCACTGAAATAGTCGTGGACTCCAAAAACCACAAGCTGTGGTATCTGGCACTAAGACATTATCAAAATATCCTAAATTCTTTATGAGGTAGGGCTTCCATGAATCTGACTCGTTTGCGCCGCACATCCCACTGCTGCTTGATTGAATTGAATCTAAATGTTCCTCAAACCATTCCTGACCAATATTTGCAGCATGGCAGGACGTGTTAAAACGTGTTGAAAGAGGCCACTGTCATTAGGAAATAACATTGCCATGAAGGGCTACTGCAACAATGTTTAGGTAGACGTCAAAGTAACATCACTGTGAATTCTAGGACCCAAAGTTTCCCAACAGAACATTGCTCAGTGCATCACGCTATGGGAATGCCTTCTAACCATCTAGGCTAGGCCTATACTATTTTTACAATTTCTGTTTACATTTTGATGAGCTATGTCTATATTTTTTATTTCTGTTTACAATTTAGTGTACTGGTGACAATTTTTGTTCTGCTTGTCTTTGAAAACATAACAATGTGAAGTAATGTAGAAAATTGATGGGATGCATCGAGATATCGAATCGAATCATTAATATGATAAGCGTAATCGAATCATGAGGCTAATCAAGGTTCACACCTCTATTATCAGACCAGGATGCCTTCTAGCTTTGCTCAATGGTCCAGTTCTCGCATGCCTTTTGTAGATGCTTTTGATAATAAGCATGGGCACTCTGACCAGTCTGCAGTTATGCAGCCTTATAGGGAGCAAGTTGTGATGCACTGTGTGTTCTGACACCTCTCTATCATAGCCAGCATGTCCTTATACAGCCGTTTGTGCTGCAGTAGTTGTTTTGTGGGATTGGGCCATTGCTGGGTTGGGCCAGGCGGGCTAGCCCCTAATGCATCAGTGAGGATGATTCCTTGGATCACTTTTAGTAGATATTTATCACTGCCTACCGGGAACATCCCACGAGGCCTGCTATTCTGGAAATACTCTGACCCAGTTGTCTAGCCAATTCAATTTGGCTTATAATAAAGGTGGCTCATATCTTTACGCCTGTCCATTGTTTCTGCTTCCAACAAATCAACTTCAAGAATGACTGTTCACTTGCTGCCTAATGTGTGCCACCCCTTAACCGATGACTCTGTAACCATGTTACACCAATGTAATTCACTTCACATGTCGGTGGTTTTAATGTTGTGGCTGATCGTGTGTACCGTATGCTTATAGCCATACTTGTAGTATGAAAATTCATTCCAGAAAGTGAAGAGTGAGGGTTTGAAGGCAGGGTTTCAAAAGATCTTAATTAATTTTAACTTGTGAATTTGCTAAATGAATATTTTATCAAGGGCTTTTGCTTTCCTAAAGTAAATATACTTAAGTTAAAAAGATTTCGCTCATAGTTTTAGTCTGAGATTGAACTAGACACCTCATTAACCACAGACATTTTTCCCCAGACCTTTTTTATGCATTGGCCATTGGAGAATTGCAGAACATAATAAAACATGTATAGGCAGTAAGTGTTCAATTTAAAGAATGGATTGACATATTGGAATATCTACAGATAATTCAGTGAATTAATTTCCAAACCTTTCCTTGAGGATGTTTAATGTTCAATCTGTCCTTCATTAAAGTAAACCCAGCAATGCTGGTGAAGTTGAACAAATCCATGAAATGGTTAGAGCGTACAGAGAGGTTGAGGACAGAACCATATTGTCGAGGTTTTACAGCGTACTCACTCATTTTCTCTGGGGCGTCTATGGCTTTGGTCCATTACTGTGCAGTGATTCACCAAAATTAAAATTCCTTGGCTGAAACAGTAACTTAAAATGAACAATATTGATTTAAACAATTTTAATTATAACAGTGCTTTAGATGCTTTAAATTACTTTGTTTTTTCCATAATTTAATAATTATGTAGATATTTGACATTATTTAACTGTTTAAAGCCATTCAGTATGGGTCTTTATTATGGGATATGAGGATTTCTAATAGTAAAATACAGGTTTAGTGATTCAGTAACTATAACGGTGTTCAAAAGGATCATTACTTAACAGTGAACCTGATTTGTCTTTTTTTTTATTTTAAAAAAGGACCCTCAGGTTGCAAGCTAGTTACTGTTTTGCAGGTCACAATGTATTTTGAGCGGCTGATAATAAAGACCATTTACATTGAAGTTATGTTTTTGTCTTTATGATTTCTGAATTTCCAAAAATCATAAACAACAAATAAAACAAACATTGACCAAGCACAGTGGAGGAAAGACATCTGGAACTAATGGAGTAGGCAAGCTTTCTGCTTTCCTTCCACTTATATAATATTTTATATGTGATATAAAATGTATTTGCAACTTGGGCTAAAAACGTATCGCGAGAACTGTACCCTTTATACGTATTACTGTACATCTGTATATACACACCTGGATCAACTATGTGTCTAACCAAATACAATTGCTGAACTAAAACCTGCTCCAACTGGATTTATTTACCCGAGCTTTCTTGGTAATCACAGTTCTGTTCAAATCAACCTCAGAGTACAGTATTAAAAGTGGGTAGCTGTGAACCTTGATTTTTACAGAAGGGACAGAACGCCAACTACTAAATAGGGCTCGTCTTCACACAGTTGATTCACCTGCAAGTTCAGCACAGACTTAATAAAAAATTGATCGAATATCTTAGAGGTACCTCATAGGGTTGGTCTTGGTTGTTAAAGGGCACTTGGGAAGTTGAAAGAACCCACTTTTGGTAATCAAATGCTGTTCTATTAATTAGAAGTTAGCTTTTGCTTGCTTTCTTGTTGGGACCATTTAAAATTTTCGTTTTCGTTTTGTGCTGATGTCAGAGCTGCTACTTTTCAATCATGATATGATTTGTTGATAATTTGTGGGTCGTTTCAGTGCCAGGATTGAACTGCTGAGCCATTTAAGATGGTACAGAAAATTGTAATAAGCTGTCATGCAAGAAGTTAACCTCAGCTTTTTTGAAAAATGGAAGGACAACAGTGTGTTTAAACAGTCATTACTATTATTGGGAATAATTTTTGACGTCTTTGTAGACCGGTTTGTTTTTATTTTAGTCACAATTTGTCTCATTTTTCTGGCAGGTCCGAAGTTTTCTATGCCATCTTCTGGATATTAATATACGCTCTTTTAAATGAAGCATGTTATTTTGTAGATTGGCTAAATTCAGAACCCTGAGTGCATATTTTATTTTAAGTGTGTAGAGAAAGGAGTATTAAGCTTGTATTACTGATATTGTTCTGACTATTGTGGTGATACACCAATCACTACAGTATGTGTGCTGGATAGTGTTAGCATTGACAAAGTATAAATGTAAAATAAATAAATATTTAAGTAAATGTCAGGAAACATGGTGTTCTAATCAATTGAAACTGGTGTGGAATTCAACAGTTTTTAGTGAATCTGCAATTAAGGGTTAATCTATTTCTTCATTAGGCCTCATCCTGTGATATTGGTACTGGCTAAATTCTCACCAGTAAAGCAAAAATATAAGTGAAGAAAACTTTATTTAGTGAGGTAACAGGCTGAACTGATAGTCCGTCATGGTTAAAATGACAACTGCATCGATGTTGCAATAACATTTAAAACTAAAATTATTAGAAACCAACAGACCACTTTACTAGACAATTAAAAGTTTAAAACCTACATCGGTCACACTTTTAACATCTAGCCCTGCTTTTATACCGTTTCATAATATGTTTGTCTTTTTTAGTGTTTATTTGCTTTATTAAGATCCCATGACATGAAAGAGCTGTGGGTCAGTTTGGTTGACATTCAAGTCCCTCCTGTCTTATTTCGGGGACACTGAACTGCAGATTTGGCTGTATTCATATCCTTGTAAGTTGTGTTCTTGTCGTGATCCTGTTTTCTTCTGATGTCTACAGACATTGAGACTGGATGTTTGGAGGAAAAGCACAAGCGTGATCATTTTACCCAGCTGGTGGGAGCATGTTTGGTAAGTGTGGCTGATTCTGTTGCAGCCTTCACTGCAGTGCAGTAAAGACCTCATTGCTACATCCCCAGCCATCGCCACTGAGTGGCAGTGTTACCCTATCAAAACATGACACCGTCTCCATCCTTTCACCCTCGCCAAGCCCTGTGAAATATAACGGCAAGCTGGGAGCTGGCCCTTTTGGGTAAATAATTTTCTCTGTGCTGCATACGTAAGCTTGCGGCACAATTCCCCCCACTCTGAAGATTAGCTGCATTAGGGTATTGAGTGACCTAAATTCTGTCCTCCAGTGGAGAATTAAACTCTGCTCACCATTTTCCTCCCCAGAAAATAGTGGCTCCTCCTGGGAGCGAGGACCATTGCATTGTAATTAGATGTGAAATAGTTGAGCGAAGGAAAGCTGCACATTCAGAGTAGGCTCGGAGAGGTTTTTCAGCAAAACCCCCGAGCCGGAGCTCATTTTTCGTACAGTTTTTGCGGTGCCACAGAGCACAAAAGGGTTCGAGAGGTAGACAGTAGGTACTGGAGAACTGGGTAATTTCTTCCCTTAGCTGAATGAGTCATAAATCCGTCAGGGTTTTTCTAATCGCTGGTAGTTTCACATGCAAATAAATCCTGTAATGTTATTGATGCCAGAGTCTCATTTCTTAAATCTTTACTTAATTCAGAAGAGGACTGAACAGTTCTGTAATACCCTTTTTCTTTTAAAAGCCTGATTTAGTTGCGTCTGTTCATTGTTGAAATCGATGCAATATTAACATTATTAGGGTAAATTACTTGGCCGTTTGTATGAATATGTATTCTGAGCATAATGCAGTACTGAATTTGAACACTGCATGTATCCAATCAGAGCAACATTAGTCTAATTTCATTGAAATCATTTTTTATCATTTGCTCGTACTTCTATAGTGGTTTTTATGTGGAACTACTGGAGCGCTTTAATTTGTTGTCAATGTAAAAAATATTTTTTTTTGCTTTGATATTTGCAAATTTCCTACTTTTCGGATTATCTAATCTCATCTTGTTGCCATATTGCCCACCCATGTTAGAAAACATACAGTTTCATAAATGTCTATGAAACACATAGTCATGACTTAAACTAAACAGAAAGAAAAGCAGTTATTAAAAATATAGATAACAGTGTAATTGTCAATATGGTTATTGCTGCTATATATTTTATGCCAAGTCTTGTATTTTATATTCTCTGTACCTTTTATGATGCCTGCAGTGTTACAGAAGCGCAGATGATGCACATGATATCCTTAAGTATATTGTGACAATTTATCATAACACCTGTAC
Organism: Brachyalestes nurse; assembly: GCA_037974405.1. Lineage (NCBI taxonomy): Eukaryota > Metazoa > Chordata > Actinopteri > Characiformes > Alestidae > Brachyalestes > Brachyalestes nurse. The sequence goes on along the minus strand of JBBPCY010000032.1, from coordinate 18,431,401 downwards.
CCCACAATACAGTGTATTTTCAAATCTGTCACCTCAGATTTTGTTGTCATTTTGCCCAGTGAACTGTACCACACCAGAGATTTCCAGCTGAAAGTGATTACCCTTCTCACCAGGGTACCAAGCGCACCGAACTGGAATGTGTGGTTGGGAGGTGAAATGGTGCAGATCATTGATTGCTCAAACATAATAGTCGCAATCGTTGCACATCAGAGTTCAAGTCAGAAGCGATATTGACAATATGGATGATGACAAATTCTTTTCACGACAAACATCTCTAGCATGTATTAGTAAACATTCTGTAACCGGTAGAAAAAGTTAGTGCAATATTACCCACCCCTGACTCCAGGTAGTGTAATCCCTGTTGTCTCTCAATTTGTGCTTCAGTTCTGTGTTCCTGATGCTGTGCTGAAAGAGAGACTCGACCCAGAGACCCTGGAAACGCTCGGCCTGATCAAACAGGCGCAGCAGTTCAACCAGAAGATTGTCAAAATCAAAACCAAGCTTTTGTAAGTACCAGAGTAGCCAAACATTAGATTGGTCGTTTTAAGCTGTATTACGCATTTTAAGTGGTACCAGCTGAGGTACAATTCGGTGTTGATGCCAAACTGATAAATTAACATTCATCAAATAAGTGTTCAGTGCAAGTGTAGTTTTTAATGGCACAACTGTGCGAAGCTATTTTTTAACAAGCACCGTACAAGCTTAGTGCGATTTAATCAAAATTTGCAGTACTATGCTTCAAATGTTTGAGTATAGTGCATTTTTATTTATGTATACCATGCTACACTCTTCCTGAGCTCAGTACATTTTGAGTTAATGTTTGCAAGGCTCTTTTAGCATTCACTGCGTCTACTGCTTTCGTCGGGTTTCTGAATCACTGCCTTATACACGAATGTAAAGAAACCGCCGCAACTCTAATTTGTCTGCAATGTCGTTTTCTTTTAAATGGAAAGCACTGTACTGAGATCCCCTGACAGTGATTAATGTTGTGTCTTTGTGAGTTTGTCTTTAGGAGTTCTTAGCCAGTTTGGAGAGTCCCGCTTACCTCTCTTCAGAGGCTGTACTTGTCAGCCTCTCTTCATACTCGCTAGCTGCTAAGTGTGCAGAAGTGCATTGTGGGGAAGATTAATTTGTTTTATGTCTTCTCTGATGTGCCTGTTTTGACAAATCTTCGAAAAGGCCGGTTCCTTTATAATAAAGGATTTTTTAAAAAGAGTCGACAACAGGGCTAAATTGTTTTAGCTGATCCTTTTGTGTGCTGAAACTTGAAGCTGCAGTCTTTGTAATCTTTTTATCTCCCTTTTGCAGTTACAAACAGCAGAAATTCAACCTGTTACGAGAGGAGAACGAAGGTTATGCCAAACTGGTGACTGAACTGGGCCAGGACCTCACAGGCAACGTCACCAGCCATCTCGTTTTGGAGAGCATCAAGTCTTTAATAGGTATGCCATGCTCTGCGGACCCCCGTAATAACCCACTCGACCCATATGCTCCGCTTCATTTTCATTGCCTTGTAATATCTCGAGGAACGCTTGTATATTCTAGGAGATTGATTGGTAATAACTTCACTTGACCATAATGGGGGGCCTAACCTTGAGTAATTAAAAATTGTAATCATAAGAAATCTGACGAGATGAACAATGGCTCTATGGTGATCGCTCTTTCGGTTCGTAGGCAGAACACAGTAATAAAATAATTTATCTTATAAATAAATGGTACAGCTTTTAAATCGGGCTACTGTTTGTTATAACTTTGTCTGCCTCTGTGGTTCAGAAGTGTGCTGGGAACTGCTTTGAAGTTCTAACACTTCACGCACACTGGCTTCATGCACACTGGCGAAAAATTCAGTGTTGCTCGGTCAACTTTCAGTCAGTTGCTAGTGGGCTTTTCGAGTTGAGAGCAGCCAGGCACCAAGTTAAGTGGTCATGCAAACTACAATTTTAAAAGGATCAGACCCAGTGTAGGTCACATTTCACACTGTTTTTTTCACTAAAATTGCAGGCAATTATAGGCAGTTGTTTGAAGGTGAACATAAGAAATGCAAACTTGAGTTTGAATACAATCTTGTATTGAATTTGAAAGATATTCTTGAGCATTTATTTGTAAGGTTTCTATTCCATTTGACTGGAAATGCTAAGTTGTCTTAGATTTTAAAACAATAATAAACAGTAGTGCTTGTACTTTGTCAGCTTCCCAGTTGTTAGTTTTTATCTCCATTGTTTTTTTGGGCGGATGGTAAAAAAAAAACGAAAACAAAACAATGGGCTCTTTCCATATTGTGCTTTTGACCAATCTGAAAGCAGTCATGCAGTCATCTGGCTCGTGTTTAGCCCTGAATATGGCTCGGGTACAGGATGCTTTATTCGTAATGGAAAAATATTTGTTTCCTTGTGCCAATATTCGGTTCCTTGTGCCATACCGGTTAGTAAAACTAATATTTCATCAGAAATGTTCATCTTAAGTAATTGCGGGAGACCGCGGTGATTGCACGAATGAAATCATTCAAATGTTTTGAAAGATTAATAATCTCTTAATACTTGGTAATACACCATGTTACTCATCGTTATTAAAATATAATGTGTATTATTAATTGCCACACTCCTACTCTACTCAAGTCAATCCAGTATTTTGCTTTTGATCTTCCTTTAAAATATGTTTAAAATAGGTTAAAATATGATCAGTGCCTTGAAAAAATGAACTGTCTTTGTGCAGGATGCTTCAACTTGGACCCAAACCGTGTACTGGACATCATTTTGGAGGTGTATGAGTGCCGTTCGGACCAGGATGAGTTCTTCATACCTCTGATTAAGTCCTACATGTGCGAGCACCAGACCTTGTGCCACATCCTCGGCTTCAAGTTTAAGTTCCATCAGGTTAGTTTCCCTTTTTGAAACAGACAATGTCACACCTGATGGCTGGCAACTCAAGCCTACTCTCTTAACAGCCCCTCATTTACCCCTTACAGACAAAGAGTGACTGTACTAAAGTGTTTCAGTAACAGTTTAAGTGCATCCTTATAGACAGACATTTTGCTCGGGACTCCAGAAGAGCTCTGTCAGACGCATTTGTTTGCAAGGCCTTGTCACGTACAGGTGCTTCAGCTACATTGCACTAAACTTACTTGTTAAAAAGCCAAGTTGATTGCTTTTTTTCCATATTTTGCTGAAATGTAACTTTTAGTTTTCCAGCTGTACTTTCTACAATGGTGGAAAATGTTTAGCAAAGGTCACCCTGAGGTGCTGCTTCACAGAAAAAATTCACAGCTCTTGAAGAAAACTGTATTAATGAAGGATTGGACTGCTGTCGCAGTTCAGTTAGCCTGCAGGATGTCGTTGACAAACATCTGCTTGTCATTTCTGATGTATTGAGCTCGAGTTCCTATTAGTCAGAGTTTGTGTTTTTCTGATGACGATTTCTTTAGCTTAGGTTTGGGTTTCCTATGCTGTCGTTCTCCTGACTCATACAGTCTCTTTATTCATATCGAATCCTATCCTTTTAATCAAAAGTGAAAGACTGTCTTAGTCAGAAGTGATGTTGAGTGTTTCCGTGACTGGTTTGCTCCGTCAGCTACAAAATTTGGATGTGCATGTAGTGAGCAGTCAATGAATGTCATTCTAAATATTTGAAAACGGTAGAATTCATTTCAATAATTAATATATTTTTACCTTACTTTTGAAACTAGAAATGTGGTGTTAAGTGTCTTTTGTGCGATGAGGCTAGAAAAACCCTTGCTCTCACTCACATTTATTGCCAACAGTAAACGCTAGCTGACTGCATGCTTGGAGAGGAGCCAGACAAAATACCAGTAGCACTTAGTATGTGTTCTAGCAGGGCTGAGCTGCTTAAAAACCTTGGTGTAGAATCTGAAGTATGGTCATTCCTCTGCTGCTTGAGAGACCCAGGAATCCAGCAATAATATGCTTTAATGTGTGTGTGTTTAAATAAACATAAGTAGTTTTTTATCTTTAAGTTTATGTTGAACTCTAGCCTGATATTTATCCCCCCTAGGAACCTAATGGAGAAACGCCATCATCTTTGTACCATGTTGCCGCTGCTCTCCTCCAGCACAACCTCATCGCTCTGGAGGACCTCTATGTGCATGTAAGTATTATGGCTACCTCTGCATAGATTAGAAACTTGTATTCCTTTTCTGATACAGTAGGACCACACTAACTCAGCAGTCTCAGTACATGAAGAGAACCTCCTGTAATTCTTTTTCAAGTGGGATTAATTGATTTTAGGGAAAGTGGTGTGTTTACAGCAGACTTATCCCTCTCTGCTTTCCCAGCTGCTTCCCCTAGACTCGACCATCGTGGAGGAGCACAGGAGGGAGCTCCTGGAGGCCAAGCAGATTGCCCGCAAGCTAACTATGGTGGTGGTACCATCAGAGAAGAGCGAGGACAAGGAGAAAGACAAAGAGAAGGAGGAGGATAAGGGCGAAAAGGTGTTTATTTAACCCAAAACATTGTATTCTTACGTTTTTATAAGCTGTTAAATGATGCTGTTTATATTCAGTTAGTGGAATTTATTGGTTTTCGTCACTCACTTTACTAATATATAGATAATTATATAATTAACTCAAGCTTGAAGTTTATGTTAAGCTGTTAGAAACCAGATAATCTACTGATTATTTTGACAACAGGTTTAATAACAATAATTTGAATTAATAAGAACAAACCTATACATAGCCTTTCAAAATCTGTATTGAAATATAAAACCATATATCTGAGGTAGTTTCCCGTCCATGGAGAAATGGAGCCAACAAAATGCAATTTTTGTGTTAGCGTATTGAATATCCCCTCCATATTGAATTATTCAATAGTGTGATCCTTAAAGAGCTGTTTGTGCCACAAACCCCATGCTGTGTGCATTTGTGTTTACCTGCTGCCACACAACAGGAGTTAATTAATTTAGTACGCGAGACGAGAGACAACACAGGAATGATATAGGGTGGGGTTTCTGGGACTTGGTCAGTTTTGTTAAGAATCGATGGGTGCTGCGAATGCCAGTCCTGCCTCAAAGTGTTGCCCTTCCTGCCAGTCCAGTCCCAAAAATTGGTTTTGCTTTTCACTCAAAGCCATTGATTCAGGAGCTTCTGTTTCCCTGTGTTCTAAACAGTTCTCTCCCTTATCACTCAATCTTGCACAGCACTAAATAGTGCCAGGGACAGGCTGATGTTTATTTTTTTAAAACATCCCCATTGGTGCAGAAGAACGCTTTGTCGTGCAGCAGAGACCGAGCTGGGAGCGCGCATTAACACGCGCATGCGCACACACGTGGTCTTGGTGTGCCTGCAGGGTTTGTGCAGTGGGTAGCATGAGCATTATGTTTAATAAGCAGTGAAGGAATGGGCCTGGGTCGTGTAATCAATGTCTGCAGCGAATTTGAGCTGGCTCTTTGCTGAAGCTAATTGGTGTTCTGCGGTAGGTCGAGGCCATTTCCACTCTTGTCCCCGTGCCGCAGGCCTGTGTAGTGTGTTTAGAATAGATTGGCCTTTTGCCTCACAGGAATTGATGAATAATGACTTCGATCGAGTTTATTTAGTGCCGATTCCCTCATGCCGAAGTAGACGTGCTACTGTATGAGTGAGTGTGGGTATTGGGCCCAGCTTGGTACTAATATTTGTTCCGTAGTTGGAGTTTTTTCAAGCATGCGTTTAAATTTCGTATCTAATTGCCCCGAGAGTTAAGTACACATCGTGATCTGCGTATCGGCTTGTCTGCTGAAAAGTCTCGTATCATAGACACACTTATAACTTTCAGTTGTTGGTTCCTCTTCTCTGGTCTAAAAATGTATTTTTAATGGATGTGCACAGCGGCTTATAGTTTGTCACTTCGATGTGTTTGAAGACATGTGCACTGTTCAGCTTCTTAGAAGAAAATGGGGAAAAAATACTGTGTTAAATTTGACTGTTGAACTACTGGTAGCCCCAGTATAAAGTGCTTCTTGTTTGTTTATCTAGAGGTAAAATAAAGAAATACACACAACTGGTGAACTGGTCAGCCACTATTTGCTGCTATCTGTAAAGCATCTTTGGATTTGAGTGCTGTTGTTGCTGATGACAAAGCACTTGTGATTAAAGCAACAAATGTGTAAATGCATCCAAGCCATACAGTAGGCTTGGAAATAGCATGTTATGAGGCAAACCTTTATCTGATTAAATGGTGAAACATTATACAAATGAGAGAATTGACTTAAATCAAAAAAGGAATTCTGACTAGCCGTGCCCCCTGTGATGCTGTGTTCATTTTCTTCTGTTTGAGAAACAGTGAGAAAGGTCAGCCATATTTCACAATGGATAACTGCTAATTATGTCCAAAGTCACATTCATCACTAATAGAGTACATCTAAAATATATATTAAAAAATCTACTGTAAGCCTCTTAAAATTGGAGGTGATATTATTTTACTGTGACCAAGTTCAGTAACTGCATTAAAAGATGTAATGGGCCACTGTAAAAGTGTAGCTGTGTCTTGAGTGGATGATGATCTAATCACCACACTTGGTTCACTGATGCTAATGCCAAGTTTGCCACTGAATGTTAATGCCAAGTTGACTCTTCTCTCTGTGCTGAAAGATGCTCACAGCCTCCCGTTCTGTTTTAGCCAGAGTAAATAAGGACTGGAAAAGAACCTAATGATTAAATAAATGATTAGCCCCTCCATATGCTTTCGGCTCCGCTGTAGCTCTATCTGCCATATGTGAAGGTGTATCTTCCCTCCCCTCACCTCTGCCTTCCTTCATCCCTTTTTCCCAGCCTCCCGATAACCAGAAGCTGGGCCTGCTGGAGGCGCTGCTGAGGATCGGTGACTGGCAGCATGCTCAGAGCATCATGGAACAGATGCCAGCATACTATGCCACCTCCCACAAGGCCATCGCCATAGCACTGTGCCAACTGCTGCACCTCATTGTGGAGCCTCTCTATCGCAGGTACGAACGCAAAGAAGTACACGTGTACAGAAATGTGAACATGTTCAGACTTGCTGTTTGAGTATCTGCATTCAAAATAAATGTAATGCAAATATCAGAACAAGTTTTGTTTTTGCTATGAAGGTAGAAGCTTAAAAGTTGTTTAATGCAAGGAAGTTTAATTGCAAGTGAACAGTATCTGATATGTTAATCTTTGTTTTAGACATTCACTGATGAGGCACTTTTTATATGTTTGGCTTAATGTAGAACAACAGGATGTTGGAAAACAAATCAGCTAATAGTAACATATCAGGAATTCAATCAGGAACTCATTTTAAGATAATAAAATAATGCATCAGTCATTTGAATGATTTCCGCTGAATTGTCTTGGTAAAAACAAGAATCTTCCTTTGTCCAAATAATCTCACCTTTTAAGGGTGCATATGCTGCATTTGTTTCTATTTGTGTCCACCTAAGACTTAAGTGTGACATTCTGTGCCAAAAAACACATTTTGTAATTCGTTTTCACATGACCATTTTCCAGCCTCTCTTTATCCCGGAGAAAAAAACAGGCTGTTTGTTACTGGATTTTTCAGATTGGCATATGTAAATGACCTCTGATTGGCTGCCTCATCAATTAGTGGGACTAAACTTCTGTAGATGAATTATACAGACCCATTGTTTTTAAAAGAAACAGTGAATTCAGAACATTGTTTTTGCAGCATAGTGTCCATACATGGGCTGTGTGCATCCGTATTTTTTAACACTGTTGGATCAGTATTACTTAGATTCTATCAGTCTAGGTCTTAAAAGCTAGGGGAACGTCGATTTTTCTCTGAAGCAACCTTGGAAATGCAGAGTCAGCGCTCATTCCAGTTCCATGACTTGCTGGTGTGCTCTGCAGGGCTGCGGTTCCTAAGGGTGCCAAAGGCTGTGTGCTAAAACCTCTGCGGAGCAGGCAAGCTCCTCCTAAAGTGGAGACCTTTGAGGACCTCTCCAAGGATGTTTTCACTATGCTGGGTTATCTGGGGCCCCACCTTTCCCACGATCCTATTCTCTTCGCCAAGATTGTGCGCTTGGGCAAGAGCTTCATGAAAGAGGTGAGCCATTGACAGAAATGAAGAGTTTTACAGAAATAAGCACTGGCAGCTCTTGTCCTTAAACCAAAAAGCTTCTCTGCAAAGCTTTGTTGTGCTTATCAGTTAAAGATCAAGCCCTTGATGTTGAGCCAGGTGTGTCAGAGCACAGAATATTATGTACCTGTAGAAGCAGAGGAGCTCAGATCTGAAATTGGCTGAATATTTTCACTCTGTTTACCATATGCTTGCATTGTTCTTTTTAAAGAAGTCACTTGGAATGACTACTTCAGGCTCAGTATGGTGTTTCATTCTGTAAACCAAATGACCACTGATCAGTCAATATGTTAAACCAGCGTTTCTCAAACTATGGGCCGTGGCCCGGTGCCGGTCCGTGAGAGGGTTGCTGCCGGTCCCCGGAGCCTCGCTTCTCAACGCTTCTGTCACTGCACGCCCCTCCCCGCCGCCTCGACTTCACGGCTCCGGCCCTTGTTTCAGCATTCTAGACTGTTCAGCGTTCCGGCCATAGACGTATATATGGGTATATGGTACCCCGCTTAACGAACGCCTCACAGAATGAACGTTCCGCAGAACGAACGAGTTTCACCATTTCACACAACAAACCGCACGTCTCACGTGAAAAATCAAGTTTTACATTACAAATGGCTGAACCAACAGCCACGAAAACAAAGTACAGAAGCAGAAAAACTCAAACTCGCTCCAACAGCTCTGTCGGCGTGGCACACCCATCACATTAGATTGTTGATTTAAATTTTTGGTGCCAAACCTGTAATTTAATTTAGGTCAATTTGTACGTTCAGCATCATTTGGCAGTGTTCAAAAGTATAGTAAAAAAACCAAACAAACAAAAAAAAAACATAACACAAAGTGGAAAAAAAAATCTAGGTTCTTATATATATAGCCATAGGCCCATAATAATAATAATAATAATAATAATAATAATAATAATAACAGCGACAGTCTAATTACTACATATCTGTATATTTACTTGGCAAAAATGTATTTATTTGGCAATAATCTGAAATTTAGCCAAAGCACTCCTGTTTGGTCTTGTTTAATATTGTTCTTATATCGGCATAAGCCCTAATAATACTAGACTGCGTTAAACTACCTTCCTGCAATTGTGTAGATACCCCTTGAGCTTCCAAAACAGCTCTGACTTGTCAGAGCCTGGACTCCATGTGACCTCTGAAGGTGTGCTGTGGTATCTTGACACGTTTCTCAGAGGGTGTGACATGATGCCTCCATGTATCGGGCAGGTTTGTCCAGCACGTCCAACAGATGCTTGATCAGAGTGAATTTGGAGGCCAGTTCAACACCTTGCGCTCTGTCATGTTTGTCAAACCACTCCAGTCTGACAGAGCACATTATCCTGCTGAAAAAGGCCACTGCTGTAGGGAATATAATGACGGGGTGTACTTGGTTTGCCACAATGTTGAGGTTGATTGTCAACAGAACATCCACATTAATGTCAGGACCTAAGGTTTCCCAGAAAAACATTCACCAGAGCATCACACTGCCTCTGCAGGCTTGTCTTCTTTTTGTAGTGCATCCTGGCGCCATCTCTTCCCTAGATAACCAATGCACATGTACCCGGCTGTTCACATGATGTAAAATACAGTCTGATCTCGGACTGAGCATCTGTAGCATTTGCTTTCAAAGCTAGTCTGATCCATGGTGGTCCCACCTTGCTGCGTGTTAAACTTAAAGGATCTGCTGCTATTGTTTTGCTGCCATATACCACAGCACACCTTATGGAGTCAATGCATCAACACATCAGAGCTCTTTTGGTAGCCCCTGGGGATCTATACAATAATGAGGTGGTCTTAATGTTATGGGTGATCATTGTGTATAAGGTAGAGCTTTCATTACTGATTGCCTAATCTGCCAATTATTTTGATAATTGATCTTTATTTGTTGATTTTATTTCAGACAATAGAAAATTAGTTAACTGAAGAGTAATACACAACCACTGTTACGTCAGTGTACTTCCCCAACCAATCACTTTTGATTCAGTGAGAACACATTTTTATTTAGTTTTTTTTTTTAATTGAGTAAAGAAGTAACTGGGTGAATTAGGATTACCTTAATATCCTTACCATTATTTCAAGTGATGTTTTGTGGTTGGTTTTGCTGTCAGATCTACTGGCATTAGTATGTAACACTGAGTGGTTGGTACTTGCAGTGTTATTAATTTATTGCCAGAGCCAGTGTTACGATAGCTGTGTCTGTTTACCTGAATTCCCCCCTCATGTCACTGTGCTCCCGTACTAATCGCAATGCACTGATGCACTAATGACCCCATTAATTGTGTACAGTGTTGTGTGCGTACATAGTTGCTCTTGTTGAGCGTATTCTTATCGCACAAACAAAAGATACAGCAGCAATTACATGCTAAGGAGTTTTGCTGTATAAATCTACCTTCCTTGGCTGAAGAGACCCAAAGGAACTCATGAAACTAAGACTTTTTATGCCAGTTGGGGACCACCTCTCTGTATCCAAATCTTGACCTTACTTATAAAAGACTCAACACAGAAACAGGTTCAATTGATGTTTAACTGGGAATGATGGGATAATCAGTTTCACTCTATATGATTAGGCCTGCTCCAACATAGCGAGTAGTGTGCTGTCTTATAACTCTGCAGTCTCAGTAGGATGTAGAGCTGTAAGCTAGTATCGATCTGCATTTGAATGATGTCTCTCTCTGTCTCTCTCTCTCTGTGGCACTCGCTCTCTCGCGCGCTGTGTCTGTCTGTCTCTCTTTCTCTCTCTCATGCTTTTTTTCAATTGCTCACTCTTTTGTTGTCTCTCTCTCCCTGTCCTGCCCCCTCCTTCCTGATAGTACCAAAGTGAAAGCAAGCAAGACACCAAGGACAAAATGGTGAGTCATGAAAAAAGGGAAAAACTTCAGAAACATGCAGTGGTGGAACAAACGCCACCAAAAAGACTGGAAGTTGGATTAAAAAAAAAAAAGTTGACACTGCGTGGGTTGATTTGGGTGGGGGTGTAAACGTGATTTTCAAAACACCTGCATTAACAGGACAGCTCTTGCTAGTTTAAAAGGGTCTGAGAAACCCTGCACCTGCACCACCACCACCACCCTCTGAGTTGTTTTTTTTCCCCACTGTGTGAAATACCTTTAAAGGTAAAAACACATTTCTTTTTGCTTCTGTTGAAAATGTCGATGATATGGTGCATATTTTGGTTCTCGTTGAAATACTCACTGCATATACGCACAGATATGTGAAAACGATACATGGCTCTGCCATCTCACTGTGATTCCGTTCTTACTGAAACTACCTCCATAAAGTAATCTCTATATGATGGACCCCTGTATTGCTTTTTTTCTTACAGTTTATGTACAGTTTCAAGTAAACTTGAGTCAGATGTGTGTTAAACTGCATATTTGAGGGAGCCATTTTATACCCCCATCTTCTGCATCATTTTCTCTCTCTGTTTCTCTCTCTCTCTCTCTCTCTCTCCTTTTGTCTCTCAGGACTCACTGCTCAGCTGTTTTCTCAGTATTGCCGACCAGGTGCTGCTGCCCTCCCTCACACTTATGGAGTGTAATGCCTGCATGTCTGAAGAGCTCTGGGGCTTCTTCAAGCTCTTCCCTTACCAGTACAGGTACTGTTAACACAGTTAGTGCTGCTGTAACAAAACAGTAGTACATGGTAATGCGGGGCACTGCCGTAAAACAGTTTTTACTAGAATCTGACATACTTTAATGGCCCATCCTGCACCTTTGTGCATCTTCTTTTAATATTCGTTTTTAATTAATTTCATTCTCTCGATTACTTCACAGGAGTTAATCATTGTAATTCAATTTCAGCTGTAATTAATATATCAGCTGTAGTTATAAAATTTGTAACATTTGTAAAAACAAATATAAGATTAAAGCTTCTGGCACTGGTTTTGGAGCACAATACCAATCGCTAAATCAGAAGCAAGGTAGACAAGATAGACCAGATAAACAAGTCTTCACTGACTGCAAGTTTGTTTTAGTTAGCAGGCACATATATTTAAAGATTCTGTGATTTACTGTGTTTACTGTGCCCACACTGGCTTATTTGCAGTGGAATTGGTTTCAACTCATGTAATAAGTGCTTTATCTTATGTTGCCAGAGGAAAAAGAAACAAGCTCCTCCTGTTTGTACACTATGGTTTTGTTTTAGTTTGTATATTTAGTCTTCAGCTAGTTGATCAGTAGATGTTCTTGGTGAGTATACTATGCAGCATCTATTACAGAATCGAAATGGAAGGAAGTTCTTAGTGACAGTCACTGCAGTAATTGAAAAAAAGCTCTTCTTGGCTCTTTACAAACGCATCTATGTTCTCTTGGTCCACAGGTATCGACTATATGGGCAGTGGAAAAATGAGACCTATAGCAACCACCCTTTATTGGTGAAAGTCAAGGCCCAGACAGTGGACAGAGCCAAATACATCATGAAGTAAGTGTAGTTTTCATTGTGTAACTTGTTCTCTATCATCATCCTTTAGCTTGTTTAAAATACCTTGCAGATGACGTTGCTTCTCAGCATTTTGTTACTTGAAGGCAACCAAGAATGTCAGCTTTCTTACTGCAGCACTTTTTTAAAAAGTGTTTACTTTGCTCTTTGTGTGTGTGCATGTGTGGACTTATGACTGTCTCCTGTGCATATTTGATGAGCCCTTTTAATGAACTAGAAGCCTTGTAGAATTGCTGCATCAGACGTCTCTGCTTTTTCAAGTGGCTTGAATAAATGATGATATTTGGGCAGATAATTGGATGGAGGGAGATGGAGAGACGTGTGAGCAGGTGATTGAGGTAAAGACGAACAGAGGTTAGGCCATTGCCCGCGGGGGAGTGTCGGCACAGATTTAGGGGGACTGTGAAGAAAGCAGTGTCAGGGTTAGCCCAGCCTGTCAAAACGGCCCAAAGAGAGCTGTGTTTGTGGAATGCAGACAGCTTTGAACCATTTTGTCTATCTAGGCATTAGTGGCTCAAGGTTTTTATAGGTGTAGTGGGTTCTGGCATTTGACTTGCAGTGGGTGCAGTGTGATGATAAACTGGGCATAGTGTGCATATCCTACATGTTAATTAATGTAGTGTATACAATAATGACTACTTAATGTTTTTCTGCCTGTGGTGCACACATACACTTATTCAGTTTTAGTTTTAATCTGAATTTTTTTCACCACCAAGCGTTTTCCATGAGATACCAGCCTTGCACCACTACTAGGGGTATAACTTCCTGATCTCACGATAAATTGATTTGACAACAGTTCTTTAGAAAACAATTTAATGCATCATTGTGTGATTGTGGAAGTTTCATAATTATTCTTATTATGGGAGTTTGGTTCAGCTTCTCCTCTGAGGGCATGTGAGATATTGGAAAAATTCCAAACTCTGACGTGGATTATTTTTTATTTTGCTTTGGGGTGTTTTTTTTCCCTTTTATATTTCCAGTGTATTTCTTTTTTTCCTCCACATTTGCTCCTTTTTGTGTTCTTGAAATGAAATATTTAATTGGAAACTAATTGTTTGCCACCTTAAGAAGGATTTAAGCCATTTTGTGCACATTATTCCTTTAAGACCTATCCCTACATTTATCCCCATGGTGGCTAATCCCCTGCTAATGTGCTTTTCTCCACGTTAATGGCTTTCTATCCCCCATCGTTTTTCCTTCCAAAGCAACAGTGCCAGCATGTGCTGTGTCCACATGGACATAATTAGGTCTTTTAGGAGTCTGATCAGCTGTTCCTGTGGCGATCAATATCATACTGTCACTAAGCGACGCTTGTTGCGGTGCAGAGTGAGGAGCAGTCTTACTGCAGCAAACTCCTGAGCAGACTTTGGTCTCTGGACTGTTTGCAGATTTCACCAAGAAGGGCTTCAAGTAATTTCCTGAATTAATGACAACAGTTAAGACACTAATACAATATCTTTGTGGTTCTCCCTTCCTCGGCTCCTGCATAGTTCCATTGTCTAGCAGGGTTGCTGTTATAATACACAAATGTTAAAAATGAAAAGTATTGAAATTGTTAATTGTTACCAAATGCTTTACTTGCTAACAGGAGAGTTCTACTGTTTTATACAATGCCAGGTAGCTTGTAAAAGCTTTCGATCAAAGATAGACATGGGGCATTAGGCATAGTTACTGCCAGAATAATGCTAAGATTGCATCGGCTAGACAATGAGCATAGCATGGTTTGGGTGAAAGTTGGCTAAAAACAAATGCAGCTTGTCTCTATTGTTATTTTATCTTATGATAATACCAGTTCATCCACTGTCACACTATGAACTTGTCTATGTTTAATCAATACAATGTTTAGTCAGCAGACGATACAAGAAGCTATACTTATTTCAGGAATCATATTAAGTTACCGCTTGCAGTCTGATTGCTGATGTGGAGGCAGCATGTCTAAAACAAGACCTGTTTTTTGTATGAGCATTTATTTTCTACCTTAGTTCAGAAAACCTAAAACCATGTTTTTTCATGTATGAAAAATTTTATTTAGCTTTTAAATGATTTGTAATGTGTTTACACTGACTTCTGATTATTTTTCATATATTGCAGAGTTTACTGTGGAATAGCTATGTTCTTTGTGAAACTGGTATGTTAAATTGCATCCATTAAATTAAGTCCACTGAAATGAATAACACTGATTATCTTGTTACAGTGGCACATGTCAAGAGATATATTAGGCAACCAGTACACAATCATTTCTTGAAGTTGATGTGTTGGGAGCACGAAAATGGCCAAGCATAAAGATCTGGCCGAGTTTGATGAGCAACTCCAAAGCAACCAGTCTTATGGGGTGAACTGGCAGCACCGCATATCAATGGTCATGGATACCAAAGAATTATTGATATGCGGTGAAGAATTACTGTGACAAGTTGCTGAAAAACTTGATGCTTGCTTTGAAGGATAGTTTGCAGCATCCCAGCCTTTTCAGAGTTGTTACGGCCTGTCCTGTGATCGGTTGTAAAAAGCGCTGTATAAATAAAATTGAACTGCGCTGAATTTTGTGGGGCATGATGGGGATCTACACGATATCAGGCAGGTGGTTTTAAGAATATGATTGATTAGTGTAGAAATGAGAATTGCCATCTCAATTTAAAGTAAAACAATTAACTTTCATTTAAAAACTAATTCAATTTTTCTGCCCAGCTGGCTATTCTGTACATTCTGTACATAATCTCAGATAATTGGGTGTTTTTGTGCCTCATATTTTTATCTTGTTTGACTTAGTTTTTAATGTGATACACATATTTTATTCCCTGCAAGTGCAGAGCAGCTTCTCCGTTGCACAATTGCAGGTAGGGAGTATACAAAGAGATGCTCCATTCACTGGATCACGGACTAGACTTGCATTAATAACCTACTAGTAAACAGAGAGGGATAAAAGAGCGAGTGCCTCTTCAGTGTATATGTGAGAGAGAGAGAGAGCATATGCAGGTGATGGAGTGCAGGGGACCGCAATGGTGCCGCAGAGGATCTCTCGGAGCACTGAAGCAGAAATGAAGGACTGCTCCTGAATCTTCAGGATTACTGAGAGGCAGGGACCACACACACAACCTCAGAAAATATCCCATTAGATTTTCATGAGGCTTCTCAGTGTATGGCAGCTGAATTCTAATGTACTTCTCTCCTCTTTAGATTTTTGGTTTTGTTCAACCAAGATCCATATCTGTCAGCACACATAAGCCAACATGTCTTATGAAACCAATATTTCTGTGCGACAGGACTTCTGTGAATCTGTGTGTTCGGTCGCAAAGCCTGCTCCTCCTTCAGCCTGTTCAAAATGGAGCTGCGTTATTCATGTTCTGCTTTATTACTGTCTGTGAAGCAGGTGGTGTCATTACGGCTTGCTCGTTGTGCTCTGAAGGTTAAGCAATCCAATTATGCCCCCAGTGTGGTTTAAGGAACACTCGTGAACAGTGTTATTGCAGTTGTGCTTAAGTCTACCAGTTTCGTTTGGCTATCCCTCCACACTGTTGCGCTTTCTCTGCCGTGCCTTGTCGTTCTCTGCTGCTTTCTTGCTATTGTTCTCACACTCTCTTGCCATCTTTCTCACATTCTCTCGCTCTCTCTGTCTGTCTGCCTTGTTCAAGTTTCAAATTTATTGACCTGACTGTATTGAGTAGCATACTGTCAATGATTAGAAACAAGGAATAGTGTTCTATAAGAATAATATTAACTAGAACCATTTCTGCAAACCGTAGTGTGCAGACACTCAAACATTGGTTTATGGGGCAAAAAAAAAGTTGTAAAAAAATAAAATCTATGAGCAAATCTGTTTAAACCGGTGCTCTTCTGATTCAGTGCCTGGTGTTTTACCGCTGAACCAGCCTGGGTTCGTTAACGTGCTGTCTCTTACCGAGCCATTAATGGGTAAGAATGGTAGAACGCGAAGCTGCATCCACGGGATGACTATTTTAATTAAACATCAACAAACCGTAACACACGTCTTTTATAACTGACATGAGCCTTAGTCTCTTGAAGTCTCTTTGAGTTTGTCCCTTTCTGGTTGCTTTATTCATGATGACTCTCTCTCTCTGACACAATGTTTCAAGACAACTAGAACGTCTGCTCTCCCCTTGTACACTACAGAGCCAACACAACCAGAAAATTTGATCAATACCTGGCCCCTGATCAACTGATCAAAAACCTGAATACTCTGCATCAGGTGTTAATAGACGTTTTGACGTTGGAACCATCCCAATTGTTTAAAAACTGCGATAGAAGAAGCAGCACATTCCAGCAATAAAAAGAATGACATTATTGCACTATTATGATTTGGATTTCTCCTTTACCCTGTCTGTCTGTTTTCTTTCTTTTTCTCTTACCATTGTGAGCGCTCTCTCATGCTCTCTGCTCTTCTTCTCTTTTATGGTTTCCTCATCTTTTTGCATTTCAAATAAAGCTCAGACTTCCCTCATTAAAAGTGATGACACTCAATCTGTAGCAATCCTGATGGCCTTAAAGAGGAATACGCACACACTCCTCGATTTAAAGTCTGTCTGTACGAACTGCGAGGAGCTGTTTCTTTACACCATCAGTCCTACACTCAGTCTAAACTTACATGCAGTGGTGATGATTCATTGTGGAGGTGTGCTCCAGTGGGCAGTAGCACCTCCTCAGACGCGTCCAAAGTACACGCTTATTACAGCTGTCACTTGTCCTCCAAGTGTTACCGGCCTCTTGGAGCTTACTTCAGATTCCTGCCTCTTCATCAAAATGCTGTTTTCCAAGGCATAAAGATGGCCGACTTTACGGCAAGGGAAGAACAAGCACGGAACGTAATACAAATGTAAAAGTTTTCTCACTCAAACTTGTTTTCTTGTTCTCTCTTTCTTCCCTCTCCTGCTTTCTCTTTTTATTCTCCAGGCGACTGACCAAGGAGAACGTGAAACCCTCAGGGAGGCAGATTGGCAAGCTGAGCCACAGTAACCCCACCATTCTCTTTGATTATGTGAGTGTTTTATCACTCGTGACGGCCATAATGGTCGGCTAGACTAATGACGGGCTCCTTTATTATCTGCAACGTGCCATCAATTTTCATTGCTCCTGAGTTTTAAAAAGTGCATTTATAAACTCTGTGCCTCGGTCTTGCATCGAAGCGGTGGACACACATCTAAATTTAGCTCCTCGGTACCGGCCTGATTAGTCAGCATGGTCACAAGCTTCCACATTTAATGCAGGCGCACCAAAATGAGAACTGCTTGAGCAATGCTTGAGCAATCTGCACAGTCATTAATAGGGTTGGGCTGTTCATAATATCCACTTCTTTTCGAATGATTCAGATTATGCTTAAAAACCTCACTTGTCACTTTTGTGCCATCTCGTTCTATATTACTTCATAATGTTTAGTTAGTTAACAGGAGATAGCAGATGGTAAGCTTGAGATTTGTCTGCGTGAAAATCTTCCACACATTTTAATCCAGGATCACTAGAGCACCGACAAGTTTAAAATGTGAAGAATGAAGTTGAGCAACTGGTGTTGGAGGAACAGAAAGGCAAAAGTAAACTCAGTGTTTGGATCTGTTTACAAAACTACCGACCACAGTACTGATTTAATTCCCACTAATATGTGATCTGCTTAAGCAAATTTGGATAAAACTCCTGTCTTAAAACGTCATGTGAACATACAGGTTCACAGGACCGCAGTACAGAGTCGCTTCCAGCAAATTGATGCAAAATGGCACTTTGAAAATGACTCATCTGAGAAAGCAAAGTCAGGTGTTGGAGTGACAGCTAAAATTGAATGTATCCTGTTGTGAGGGTCTAGCACTTTTAGATGTTACTAAGCCAATATCGTTCAGTTTTCTGGGAATATTTCTTAGCTCTTATCCCCCACTTTCCCGTTTCTATAAGCGTATGTCATCAGTGGTCATGACATGAACTCATAGAAAGGGTGGGTGGTAAAGGGTTCAGGGCCAAAAAATGTTCCCGCACAGTGAATCAGCAGAACCAAGGCCCCCCCCACCTCAAATGTAAATGCATTCAGTGTGTTAAGGAGTGTTTGAAATAGTGTCCATCAGTATCTTTAAAAAAAAAAAAAAAACATTTTTTACATTTTTCAGATTTATTTATAAAACTGAATATTTACCTTAGAGCCCTATCCCTAATCCCTAAGCCACTCTTGAAGGTCGATATTATAGTTGCCCTCTCTGTGGCTATGCAGTACACATGCCTTCCATTACAATTTTATAAGCTGATAGACACATTTTATATACAATGGAACAAATATTGAAGATCAGTGTGATTACATTTTAGGGCTCTCACTATCTAGTTTTCCAACAGTAATCTACGGATTATTTTGACAATTAATTCAGTGCGCCAGCATTTTGAAGACTTGAGCAAGAACGACCCTTTTCTAGCTTTCTAATGACCACAAAATATGTTGTGGGTGGGGAAACCATAACAAGGAACCATCTAATAAGACTGCCATTAAATGTATTTTTTTACCATTCATGCGGTATGCATCCGAAGGAGAGAGAAGGAGATCAGAGTGCTTCGTAATACCATGAGGAGAGCACCCCAGAGGATGGAGCTCGTTAGCATTTCAGAGAGAATTCCAGAACAACCTAGGGGTGAAACAAAAAAGGCGAAATCGACTTTGACGGAAACGGCGCCGCTCCAGAGATGGTCTAAGACTGCAGTCGTGCAGAAAAGCCCCTTTTCCACTGCTCTCGCTCTCCTATTAAAGGCAGTAGAAGCAGCACCCTCATCACCCACTAACACCTTTCCTCTGAAGACTGTAATTATAGATGTCATTGAGTTCTGACATTCAGTAGGCTTAGAAACCATAGATGCAGTTAGCCAAAGAATCAGTTGGTGTACATTAGTCTCTAATTAGTACTACGTCAGGTTTTAACCCTAGCAACATGAAAATACTTTGACTACATGTACCTTACTGATTCATTCTGAATGCACATTAAAACTGAAGGCCAATATATATACATGTCCAAATGTTTGTAGACCACCGTTGAGCCAAAGTTATGCTTGTTATCAAGGGTGTTAATGTGGAACAGCCTCTGA
Source organism: Brachyalestes nurse (assembly GCA_037974405.1). Classification (NCBI taxonomy): domain Eukaryota; kingdom Metazoa; phylum Chordata; class Actinopteri; order Characiformes; family Alestidae; genus Brachyalestes; species Brachyalestes nurse. The sequence continues at coordinate 18,411,867 of JBBPCY010000032.1, read as the reverse complement.
GCTTCACTGGAGGTTGAAACATTGCTGTGAGGACCTGATTGCATTTAATCACAAGAGCATAAGTGAGGTCTGTTATCGATGCTGAAAGGTCAGTTCTGGATTACAAACGCCACAACTCCTAAAAGTATAAGAACGCAGTTCTGCTGCTCGACAACTCAATGCTTGGGGACCTTAGACCAGTCAATGCTTGGCATTTGGCTTGGTTACCCGAGGGTGGCCTATTCTATTGCTTTTTGGCCCAATTATACAAGCTGAGTCAAGCAGTGCAATTCAACATCAGTGTGCTCCTTAAGGAAGCTGAATTCTAAGACATAACTGAATACTTTTGAACATAAAGTACACAGTTATTTATTGCAACCAGTAATTTGGTTTGTATATAATGTAGTGCACAGTACCACAACCCAGCACCGGTAAACAAATGCCTTAATGTCTTATTGGTTATTTACCATTGTGAGGGGTTCTAGAGAAGATCAGCAGCTAAATAATTTAATATATACTTGATATACTTCTCAATAATTGTCAGGTTGGACTTATGGTATGTAACAGCAATCGCATACTACATAACCTATGGAAAGGTTGTTGGTATCAGTAGGGCTAGGAAATGTGTGTTTTTCATTATCATGATAAATGGATTTTTCAGAGCATATTATGGATATTGTCAACATTTGAACACTGACCAACAGCATGTCCTGTGTAATTGGATTTAGTGGAACTTTGAATAAAAGAATTGTTTTTGATAATTTTTTAAAATGTTACTATTGGTTTTGTTTGTTTCAAGTAATGAAACCTCAGAAAAACAATGACACGCATTTTCTGGAAGGATTGTGATGTTATATTTTTGCTGTCCACATCTAAGTGGCCTGTGAGCCCAATGACCACAGAGTCGCAGGTTTGAACCCCCACTTTCTACCATTGTGTCCTTGAGCAAGAGACTTAATCCGCAGTTGCTCCAGGGCGACTGTCCCTGTAACTAATGATTCTAAGTCGCTCTGGATAAGAGCATCAACCAAATGTTCCTTTACCCTGTACATCTAGGTATCGATCAAGTCATGTTATAGTGTTGGCATTGAAAATTCTCATTCACTGTGCTAATAATTCACAGTGGCCACTGGACAATATGCCGTATTATTAATAGCTATAACTTGTGTTTAAATGTGTACTAAAAATCTAACATTATCCATTATCCTAAGTATCTGCTACAACTTGTAATGCCCTTGTTCTATGTGTGTTTAGATCCTCTCACAGATCCAGTGGTATGACAACCTCATCACCCCTGTGGTGGACTCTCTGAAATACCTCACCTCTCTCAACTATGATGTGCTGGCTTGTATCCTTTTCCCTTTCGCCCACTGATAATTACGCTCCACCGCCCACCTCCGAGCAGAATAATAATCCTGCTCAGCCTCTCCCCCCCTCAGCGTAATGAGTGCTCTCTCAGGAACTTGCTGATGCCCTCAAAACTCCAACCCTGTTATTTGTCTCCATTCTCAGTAATAGTTCACTTTATCTAGAATGTTCACCCCAAATGTTGTTCTGGCACTGTTAGAAAGAGTAGCTTTAGAAACCTTAAGTGTTTTTTTTTTCCCCCTCTCACACTTGTTCATGTTCTATAAATATGACAAATCGAGTAGCATTTGCCATTCATGACTGATGCCGTATCTTAGAAGATAAGTTTGTGCGTGTTCAAAACCTTGATTCTGTTGCTAGATTGCATTATCGAAGCTCTAGCTAACCCGGAGAAAGAGAAGATGAAGCATGACGACACTACCATTTCATCTTGGCTTCAAAGTGAGTTTCTGATCTTATTCCTCCCCCCTCCGGACATTCTCTAAAGTTGATAAAATAATCTAACCCTTATCAAAGTTAATAGACTTTCAGATCTAAAAAATTCTGACTTTGCGGTTTCTTAAGGCTCTTTTCCCTACATACTGGGTTGTTGTTAAGTATGTATTTGTCATTTTGTTTGTTTGTTTTTTTTTTTTAATTTTCTTATTTTCTTTTACTTTTTTTATTCAGTAGTCTTACCTGTCTGGCCTTTTTTTGTCTCCCTTATAGGTCTTGCTAGTCTCTGTGGGGCAGTTTTCCGGAAGTACCCCATCGAGTTAGCTGGCTTACTGCAGTATGTGACCAACCAGCTGAAGGCAGGAAAGAGGTGTGTGTGTGTGTGTGTGTGTGTGTGTGTGTGTGTGTGTGTGTGTGTGTGTGTGTGTGTGTGTGTGTGTGT
>JBBPCY010000032.1:18397691-18409277 GCA_037974405.1 Brachyalestes nurse | reverse complement strand
GTGTGTGTGTGTGTGTGTGTGTGTGTGTGTGTGTGTGTGTGTGTGTGTGTGTGTGTGTGTGTGTGTGTGTGAGTGAATATTCGTGTCTGTGCCAGGCACTTAGGATGGTTCTCTCTCCAAGTCAGATTTGTGGTGTGTGTGATTGTGCTCTAGGTGCAGGCAGCTGCCTCGTCAGCCTGAACCTCATTCTCAAAGGCCCGATTGTGTGAGGGTGGGCCTCGATGTGCCTGTTAATGCTGAGCTGTGACTTGCTTTTGAAAAGCTTCTCTAAAAGAGCCCCACACTTACCTCCCTGATAACATGGCGGTCCAAATCCAAGTACAGTAGAATAGGACCGGCGTGTGTGTCCTTGCTGTTGGCCCTGTTAGCATTTAACTCGGTGTCTGAAAAGCCTCCCGTCCTTTTTCGCTGCCTTCAAACCCATTGCAGCACCCCTGCCTGTTCTGATTGACCTGACTTAACAGTGACAGCTCAGCTCCTGCTCCCTCACTTCTGAGTCATTTTTCTCCATATTTTCCCATTATGCTTCATATTCCGGGGGCTCGGAGTTGTTGGAAATGTAAAGCCATAATGGGACACCTGTAATTTAGCGGAAGCATCATCACTCAGCCCTGGCAAATTGTATTTTGAGGCTGTAGGCATTTTGGTAAATAGTTTGCTCCTGAGTTTATAAACAGCCAATGCATCCTTTTCCTTCTCTGTAGCTTCGACCTTTTAATCCTGAAGGAAGTGGTGCAGAAGATGGCCGGGATTGAGATCACTGATGAGATGACCGTGGAACAGCTGGAAGCCATGACTGGAGGAGAGCAGCTCAAAGCAGAGGTACTATAGGCCTGAAAGTTTAGTTTCAGAAGAAAGATACCTGTATGTAGTGCCTTGAAAAAGTACTTGCCTTGAAGCAGCATCGCATCATATGGATGATCCCCATCAAGGTGTGTTTTGGAAGATGTGAGACGAGCCTTTATGTTCCTTTTACTTGGCCCCAGTTTTCTCTCCAATTTAGTCATGTTAAATTTAACCAACTACCTAGGACCCACCTTTCACAATTAAGAGATAAGCATATGCTTATTCCAAATCTTGTGAATCTTCTTGGACTTCTGCTACTGCAGTGTCATTAAATGGCTCAGTGGAGGAGAATTTGGAAAACAAAACTGCCAATTTTTTTATTATTGTGACTGACAAATTCTTGTTCTGGCTAGTATTGAAAATGATGTGGGGAGAGGGACCCATATAGAGAGAGCAACGCTATCTGTGCTGTTTAGGACATCTGACCTCTGACTTTCTGGATGCTCTTGGAAGAGCTTTGCTAGGCCATCTACTTCTGGGAAGATTTACCAGTGTGGCATGTTTTTCTCAGTTCAGAGATTGACTGCTTGTTTTTTGAGTTTGTGGCCTACTTCACATGGCATTAAAGTGATTGCACAGTTATCTGAGAACTATATGGTCTGTGTCTTATTTATTAACTAAATATTGGTTGATTAGTTGATTGAGGAACTAGAAGACTGTTTCTGGCCAGGGTCAGTTGGTGTTGGGTAAATAATTTTTCTTTTTGTTGGAAAGATGTTGGCATTGATAGGAGTGATAGTCAATAGCCTGATTGAATCTTATTTCCTCACACGTGGGTGAAAAGGACTGGTTCCATGTTCAGGCATCGTTATTTGCACAAGTATCCTTGTCTTTGGGCAAAAGGGCAAAAGTACCTCTGTAAATGTTTTTACTTATTTAGAAAAATGTTGTTTTGTCTACAGTTCTGTTTTGTCTTAATAAATAGAAGTGAGAGGAGCAATTTGTTTGCTTTAGTGAATATTAGTAGATTAAGTACGTGTTATAACAGTTTAATTTGCACTTAATTCGTTGAAATACACGAGGGTTAATAAAATCATAGTAGTGTTGCGTTGTGGCTTGAGGGGTCTCTGTTTCTGTTCCCGCTGAGGCCTGTTTACCTATCAAGCCTGTTCCATTCACCTAGTCATACAATACTCCTACTAACCTCAGCATTAAAATAGTGACAGTTTTAACAAGGCTTTAGTTTTCCTAGAAGGCTCTGAAAAGGTAATTGGGATTAATTTGCCTGTTCTGTCCCTATGCATTCCATCCATACCTCATCACTTTCCCTCCTAAAGAACTACATTTAAATCAGGTAGAAGCTGGTTGTCCCTGTCCACTGTACCATTTTGGGTTAGCAGGCCAACCTGTATGGGTTTCTTAGTTCTCTGAAGTACAGGAAAGCCTTGCTTTAGGAAGTTCTTGCCAAAAAATCATTAGGTAATTGCAGTAAGGCCTTGCAGAGGAGTTTAGAGAGCACCACCGGTACAGTTCAAATGCAGCTTCTGAAATATTTTATGGGTAAAATAACCATTGCCTGATTAGGTGTTTGACTTGACTATATAAAAAGATGTGAATGTATTTTAAGATATGTTCATTTTGCTTACATTCATTGTGTCTAGTACAACATTTTGCTGCAGTACAGTCATTTCCAGTGTATAGTCTACTGTGACTAATTTTTTTTCTATTCATGTGCTTCTATTTTTCTCTGTGTTTGTATGCAGGGAGGCTATTTTGGCCAGATCAGGAATACAAAGAAGTCATCTCAGCGTCTGAAAGACTCTCTGCTCGATCATGAGTTGGCCCTCCCTCTTTGTCTTCTGATGGCTCAGCAGAGAAATGGTGTGGTGTTTTCTGAGGGAGGAGAGAAACACCTCAAATTAGTGGGCAAGCTCTACGATCAGGTACACAATCAGCCAAAGTTGGTTCTGCTGAAATGTTCCAAATGACATATCTGAATTTTTTTCCCCCATTCAAAGGTTTGCAGAGGGAGCTATAAAGAGTTTTTGGGATTCTTATGGTCTCACACTCTCTCAAACACAGTTTTCCTTTCATGTTGCCCAGCTGCATAGCCCAATTACTCACCCTGGGTAATCCAGCTCACTGTTCATTTCCTCCACGTTTTCAAGACATGCCTCAGCAGATGGTGCTAAAAACTCAACATCAGATCATCAGCTCTATTTTGTGTAGGGCTACAGAATGATGCTGTTGGTTGAGCATGTATTTTTTCCCTTCATATTTTTTTTCCTCTTTTTCGCACCCCTCTTTGAATGTCTCAAATTAGAGCTTTTAGCAAATTCACCCTCCCGATGCTGGATTGTGGGAATAATTACTCGTGGTGTGAATGTGCAACACGCTTTTTCCTGACCTCAGTGGGGAAGCGGTTTAATTATTAATTTGGGCTTGTTTTTCTCCTCCTGTGCAGGAAGTTGTGTGCACCTCATTACAATCAGCCAAAATGTGTCAGGCCAGCCATATCTCCCCATGATGCTCCGCAGAGATTGATCGACTCATCTCAGCCATTGAATATGCATTGAATGTGATTGCATGATTTATGCATAAGCCCTCTTTGGCACCTTGAAAAATCTGCTTGCGCTGTTATCCGAAAATGCACTGAATTAGTAGTTTGTATAGCTTGGTCTCATTTTACATACTTAAAGTCTTTTATACACTACTAGGCAGCATGTTGTGATGTTGATGAATGAGAGTATTGATGTTTCTCAAGCGTTTTGTCTCTATGAAGGTACGAAGCTGTGTGTACATTATTTAAATGGATGTACATGCATATTAATTTGCGTCATTGGCACTATTATGCACTACATGTTTGATTACATTGAGGATGTTTAAATTAATGAAATGCTTGCTTTATGGCTTAATATGGCTGAATTGTAAATATTTATGTATATGATGTGTGAGTCATTGAAGCAATTAAGGCCCTACTCTTGCTTCAGCTTTTTGTTCAGGTCAAATATATCTACTCACCTTGCATGCACGTATAATATCCACTTTGTTTTATTGTGGTTCGGACAAAATATTATTCCGTTATTCTTTACACATATTGGATCTGGAACAACACTGCATGAATACCTCACCTTTATCTAGCAAAACTAATCTCATTGAAGACTGGCTTGTGGCTCTGCTCGTTCTCTTTGCTGTCCATGCAAAGGCCACCAGAAATGGTGACGGCAGACACGCAGTTCATTGCAACATCACAACCCCACGCAGTCACAGGGAGCAACAGACACATTACACCCTACAAAGAGAGGGGTTCAAGAAAAAGTTAAGAGACCAGCCTATCACTGAGCGGCAGCTAATTCCTAAGGGGAGCGGTGTCACTCGGAAACGATTACAGCTGTGAAAAGGGTGCCAAAGTAATCTTGGGCCTGCTTTGATGTCCGTTTTCATAGTTACCACTCTCCAAGTGCAGCCAATCTTCTCGTCTGCTCGAATCCCGGAGCCGAGTGCGGCTCTAACAAGATGCGGCCTGGACTCAGCCTTGAGAGCAGCAGCTGTTTCTCAGGGCAGAGGGGTGGGGCGTGGTGATCCCTAGATAGACGCCTCCAGATGCTTACCCATTCTGGGCCTTCACTCTCCTCCTGGCTCACTGTTTGGAAAAGCATTGCACAGGTTCTAGGGTCTAATGAGAGATCTAATGAGATGATGTGATGCACAGATGACATCCCTGCAGGGAATAAATACAAAGTTCTGAGTCAGTACCAGTATTTAATGCATTATTTTGGCCGATAGTAATTTGAAATGCTGTTAGTGTAAAACCTTTATAATTAATATTTGGGTGTGTCCAAACACTGGTTGTACAGCAACCTGGTTATAGCACTGGTTTTAACGCAATCACACTTTTTTTGCAGCGATGCATCTTCTAGAAATATTAATTTTCCTATTATCAGCAGCCCACACATTCTCACCAGTAACATGCATTCTCTCACCAGTAACATGCATTCTCTCACCAGTAACATGCATTCTCTCACCAGTAACATGCATTCCTAGATGAATGGGAATTTGTTGCACTTTCAGCTAGTTATTAGTTAGTTTTTATTAGTAATTCAGCTCATTATTAGTTACTTTGCTTTGGCGTTTTTGCATTTTTTTTTGGTTTACATATTTTTCTGCTTCAGTTTTAAAGTCGACATTAGTGGATATTCTTGAAAATACTACCTCACTGTTTACAGCATTGTTTACTGCTATGTGTAAAACTAAATTTGTAGTGTCAACTATTTAAAAAGCTGATTTAACTGAAAACATGAGCCATTTTGTTTCAGCTGACATATTTAGCCATTTGTCAAGAACCAGTGGTATTTATACTTTCCTGGTCTGGAGTTTGTTGTTACCTATTCTTCAGAAGGTACAGTTCACCCAGTTTTTTGATGGGTAGCTTAAGCAGCTAATAAATCTATCCTAGGTTATGAAGTCTAAATATGTAACTAGGTTTAACTTCATTTGGAGATGTTCTAAATTAGAATGTGATCACAGTCCATTGCTGTGATTTACAAGGCTGTAAAGATGGTTTTTATCATATTTTATTGTGCTGCCCTTCCACCCATGCTGTATTGAAACTCAATGAATGTGCTTTCATGATTGATCAAAAAAACTAAATTAGTGACTGTGGTTACTCTGGTTACTTGGTGACAAACTCCTCTTGTATTTTATGAAAAGACAGTATCAGTACGCTTTTGACTGAGAGATACTGTACACAGGCATAACACTACCAGGCTAAGAAGCTCAGGAGTGTATAGGAAAATTTGTAGCGCACAGGGCAGTATAGCTGACGCAGACATATTTAAGTACTGAAACTGAATCTAGACCAAAGTAACAAATAATCCTTGAAACCATTTAATTAAACTAGAGCAATTGTTCAGCCATGCAACATTACAGAGACAGGTTTTTATGTTTAAGGAGGAGGTTTTCCTTTTAAATACAGTACACTAAAGCTACAACTGGAGCTCAGCGTAAATTTAGAACGCTGAGTAGGACTTCTTTCCTCAAACTTTAATGATCTAGTGCAAAGAATGATGTAATTTGTAATGTGATGACCTGTACAGGCCTGCTTAATCTGATTAAAGTAAAGAAAAACTGAAAAACTATTGCTATGTACATTTTTCTGTAGCATTGTTTATTCCTTAGACATCATACTACAATGATTCTTAGCAAATACAGTAACACAGATAAAGATTAGCTTTCCTTAGAGCTTATTGCGTAGTAGTTTTGCCATTGGTCTGCCTTTCACAGTTTAATCCAAAACATTTTTGCCCTGAAAAAATGAGAATGAAATAAAAAGGGCATGAAATAAAACATCTCCTCCCTCCAGATAATCAGGATAGCATGTCTTTGAATTAAATAGTTCTTATTAACCTTTTCCCATCGCTTACTCTAATAAATCTGTCTGATGTACCATCACCTCTGTTCTCACACTAGGTCTTATGATTTGTGGCTAACACAGAAGCTAATGTTTGAAGATTGTGATTAACTGTAGGGAATGCCAATCACAATTTTGTCCGTTCACAGTTTAGTCTATGCTGAAATAGCTTTTGTGGCCCTGATCACAAAAGTCTTGCTTTTTAAGTCATATGGACAAAAACGCTTGATCACCTCGTAACCCGTACCTTGTGTATTCCTCGTGTTAGGAGTACAAGTGTGTTATTAAAGGGAAGCCCTTATCGTGAATTCACACTGCGGCAGTGCAACTTTTATTCCCTGTTGTCCTGCTGCTGCCCTGGACAACGGTGGCATTTATGGTGAAGAATATTAAAAACTTCAGTAATGGTCGACCAAGGGCTCGACTTCCTCCTTGCTCTCTCTACCAGCGAGGCTTGGGGATCGCTTCCCCAGCGCCTTTCTTCCACTAAATTGCTTTACTGGGCATCCTATCGATTTCCAGGGAGGGCTCCTGGTGATGAATGGCTTTAATAAAGCAAGGTGCAGTCCCCCAAATAAATGAGCAACCCGAGGATTTATTAAGAGCATCTGCATTTGGCCGGGAAATGAGCAGGGAACAGAGGGGAGAACCTTGTCTAATGATAAATGGGTCCACTTTCCTGTCCCTCTTCCTTCAGTGTCACGACACCCTGGTGCAGTTCGGAGGCTTTTTGGCGTCCAACCTCAGCACAGAGGACTACATCAAGCGGGTGCCCTCTGTAGACATCCTCTGTAACCAGTTCCACACGCCCCATGATGCAGCCTTCTTCCTGTCCCGCCCCATGTACGCCCATCAGATTTTGGTGAGTTTTTCTGTTTTCATTGTCCAGATGGCAGTTTTGATTTATAGACAAATGACTAGCTTAGCAAAAAAAATCAAATGTATAATATACTTCTTACCCCTAGTTAATTTTGCACTAGAATACTTTAAAGTCAAAGGCTAAGGTAGATAAGTAAAGCAAAGGCAATTTAAAGCTAGGCCATAAATGGCAATTTGGCAAAAATGTAATATCAGGGTATGCAATATGTAACTATTCATTGTGTTGTACTATGTCCAGGTCTATTATAATATTTCCAGCACTGTCAATAACCCATTTTTAGTTGATACTTATACTCGTAATTGATGTCTAGCTTTACTAGGACACATCATACCCCTCTCATTTCTCAAGTGTCACCAGCCTCCATGCCACAGCCCTCGAAAAGCATTTGTGGTTTTGTAGCAGCGATCTTGATGAAAATCTCGTTTTTCAAATTCAAGTGTTTTGAAGCACTGTGTGGTGGCGTCACTGAAGTTAAATCCCTGCTTTGATTGGTCTACCATGCGATTGCACATTGATCTGTTATGTACTGAATGGGCAGTACAGATGAGACAGATGTAGTGTACATCAGGGCTGGGATTTCACATGGCTGTGAATACAATACCACATGACATTTTTATTACTTGAAAAAATTCTCTGCTTCTCTAGTTTGGCAAGGAATTTGACATTTTTGAACTGTTGTAAAGTTAGTTACATTGAATTTGCTGTGAGTTAATCGCTTTGGCAACATTGATGTTTTTTTGGTTGTGGTGTTTTTTTTCCTTTCCCTTTCATGTCTGTCCACTACATTATCCTGCAAGTAACTAATGACTGGGCTAAGGCTACAGTAGTCCATTTGAAGAATAGAAGAACGTAGTCCAGTAGCTCATGCTTCCCTCCGGCCTCAGATTCCCATTCCTCTCTCTAGCTCAGGGTTCCCACAGGTCCTTAAAGTCCTTGAAAGTTTGTGAATCTGAACAAATAAGTTCAAGGCCCTGGAAAGTTTTTGAAAACAGGCATAAAAAAACACCGTCCTTGAAAGTTTTGAATTGAAATTTCATGGATGACGACCGCTGTCAATATGTTATTGTTTTGCCACCACAAGTTTGTTTAAAATTATGCCTATGCTGACTTTTAATTTGCGAAAGTGTATTTGTTCTTCTGTAGGTTTTTGGCACTACATTCTTGTTCCTTGTCAACCTAACGTGTGCATAGCCGCTTGCAGAGCAAGGGCACTGTTGTTCTTAAGTTTTCTTTATTTTTATTCCGTTCACCCGTTTTTTTGGCCCGCTACTCCTCCCAGGGCTTTCACAATAGAGACACTGTTCCAACTCTGACATGTCGGGACCGATCTCTTTTTTTCTGGTAAAAAAAAAAGAGGGGATTAATAGGGCTCAGATTTCAGAAAGTCCTGCTCGGACGCACTTTGTCCAAATCCCACCAAACTTCATGTGATACCTCAGGCCAACTTCCTTGACACACAAACGCAGTCCGTGATGACCTGCACTCGTCTTTTCCTTGTGTTTCGCTCATCCTTTTCCACTCATTCACTTCCATTCAATTTTAACCCCATTGAAATGAATGCAGTTTAAGAAGAAGAAACTTTCAGGCTCCATACAGTGACCAAGCCTATTGAAACCTCATATGAGACCTCAGGCCACGCCCCCAAAGACACACCTGTTTGAACTGAACTATATGGCCAAAAGTATTGGGACACAGGTGCCATGTAAAGCTATATGGCCAAAAGTATTGGGACAAACCTGTTTAAACTGAACAATATGGCCAGAAGTATTGGGACAGAGCTGTTTCTAGGTGGTTGCTAAGGCATGAAAGGCAGTTGCTATGGTTTAGGAGATGGCATTTCTAGGATGTTTCTTGGAGGCAGATCCAGTTCAAAATTTCTTCAGGCCACAGCTACGAGACTCAGTAGTCAACCTCAGGCCTCATCATGAAGAAGGGGGACAAGAAGGGTCGGACGGCTGCTGCATTTGAGCAAGCACACTTCGCATTTTCTCTGCGGAAATGCAGTGTAGTTTCAACTAAAATTCCGTAAAACAGTAATATACTTTCCTAATGTATGTGGCGTGGACATATCCATGCATTGTGGATATGAATGTAGGCTATGAATATTACTGACTTGAATGTAGGCTATACATTCAGTCTACTTTCTTGCATTGATTTTGTCCCAACAACTTCCATGCCATTCACAGTCTTTTATTGCATTTGCGTCTAAAATTGTTCATTGATAACATATTCAGCGGTAGCAGGAGGTAGGACTGTAACGGTGCATGTATTCGTTCCGAACTGTCACAGTACATGCGTCACGGTTCAGTACATGATGCCGTACGGAGAATACACGTACAAAGGAGCAGATGCGATTAAAGTAATGCAGAACTAAATTTACAAGTGTGAGTTTAGTTGCCTTCTTGCCTCAGGGTTGGCAGCTGCTAAAATGAGACGATATGGGGGGCTAGGTCTGTGCTTTCCTCCCTCATTTATTTTCTTTCTTCAAAAAGAGCATTCGAGTGGCGAAAAGCACTCGCGAATGGAGCGGCCATGAAAAGAAACTCTGAGAAACTCCCCCACACTACTACGCACCCCTGAAAAACTACATATCCCAGCATGCATTTTTCCTTAAAGGAACACTCTCTGTAACAGGTTTCATATGGAAACATTAAACAGCGACCTTTAAAACGTTTAGCCATCTCAGTTGCTTTCTATTAGGTTTATTAGGATTAGGATTCTATTAGGTCTATTAGGATTTTCTGTCAACAGAAGATGTTTAAGTTGTTTTTTGTCATCTATACATGAAAATATAAGTAAGAGTGTGTGTTTACTGGTTAATTGCTGTTTATTTAAAATAAACGAAAACGAACCAAGCCTCATGCTTTAGAATTTTTTGTTACTTAACTTTGCTGTACCGAACCGTACCGAACTGTGATGTCAGAACTATAGTGTGAACCGAACCATGACCTTTCTGTACTGTTACACCCCTAGCAGTAGGTAAATGCCGCCGCGTGTGGTCCTTGAATTTGAGGATACTGGTCCTGGAAAGTCCTTGAAAGGTCCTTGAATTTGATATTAACCAAGGAGTGGGAACCCTGCTTTCCATAATAAGATTTACCTCCCCGTGCTCCCCACGTGGCTTTCTCTGTATCCACTTTGCAGCACATTGTCAAAACGTACTTTACTATCATTCCCATTGCACGTTTTTTCATGAAAGTGTCGCAGATTTAATCCTCCCCCCCCTTCCAATCCCCGGCTCCAGCTGTGAAGCGTGGAGCTGCTTAGCGCCACTGATTTATACCATCTCCCTGCCAGCAAAGCTCAGTCTGTAGGCTTCCTCCAGCTCCTGTATTGGAACTGTGCTTGCTTCCATTTCATTCGTTTGATACAGCCATCCATATCCATAACTTGGGCCTGTTTGGTTCTGATTGGGCTAATCATAACATTCACCCTCCTTTGCTCCCACCCAGTCAAAGTATGATGAGCTGAAGAAGGCGGAGAAGGGCAGTCGGCAGCAGCAAAAGGTCCACAAATACATCGCAGCCTGCGAGCAGGTGATGGCCCCCGTGCACGAGGCTGTGGTGTCCCTCCATCCACCTAAGGTGTGGGATGACCTCAAGCCTCAGTTCTACGCCACCTTCTGGTCGCTGACTATGTATGACCTGGCTGTGCCCCACAGTGCCTATGAACGTGAGGTCAACAAACTTAAAATGCAGATCAAGGCCATTGATGAGAACACAGAGATGGTAAGAGACTTTCTGATGTAAAATCTAGATAATATGCCCAGTGAAAAGTCTGAATTGCTTTATTTAAGCATTTCAGCAAAATAGCTTTATTTAAAAACATTTTTCTCAAGATTCTCTTGGTCAACTAAAAGTGGTTTATTTAGTCTACTAAGCTTCATAATGACGAATTTGCCTGAACGTCTCATGGCCTTTACATGGGCTCCAAAACTTCCATAGTGAGCAATAGTGAGTATTCGTAGTGGATCTTCACAGAAAGGATTCTTGGACGCATCAAAGCCCAAAGAAGTAATGCAAAGTCAGTGTTTCTGGAATGAGCTCTCTTTCACATGCTGAGAGCATGCTGTCACTTCCACAGCCACTGAACAAAAAGAAGAAGGAGAAAGAGCGCTGCACAGCACTGCAGGACAAGCTGCTGGAGGAGGAGAAGAAGCAACTGGAGCACGTGCAGAGAGTGCTGCACCGCCTCAAACTGGAGAAGGACTACTGGTTACTTGCCAGTAAGTTCTCTCTCTCCCTCTATCTCTGTCTTTGTGTCTCTCTGACTGTCTCTGTCTTTCTTTTACTCTGTCTCTATTTATCTCTGTCTGTCTGTCTCTCTGTCTATCTGTCTGTCTCTGTCTGTCTGTCTGTCTGTCTCTGTCTGTCTGTCTGTCTCTGTCTGTCTGTCTGTCTCTGTCTGTCTGTCTGTCTGTCTCTGTCTGTCTGTCTCTGTCTGTCTGTCTGTCTGTCTGTCTGTCTGTCTGTCTGTCTGTCTGTCTGTCTGTCTGTCTGTCTGTCTGTCT
>JBBPCY010000032.1:18383275-18395775 GCA_037974405.1 Brachyalestes nurse | reverse complement strand
AGTTTATATATTTTTTAGCTTTTGTTTATTATTTTAGATTTAAGTTTAGTGTAATCATGTCTGTTTGGTGCATGCATAGATGGGTGACAAAAAAAAGAAAAGTAACAAATGCAGATGCTTTAGGGCGTATCTGACGACTGGCTGTAAACTGTGAAAGGGAGGTTTGCTGCCGATGCATCAGAAACACGTTTGCCAGGCTGAGATACAGTGGAAAATCAAAGCTTTCTGCAAGTTCTGTGCCATCACAGTCCCTGTATGCTTATGGTAAAGTTCCTCTAGATGTTAGCAGAAGGTTCTCTAAATGCTCTTAAGTTGGGAGGTGGTGCCGGTGCAGACTTCTGGTCAGACACATGCCACAGATGCTAGGATCAGGCTGAGATCTGAAGAATTTGGCCAACACGTTGTTCCGTGGTGTTCCTCAAACCATTGTGTGTAATTATCTGTTTCATGTAGTTATCCACCGTTTTTGCCATTTTATTTTGCAGTTTGAGGATACTACAGTTCTGTGAATTCAGTGGACCCATCATAAACCACTGAAATTGTGTTTAGTATTGCATGAACATTTATTTTTGATGGTGTCTGGTTACGGGCCAGCTGAGACTGATTATGTAAGCTCTCATCAAATGCCTTCCCAAATAATTACCCAGTATTAACACCAGTGATCTTTTTTTAGAACCTCACTTCCTAGAACTGCAAGTTCAGATGGCTTGTGTTTATTGTGCTTACTTTGCCAGGAATGTGGCAATTACCCAGGGTTCCTCACCATTTTCCGAGCCAGTGGCTTTGACGGAGGGAACAAGGCGGACCAACTAGACTATGAGAACTTCCGGCATGTCGTCCATAAGTGGCATTACAAGTTGACTAAAGTTAGTATTGTTTCTTCTTGAAACACATTCATATTCGTTTTCACTGGCGCTTTTGCTGCACCTTTTAGTCCCTAATGGACAATTACAAATGTATTCCACCCGACTGTCGCCACTAGATGAATATTAAGTAATGAGCCATTACTGTTTGATTATTCTGTTTACGCTTTAATTCACTCTCAGATGTTTTATGTTTGAGTCAGTGTTTCAATGTTTAATTTATTCATTTGGAACAACGTTTAAAGCAGAAATAAAATGTCTGAATATTGCCTTTTGTGTACAGTAGTAATTAATTGTGTATTAATAGTGTTGCTGTCCTGCATAATATCTCAAAATATATATAAAAACTTTGTCACCTCATACGTGAAAGTTGCAAATGTATTTTTGTGTGTTTTTGGCTCTCTAGGCTTCTGTACACTGTCTGGAAACGGGTGAGTACACCCACATACGCAACATCCTGATCGTGCTGACCAAGATTCTACCCTACTACCCCAAAGTGCTGAACTTGGGCCAGGCGCTTGAGTGTCGCGTCCACAAGATCTGCCAAGAGGAGAAGGAGAAGAGGCCTGACCTCTATGCATTAGCTATGGGGTAACTGAGCAGAGAGCTGCATTCTGAGGGACCTTTTACCTTTGTAAGGTGTTGGGGTGGGTGGGGAGTGTTGGGCTTATTAGGTTAGATCTTGTGTTTGTTAGGGATCTCGGTGGTGGAGAAGAGACAGAGTGAAAGTAGATTTGGCTTGCTTGCGTTGAGGTAATTGGAATTTTATGAGCCGCAAAAGGACAATTTTCTGCGTCCCTGTTTGTCACAAGTACGGAGGAACTGTCTGGAATGTGAAGGGATTGGGCAGATCAGTCATAAGTGTGAGGCAGCGCCATTCGTGCCAACTGTTTGCTGTTCCTCACCCATTGTTGGGGAGTTCCCTCGCGTCTCCCCCTGCAGGTTAGCTCCATTACGGAGGCACAGATTTATCCTTGTTTGCTTCCGACTGGTGCTAGCATATGCTCTGATGTGCCGCTGATGAAATTTTCTGGTCTGAAGATATTTGTCAAACCTGGTGAAGCTAGTGGTGACTGGTAATGGTCTATCCGCTGAGGAGCAGCTGTCAGTGTGAGAGGGTGTGGAGAGGTATGTAGCGTTCCCACTTTCACACACTAAAATCTCAGTCAATCCGAGCAAGGGGCAAGAGTGGCAGGTACAGCCCTGCTGTGAGAGCCTCTAAATCAGGGCTTAATGAATGCCATTAATTCGCTTGTTGGAGTCGTCGCCATCCCTGCGGCCTTTGTCCCGTCACAACGAGGCGATCTTATCAGTTATCATTTGTAATGAGCTTTTTTCGGCCTGCTAGAATAAGGTCTGGACACCCAGCCGTTCCATAGGCAACCCGCCTCTCCCTTTCCCAGTAGTCACACTTTTTCAAACGCCTCGCGGGTGTTAATATTTCACACTTCAATGAGGGGCAGTAATTGTAAGAGGAGTGGAATTTGTCATTTGCTGATTGGTATTTGTTCATTGCTTCTGAGGTTAATGATGAAGTGACATCTGTTAGCTTGGGTTAGTGTTACTTTCCCCCCTCTTTAATTCCTTTGTGTGGTATTTTGCGCTTCAAGTGCCTTTAGTTCCCAGGCAGACTCGAAGATAATTGAGGTCAGTAATGTTATTCAGTGCCACTAGTGCCATTTCTTGCCACACCCCTTTGACCAGGTAGACAGATTCCTTGCTCTATTGGCCTTTTTTCAACAAATATTGCATTACGACTTTAGGGGGTAACGTTTAAATCAGACAAAATTAAGTTTTTCCGTTTTATTTCTGTCATAATCCATATTCCTTTTATTAGGGGTCTCCTGCTGTTGTCTTTTCAACATTTCACTTAGATCTGTAGTGTTGTAGAAGCTTTTGAATTTTCAGTGCTGTGTGCCGTGATTTTAACCGTGTATGTGACTTGCAGCTACTCTGGCCAGTTGAAAAGCAGGAAAGTTCATATGGTTCCTGAGAACGAGTTCCACTACAAGGAGCCAGTGAACAGCACTAACCCCGGTGGCCTGCAGAACGGGCCCGGCAACTCCGGCAAGCCTGCAGCCACTGCTGCCTCTGCCACGAGCAAGAGCGAGGAGGGGACTGCCGAGGATGCGGGTGAGTGCACGGTCAAAAAGGAAACAGGATCAAGGAAGATAGAATTCCCTTTGTAGTCTGATGAGTCGGAATGCATGCAATTGCTAGACTTATAACCTTGTTGTAACACTGGTTATGGTATTTATTACTGTAATCCATATATGAAGAGGATTGAGCGTAAGACATTTGAAATCTCTGGTGATACAACCTCATATTCTTTAGGCCAGTGATTTTCAAACTATGGATGGAAATATGGGCATGAGTTAGTCACAAAAATCTGTACTTTTTTTGTTTGGTTTTCCATGAGAGCATAACTAACTGTCGGTCATTTTCAGTAACTGCATCACTTAATTGTTTTCTGAATCAGGTGTTGCACAAACAGTACAAGGAACGTGCAGTAGCAGCACTCAAAGCCTCAATTCTATATTTCTGCTTGCATCTAGTGCCACTTTCGAACCAGGTGTCTTCTGGAATTAACTGACTTTTTTTTAAACAAATTTGGCATCTTTCCCTCTTTGGTATTTACCTGTGCATGTGGATCATGGCTTGTAAAACTTTAGTTAACCTCTTCTGAAGTATAAAAAGTCTAATAACAGTACCGGTGATATTGAATATTGGCTCCAGTAATCACCCAGGCAAAAAATTTCGTGATCTCTGTAATATAGTATAATGTAGTCTTTCTTTCTCCCTGAAAAACTTTTTTGGTAGAAGTCAAGCTATCAGATCATGTGACAAGTGTTTTTGGTCACAGACAGGTAGCATATGTGTCATTTAACTAGCACTTCTTTACTTCTCCTTGTTTCCTGTGAGGAGGATTTTTTATGGTGGTCTTTTTGGTCTTTGTGAGGCCTATTTCACATGTAAATTTATTGCTACACGCCTTGCCCATTATATTAAAATAATTCACACACTGTGAAGCACCATCTCAATTTCATTCAGATTCTTTGAGTTTTCAGTGGCTTCTGAATGGTGCTTCTAGTTTTACTGTGTACATAATGTCCACACAGAGTGTCATCTGGTGTCCTTTTTGCATAAGCACTTTCCATAAAGCTATTGTTATTACAGAGCCATTTTTATTGTCATCACTTGAACAGCTTGCGTAGCTGAATGACCTTCATCCAACCTCCCGCCCCCTCCATTTCTTTTTACCCAGACATCTCAGTCAGAGCGTTATGGTGGTGTTTAATGCTGTAAAGGTGGCGTTAGTAGCTTTTTGAGATGATTTCATGGAGCATGGGTGTAACAGTGAAAACTGTCATTCGGTACAGTCTATAACGGCTTTATGTATTTTGCTATTTGTAGAGAAATCTAAGGACAAATCTCAGGTGGCTCTGAAAACTGCAAGTAAAAACCCCACCTCAACGAATAAAGCAAGCAGCAGCAACGGCAGCAGCACACCTAACAGGTACACTTGAGGCTTGGTTCTCTCTCTCTTTCATACACACACGCACACACACACACGGAGAAACACACACTGAGGGAGCCAGCACAACCCAAGGAGGAGCACTGCGAAATGATGTACTGCTCTCATCTCTCGGATAATGTTATTAAAAGTTTCGGCCCTGGGGTGAGGAAGTTTAGCACCAGCTTATTATTTCAAACTACTCAAAAAATAAATCAATCTTTTATCAAAGTCTACCTTCCCTATGAACTGTGTAATCAAATTGAACAGTGTTCCAGGCGAGGATCCTCTTACTATTCTATTAAAGTGAGCTATTGCTGAAAGAACCGTCTTGAAAGGAGCCATCTTCGTACGACATGGCTGTTACAACATGCAGACAATTGTGAAAGCCCCATCAAATTGCTTGTGTAAAACTATCATTTTGAAAGAAGACTTCTAAAGGAATCGTGTGGCAAACTGGGAAGAAAGGTCTTCATTAAGTCCCATTCAGGAACAGTGTGAATTTAATGAGTTTTTGTAATGGTTCCTGCGGGCTTCAGTATGGTTTGGTCAGGTCAGAGAGTGTTCCCTAGTCGACTGCTGCAGTGGAGTGCATTTGTAATTCACCTCAGAGAAGCAAGGGGTCAGGCTGATGCTTGGCACTAATAGTCCTAGTCCAAAACTCTGAATATTCATTAAATATTCAGTTACCTCAGGGACTTGAGAAATGGCACGATTAATACCAGTGGGTCTAAACAACGTCAAGAGTATTTAATCATGGGTGTAATACTTTGACTGTTTAAACCCTTAAATGTTGGCTTTTTTTATACGTGGTATATGGTTTACAGATAAAAGAATCTCAGTGTTTTAGTGATTTTTAGTGATTTCTGCCTCGCAAGCAGGAATCAATGGCTCGAATCCATGAAACAATTTAATTTCAGCTTATATTGAGCTGATAAATAATTTATGTAAGGTCTCCTCCAAAGTTCATGGCCTCTTTAGAAAACAACCCCGAGTTTGGCTTGGATTGATGTCATTATTTGGGCTACATTTAAATGATCATTGAAATGAGTGATTGAGAACACTTCTGCCGTAATAACAGTCATCTTTGTCATACTTTGTGTTCTATTGTTCCAGCACCAAAGGGAGCAAAGAGAAGGAAGACAAAGAGAAGAGTGTGAAGGAGAAAAAGGAGAAGAAAGAGAAGAATTCAGGGAGCGCTCCAGAGGCCAAGGCGGGAGGGAAGGAGAAGCAGAGGGAGGAGAAGGCCAGTGACGGCAAGGAGAAGACGCCCAAGACCGACAAGGACAAGAGGAAGGACGACAAGAAGGACGACAAGAGCAAGAGCGACGGAAAGTCTGCCGACAAAGAGTCGTCCAAGGAGCGAGACGTGTCCAAGGAGGCCAAACTGAAGGAAACCAGCAAGGGGGAGAAGACCCCTGGGGCGGCATCCCTCAAGTCACCAGTTCCCAGATCAGAAGGAGCCGAGTCAGAACGGGGTAAGGCAGCATCCCCTAGTGTATGGGATACAGGATAACACTTCCTCTTATCTATGGACTTTCACCATGGTCAGACGTTGCTGTTTTGTAAAGTAAGCCAGCGAATACCCATATCATGCCATGTCTCATGGTTATGTTGCCTTGAGCTCAGTTAGCTATCTATACTGTAGAATCCAAGTTGGACTGCATTTGAAAGTGCATGCTAAACCAGGTCCAAGTGGACATCACACTGGACCATTTTGGCCCTGCCCTCTTGAAAATAACAATCCTTAAATAAAGGCTTTTCAAAGCTTCTTGAAAGAAGTGTTTTGGTATTTTTAAAGGATGGTTTTTGAAAGAAGCATGTTGATAAAGAATGGCTACATAATGTAGTTTTAATAAGTTGTAGACATTTAATTAGTCTAGAAAATGCACTTTATGTGAATATTTTTAACAACATGCTTCTTTAAAGAATCATTCATTGAAAGTACCAAAATGTCTCTTTCAAGAACCATGTATTCACTCATGGTTCAGTAAATTTTATTAATTTGATTTTATCTGGTACTTTTGTGGTGTGTTGTTATATGCAAAATTATATAATTTAGTAGTTTATTGTGGACTTTTACTTTTAAAGTACTGGTATATGAACAAAAGTGGAATAACATTTGGTTTGCTAACACGTTAAACAAATAAGGAACTTTTTAACATCAGTGTTCCCTTTAACACAGTCACACAGCTGCACTTCAAATATTTCTGTAAATCTCAACTTAAACATTAATGTAATCAAATTAAATACACAACAAAGCTATTTGCACCTGCAGGGCATTCATGTTTTATCTAGTTTTGTATAGAAAAACAAGTTACCCTCAGAGTCCTGAGCATGGGGGCGGGACCATTATAGTAGTTGTAAAGGAGGACCAACTCCATATGGAAGTCTATGTATTTGAATGCAGTGTCATTAAAGTCCTTGTTGGTGTCCCATTACTTTTGTCCATGCAGCGCGTTAGGTCTCCATTGGTTTTATGGACAAAAGTAATGGGACGCCCCCCCCTTTTCTTTTTTTTTTTCTCCATACTACTGATGCTGTAGTATGTGGACAGCTTAAGCTGCTTAATGCTTTTGTGCTATTTCACCTGGCTATTATGGCTATGGAATTTGGAACAATATGAGCTAAGACCGCGTCCACTACCAAGAATAGACTAACCTTGTTTCCTAAAATGTCACATTGAGGCCATTCATGCTCCTTTTAAAAGACAGAATTGGCCAAGAAAGCTGCCTAAGTAAAGGGTGACACTTAACTGCTGTTTTAAAGTAGATTAAACAAACACCACATGACAGACAAATTGTTATACTAACACATTTCATTTTCAATTGATGTTTTAGTCAATAGCATTTTGTAAAACCAGGCCAACATAGCTTAAGTTTTATGACAAATTATATTCTGTTACAATTACATTTCTTTATTCTTTGTAGGTCACATGAATTCTTTGTTCTAGTTACTTCTTAATTTCAGCATGATTTTGAAAGGCTGTGTTCTTTGTTTGTTTCTCTACCAGAACAAAAAAGACGAAAGCTTGACACCCACTCTTCGCCATCACACTCCTCTGCGGTTAAGGTTAGTATGGCCTGAGGAGGGCTGTGCCCTTGTTTCCTCTTGTCCCCCCGTTGGAGCGCACATGTTTATCCACGCATTCCTCGTCCTTCCCCCTCCCATGAGAGAATGCAGGGGAGGCCTCTGGAACCCAGCCTTCATAGGAGAGCAGTAGGGAAGAAGTTATACATCATATGGACAATTTTTTTTTTCCCTTGTGGAGAATCGATTTTTAATATATATCCATTTTTATGATAGAATATCATGGACTTATAATGCAAATCTAACCCTTTTTTTTTTGGCTTTTTTTTTTGTACATGCTGAAAACCCTACTCAAGTGCCTCGGAAAATATTTTTGGCATAGGAAACTTTTTTGTAAATATAGATATTATATTTTTATAAAATGCCCTTATCCTTTTTATTTTTGATCTTTATTATTTTTTTTGAGCCGTATTTTGTTCATCCCTAGCATTTTATCTATTGAGAGCGTAAAAGTAAATAAAAAACAGTAGTACTTTTTTTCCTGTTTTTCCTCCCTTAAACACGGGACGAGAGAATGTTTACCAGAAGAGTCACGTCAGATGACCCTGGCACCCAGGTGCCTTGGCTGCGTCGTCCGTGCCCGGATCCTCCTGATGAGAGCGAGCCCCCTTTTTTTTTTTTGCCACTTCTGCTCTCAAGATGATTTTTTTTTTTACGTTGTGCGTCTGCCCTGCAGCGGAAAGTGGTCCAGCAAGCGTTTCCCCTGCTCCCCCAGACCTCCGCATCTTCTGCAAAGGCAGACAGGCCTTCCAGCCATCCAGGGAAAACACCATGATGCATCACCAGCAACAGCCACATAGGGAGAGAACAGGCTACCAAGAAAAAAAATGGGCAAAGCCTTCCAAGAAGGAGCTGCTTATCTGCAACCAGGGAGCTTGTTGTAATTCTATATGCACCCTAACCTCAAACACCTTACACCAACAAGTGTACACTTAAAACATTGATACACCAGGCCCCTTTATGTAGCACTGCAGCACTCCTCCATGATAGAATGCTACTCCAGGCCATTTTATCTTCTCCAGCACCCACACAGTGAATTGGTTAAAATGTTCACATTACTTATTAAGACCAAAGAACCCAGTAAAGATGTAACCAATAATGGTCAGGACAACACACAGGTTCTCCAAGGTCATCTAGACACAGATGCTCCTGCATAGACCAGCATTTAGACTACATAGTCCAGTCGCTTCCTCCTCTAACCATGTCAAAGTTCTAGTCTTTGAAGGTCTTTAAGGGGATGTGTTGAATGCCGGCCAGCCTTCCCCCCCTCAACCCTTTCTCCTGCTGTGCCAACCTCTTCAGCTCATCTGTCGTCTCCGTTCATTCCTACAGGACAATCTCAACGACTTTAAGGACTCAGTCTCCAAGGTTTGAACCCTTTTAATGTCTTGATATCTCCAATGTGTTCCTATATGATAAAGGGCTTTTGCACTGGAATTATGTGGTGCTGTGCAATGCGAATCTATTTAATCAAGTCAAACTGGCATTTTACAGTCTCAGATGGAAAAATCAGTTGTCTGTTTAAATGGCATGTATCAAGCAGAGCGCTACAACAAAAGTCAGAAGCGACTGGTGGTTTGACGCAATGAGTCATGCATAATTATACTGCGACATTTTGGTACAGGTGTAGGAGCAGCTTTGAAAGACAACGCAAGTGCATTTACCTGGGTCATGTTATTTATGTCACAAAGCTGCAACACAGAATGGCCAGAAATAACTGTAGCAAGGCTAATTGCATGCCTGCTGATTCTGATTGTTTGTGATGATAGTATGACCCCCTGTTTCTGGTGTATTGGTCCACATATAAAGAATTTTTTGCCCCAATACATTTGTAGGTCTTTCATATGCTAAATATTGTGTGGTCGTGGAATGGAGGCTTTTATTTTTGAGACGCAGGCTCTAATGAGTTCTTGGCAAGTCAGGGAAGTGTATTTGATAACCAGATTGTAGATTTTGCTTGTTTACTTTGGAGTTTAGATAGAGCAGGAAAGAATATACAGCAGAGGACTGATGGACATATGCTTGAAACTCTCATAAACTATGATGTGTTGCTAATGCACTACAGGCTGACATCCAGGACCTGTTTCTTGTGTAGCAAAGTTATTATCTCTGGTGTGCATTTTCATTTCCACATGTTGATTCCACTTCTCTGAGTCGAATTTTCCCTTTTAAAAATGGATGTAAAGCAGAGTGAGGACGTTGCATAAACTCACTGTGTGGTTAGAGGTTTACTGTGTGTCAGGGTTTGCTGTGTGTGTTTAGTACAATAGAATCTATTTCGCCGTGTTAACAAGATTCGGCTCAATTTGCATGTTGTAAAACCACAAAGCCCTTCATTAACCCAAAATTTGCGCCTCGCTGGGAAGAAATCGTATCTCATCTCATAACTTTTTTTTTTTCCCCCCCCTGCACTCTCCCCCGTCTAACATACACACTCACGCAAACTCTCCAGCTCCACATTCTGCTAATGTAATTTCTCCTCCATAATATCCTCTATTCTCTCCCCCTGCCCACGCTCTCCCGGGCCTTTCTCACTCTTCTTACTGTCTGATTGGACTCTGGCTCCTTGCTCACTCTGCTATTCTGCAGCGGACTCGTTTTTGAACAGCTCCTGTCAGCTGGCGGAGAGATAAAAGTGTTTTTTTTTTTTTTTTTTGATGTTATGGTCACTGAAGGCAATGGCAGGATATTTGAAAATATGCTGATGGCACCACTCACAAAAGCAATCCAACAGAATTTTGAGTAGGCAGCTATTCCTGCCCCTCCGACAGGACTAGCTTTCAAGGTATGCAGAGATATTATCTGTGATATTACGCTATTAAAGAAATCTCAGATGTGTTATAGGTTAATGGTACTAGCATTGCTAGGGGAGCTGTTTTACATTCACTAAGCTGACCCCTGCTGAATTAAAGATATTCATTTGTTTCCTTCTTTTAACACTGCAAGGTGTCGAGGACGTGTCCTTTTTACTCAGTAGTCAAGAACTGAGTGGTGTCTGCTTTGGGTACAATGCTGAGATTTGTACAGTCGTTTTCCCCAGTCGTTTTTCTCAGTAAAAGTGTTAATGTTAATTATATGCATTTTATAATGCTTAATTTTATTGATTTAATGGATACATTTCTTTATTTTCACATGCAGCAGATGTGAGAGCTATAGGTCAAGTGCATATTACTGTTGTGCTGCCTTAAGAAAGAAAGGGTTTATTGTTCTTATAGTTTGTTTAGTCATCAAGAGGCCTTTTGCACAGCAGCAGATGCCGTTTTTAGATGCATTTGCAACATTTTTATAAATTCTGTTGTGCTTCTTTTTTATATTAAACATGCCTTTAGCCAGTGAGACTTGGCCGCAGACACTAGGTACCAGGATATTCAGCTAAAAGAAGAAAAAGAAAAAATAAACACAGAATCCCACTGCAGCTACAGCAGCACGGCGTCTGTACGAGTCTGTTAGAGTTCTCACCCCTTGAAATGAAATGCTCTTAAAGCTTTGCCGCCCACTCTGTCCTCAAATGGAATCTAAACGTAAGTAAAATACTTACTGAAGTATTACTGAATCTGAACTTGTGAAATACTTAAGGTTTTATTAATGAAAATGGTCCTGATTTTATAGATTTTTCAAAATGACATCATTCCAACACTAATGTCTAAATAGTATTTTGTGCCATCCCAGAGAAAAGGCTACTTTAAAAACTACAAAAATTCAGAGAGGCACAGTTCAGCCATAATAAATTAACTTGCCTAATATTGTGTAGCCTCCTATTGTTTAGCCACCAGAACATCAAGGCACTGCTTCCTCAAGAACTCTGATGCTTCCTCAAGAACTCTGTGGTCTCTGGCACTAATACATTAACAGTAGACCCTTTTAAAACCCCGTAAGCTACAAGATACGTCCTCAGTGGAGCGTATTATTTTGTCCAGCCCATCCCAAAGATGCCTGGATTGAAAACTGGGGGTCTTGGAAGCCAGGTCACCTTGCAGCACCTTCCAGAACACCGCCAGATAAGGCTCTTGCCATGAAATGGTATTGTTGGTCTGCAGGAAGGTTTTGGTAGGTGACACTTGTAAGAGTAATGTTGCCATCAGTGCCAGAACTCAAGGTTTCCCGTCATTGCCTCCATCTCATAATGCGTTCTGGTACCATCTCTTCTCCGGATTTGTAAAAAGTCATTTATCAGACCAGGCTAGCTTTTTCCATTGTTCTGTGGTTCAGTTCTGATGCTCACATCCCCATTGCAAGCACATTTGGTGGTAGGCGGGGTCAACGTGGGCACTCTGACTGGCCTGCAGCTATGCAGCCCCATACACAGCAAGCTTCGGCGCACTGTGTGTTCTGTCACCCTTTTTATCATAGACAGCATTAACTTTTTCAGCAGTAGCTACAGGAGCTCTTCTGCTGGATCAGACCAGATGAGCTTGCCTTTTCTCCAAACATGCATTGGCAAGCCATGGTGTGGTAACAGCTTAGAGGATAAAACACTTGCCTGTGAACCCGATGACCACAAAATTTGCAGGTTCAGACCCCTCACTTTCTGCCATTGTATCCTTGAGCAAGACATCCAACACTCAGTTGCTCCAGGGGGACTGTCCCTGTAACTAATTATTGTAAGTTGCTCTGGATGAGGGTGTCCGCAAATTGCCCCTTTTCCTTACCTTAACATGGGCACCCATGACTACTTTTGGTGGGTACTAACCACTGCATAGCAGGAACACCCCGCAAGACCTGTTTGAGATGCCTCACCCAGTCCGCTATCCGTCACAGATTCACTTTGGGCCCATTATCCTGCTTCCAACCAATCAACTTTAAGAACTAACTGTTCATATGGTGCCTAATATATCCCGCCCATTAACACGTGCCTTTATAACTAGATAGTTACTGTTCACCACTCAGTGGTTTTAATGTTATGGCTGATAGGTAGGGGTGTGTGTATATATTTCAGTTTAAATACACTGCCCTTCATAATTATTGGCACCCCTGGTTAAGATGTGTTCTTTAGCTTCTAATAAATTCAGTTTTGTTATAAATAATATAGGACC
>JBBPCY010000032.1:18363913-18375431 GCA_037974405.1 Brachyalestes nurse | reverse complement strand
GAGAGTGTGTGTTGTTTATGGGAGTGAGAGTGTGTGTTGTTTATGGGAGTGAGAGTGTGTGTTGTTTATGGGAGTGAAAGTGTGTATTGTTTATGGGAGTGAGAGTGTATATTGACTAACAGCCCTGCATCCTCCCATATACAGTGCTAATTGGGGTTGGTAGCCTGAGATGACAGGAGGTGCCCTGACATACTTACAGAAATAAACCTTAGAGAGAGAGAGAGAGAGAGAGACTGCACAGCTGTCTAAGTAAACACACACACACACACACACACACACACACACACACATACACACACACTCATACACACACACATTTTCATGTTCATTTAACAAAATCTATGACTACTGTATTTGCCTGTGAACTATGGATGCATGAATATTAATATGCGCTTATCAGTTGGTTCCAGACAGACAAAATAGTTAAAAGACTCCACCTGACCACACACACACACACACACACACACACACACACACACACATACTGTATATCATTCGGGTTCCTCTACTTTTCCACCTGCTCTAAAAGTTCAGCTGTGGCTGGAAGCCCAGGTTATGACTATTTTGGAGAAATTGTGACATTTTCTTTGATATGATCTGACAAAGCAGTTTTCCCAAAACAGAAAGGTGAGAGAGAGAGAGACAGAGAGAGATGCAGATGATGCTGATGACAGGAGCTGTGTAGTCCACTGTTAATTGAATTTGTTACACACTGAGGAAAATATTGTTCAGCACCAGACGCTGATGTTTATTCATGGGGAGTCTCTGTAATCCTGCCGAGACAAAACCGACCACTCAGGTGTGTAGGATTTGTAAGTGGCCAGTGTGTGTGTGTGTGTGTGTGTCTGCCTGTGATGTGAGAGAATGTGAAGATAACACTGTGGACTGTCCTGCTTTTGGGAACACACTACACCTTTAGCTGGAGTCATATAACAGGGCCATTTCCTCCTCGTATTTGACTTTTTTCTCCCTGCCGTCCAATTATATACCAAAAACATAAATTCCAGCCTTTCTTTAACCTTTGCAATGAAAGAAGCTGCCCTTATTACTGCACTTTTAAAGGGGCCTATCAACCAAAAAAAAAAAAAAAACATTAATAAATACACTGGCCACCAACAGTGGTGCAACAATAAACCCCATAATGAACTTTTTGGTTTAAAACCATCCCAGAACTTTTCAAAAACTAGAAGACATTTTAGAATTGTACACGGGGTGGGTTGTCTAAAAGTGTTCCATTAGCTGGCAAATGCAGAAGCAAGCCAAGTGGACATTTACTAAGAAGCTGGATTCCACTTCTGTGTTTATCAGCCTCTACATCTGTGAAATTCTGTATGTTCATAGATGCAAGTCATGTATTTGTTCAGTGCATGTTGGGTATTGTAGTGAGAGAACATTAAGAAATCGAAATGCAAAAAAGGTACAAAACTGTACATTCTAACAGTGCCGTAATGTTGCACTAAATAATATTACATAACACAACAAATAACACATTAAACACTAGTACGGGCTGGACTAGTATTCACCCTGAAAGGGTAGAACTGCTGTAGAGTGATTAGGTAGATCTCAGTAAATGTGTCATAAAAAAGTGCTGAATTCAAAATGGACTGTTTTTGCCACTTAGTTTCCTATATATGTTGAATTTTGAATTTTGACACTACATGGTCCCCTGTCAATGCTTTGTACTTTTTTAATCTTTTAAATTGATTAAATGAACTTGTGAATGTGACGGTGAATGTGAAGCCTAACTACACCATGAAATCAAAGTTTAATTCTAATACGTAAATAATCAAATGGGGCCCATCAAAATAAAATGTCACCAAAACCATAGCACTACATTTTAAATGTATGTACATGTTTTGTTGTTTGTTTGTTTATCCTTGAGATTGGCCTTTTAAAGGAAGTCATGCAATTGACTATAAGACAGCATAACAAAACAGAAACTACACATTAAACATACTTTTTGATCATACTCCTCAAAGGGTTAAGTACCATATTGATTTAGGATGTGCTATGTGAGGACTCACACTCACAGTTTGTTATGCATGAACTTAACCTGCCTTTGCTTTTATAAATAGAAATGTGCTTTGAACATCTGGATTTTCTGAGAATTACACACTATTGGCTGAACGATACCTGGAGTGGAAGCACTTTTTACCGCCTTCAGTGGCTGCTCTTTGAGGCAACACACATCAGTGACTAGTGTGTAGAACTAGACTAGTGTCTAGTTCTTTGCAGTCGCATAAATGAATTAATGTGAACACTTTGCCTTGAAACAAATGCATTAATGAGGAGGCTGCTGAATGTGGCAGAGCACTGTGACGCGCCAAAGTGCCATTACATAATGCCTCCGCCAAATGCTTTCTGTGAGAGAGTGTGTATGCATATTTGTGTGAATGTGTGTGTGTGTGTGTGCCTGTGTGTGTAAGAGACCCAGTCGGGGTTCAGCTCAGCTGGAAGAAACAACTGAGTTTGACATTTCCACCGTAAATATCAGCTGTTATTTTAGTGTGGCAGCTGGGCGGCTGGCAGGGATGCAGGGTGAACTTTGACTCAGCGTGTGTGTTCTGATCTCAGCGGGGCAGCACACCACACACCACCGCAGTCCCAGGAAGATGAGGAACCACCCAGACACACACACATGCACACACACACACTCCCTGCACACACTCTGTAACCATCTCAATTATAGGACAGATTTTGTGTGTAGTAATGTATTTGCTAGGAGTGTGAAAATGGATCACAATGCATTGATTTAGCTGCACACATTTTGAAATTTGAAATGGCCACGAGCCTGCAGGAGCATGCTCCATATCCCATCCTCAAGTTCTTGTTTTATTTACAATAGAATTTATAATAGTTTACAATTTATAATTGTTTTACTTACAACAGTAATTTAGTAGATTTAGTATTAGTAAGGTGTGCACTCTTTAACCATGAGATTTAAGAGCATTAAATCTGCATATCAAAATCAAGCAATTTCCTCCAGGCTCAATCAAGTGAGGATTCTGAATCTATTATGATACAGATCATTCAATAAAAACTGATCTGTGGCTAAAAGCACACTAAACAATAAAACCCTGTTGACTTTATAGAAACAGACTAAGCTATGCTGTTCGCTTTGACCTGGCCATTAAAACCAGAACAAAGAATACATCAATTTAACTTGCAGTTCTTGAATTTTGTCTTAAATACTTATTTATGGTGGACCAAACATACAGCATCTTTAATCAGCATCTCTATGAGTTCCTAAATCTTATTTAATGATCAAGCAGCATGTCACTTCTCATCCTCTCATAGCTCCAAGCACTGCTCGTCTTGAACCTCCGTTGCGCAAAAGAAGAGGAAGACATGCGTCAAGACTCTTTTCAGTCTTGGCCCCCCAGTGGTGGAACAAACTCCCTCTTGCAATCAGATCTGCGGAGTCCCTCACTATCTTCAAGTGTCGTCTGAAGACCCACCTGATCAAGGAGCTCCTTGGTAACTAACCAGTCCTCGTTTATCTCTTATATATCTTTTACTATATATTTAAGAAAAACATGGGGCCCTTACCCTCTTAATTGTTTTTCCTTATTTGTGTATTAACCTCTGACTTTTTTTTGGACAGGGTTTGTTAAGGTGTGTAACTTAGCTGGCAGTAACTTACAGGTATAAAGAACAGGCGTAGACTTCTTTAGCACTGATGTACGTCACTCTGGATACGTCACTTTCCTACCTTGCTATCTCTTCTTCTGCTCCAGTTGACTCCATTCTTAAAATGGGTCCTAACCTTAAAGGTGCAATCTCAGCACTATAGTCCACTGTCCTTTCCCTTCACTCTCCTACTCCAGATAATCTGCCTTCTGTTTGGTCTGAAGACCTTGGCACTGATATTAGCCTTTCGGGCTGGCAGTCAGTCTTGCATAGAATACACACATCATCTGTCTGTGTTCGACACGGGGTCTTACAGTGCAAAGTGGTTCGTAAAGTCCACTGGTCCGAAAGTAAATTAGCCCATATCTATCCTGGCACTGATTCGAACTGTGACAAATGCCATCATGCTCCCGTATGTTCTGGACTTGCCCAGCTTTATTTTCATTTTGGAAGTCTGTTTTTGATTCTCTTTCAGCCATTACCTCAGTTAATATCCTCCTGGCAGCTCTGTCTGCCCTGTTTGGGGTTTTACCCGCTGGGTATTCCATGCCTTCTTTGTTGAACTTGTGGCATTTGTCACTCTCCTGGCGAGACTGGCTATCTTGATGCACTGGAAGCACCCTAAACCTCTCATTCCCTCTGAATAAAGGAAGACAGTGAGACTCCGCAGATCTGATTGCAAGAGGGAGTTTGTTCCACCACCAGGAGGCCATGACTGAAAAGAGTCTTGATGCATGTCTTCCTCTTCTTTTCAGCAATGGAGGGTCCAGACGAGCAGTGCTTGAAGTTCTGAGAGGACAACACACTCACTTTGTGGTTTTCTAAATTTTCAAAAAAATTGGCAACCTTTTCTTAACCGTGTCGAATGTCTTTGGCTGACTGATGTCTCTGTGGATTAGGCAGACACCTGTATGTACATCTGTGTATCATTTTTAATGCTGGGGATCAGTAGCATGCTGTATGTCCTCTTTTGTCACTGTTGCTGTAGTTGTGTTCAACTATTATTGTATTAGTAATTTCCTTACAACTGTTCACTTTATTGCACCGAATAGTACTTCTCTCACAACTTATGTGATTGTGCCCTCAAAGGTTTGTATGTCTCTGTTTATATTGTGAAAATGATATGAATAAATCCCACACAAAAAAAAAGAGCTGGGTTTGTCTTGTCAGAACGTTTGTCATTTCTGGTGTTTTTACTCCTTTAAGTAAACAGACAGAATGAACACTAGACTGAACGTACATTCACTAAAATGAATACAGGGTGGGACAATATGGTGGTATTTATAGTTATCATGATAAAATTATGTATATAGAAATGTATTTATATATATATATATATATAATTTGTATAGAATATGTACAGAGTATATTTTTTAAGTGTAAAGTCTTACTAAAAATATACATTTAAATTGCTGTCTCTTTCTCTCAGTCTCTGTCTCTCTCTTTCTGTCTCTCTCTCTCTCTATATACATATATATATATATACATGTAGTAGATTTCCAGACTAATGTTTTAGAATTTCATTCGTAGCTGACACAGTGTGCCTGTGGGTAATTGCGTAAAGTCTCTAATGTTGTTTATCCAATTGATGCGTCTTAACATAGAACACTCTGTTCTCTATCACATATTTGTGATCGTCTCCTCCAGGGACCAGCCAGAGCTCATCATATATTTGTGTTTATACTGTTTAAAGGGTTAAACATGTTTCCACTCACTCCGAAAATGACAGATCCATGTTTAAATAGACAACACCAGTCCGTGCAAACAGCTGGTGCAAATATAAACAAAAGGACAGTTCTGAAAGGTGGACACTGACCTTTTCACCTAAGAGTCAATCAAGCACAGAGTAAAACGCCAACAGTGTGGTGTTTTCTATACAGGTTTTATTTACAAAATGTATTAAAATTCTTTGTACAAGGCCTCGCTAATGAGGTTTCAGTAAATTATACCCACGCATGCAGTTCTTTCTTTTATCACTAGGATGCCTGGTAAGGTTCTCTGGGCTGAGGTGCAGAAACGGGATCGGGAAGAAAGGCTAAATTATGCAAAAATTGGAGACTGACTTTCTGCTATTCTGCTCTTCTAGGATCGGATGAAAGTTGCAGGGCTCAGTAGGCAATCACAGAATTTTTTTTCACATGCAGATAAAAAAAAAAAAACAAACAAAAACAAAATAACAAACAACAACAATAACAGAAAGGGAATTCAGTCACTCGCTTCTGAATCCTGCAGACGGCTTGAAACTTCATTTAAAGAAATGTACAATTTTTCATAGTACTTTATTTTTTTTAAAAGCTTAATTTTCTATATAAAACTATTTTTCCACAGTTCCAGGACTGATCGTTCGTATAGAACTCCTATGGAATCACAGTTTGTTTTATTTTTCCTCTTCGAAGTGAACGGAAAGTGTAACAGCAAAATGTAAATGTGCTAAGACGACCCCTGTTATCACCTTTTATAAATCTATTTGAAAATTTGTTATTAATGCTATTTTATTACTAAGTAATTCATCCAACACTAAAATGCTTATAAAATTAAACTAAAAACCAAAGCTTTTTATTTAAATGTGCAAAGTATTGGAACAAAACCAAAAAAATTGCACGGTTCTCAAATACTACATTTTTAAACAGCCATATCATTTTTCATGGATTTGAGGTCTATCTACATTTAGATGATCCTTTTCATGTACCGTAGCTTTAAGATCTTGTACAGTAGGCTTTGAAAACTACCCAAAAAGAAGAGAATACAAATACTGAAGATATGCTTTTGTCTGAAAAGTTTAACTAGAGTGTGTGTGTGTGTGTGTGTGTGTGTGTGTACATGTGAACATCTGAAACTGATTGCAACTTAACGCATGTTAAGTGCTCACATCGCAATGCTTTTTTTGTATATTTTTGGTCATATTAATAATACATTTTTCAGTTACTGACTGCAGATGGATTATATAACTAGCGCCTGGATGTGCTAAGATAAAACCTCTTGCCAGATTTCAGAGAAATCAGCAGCACCGAACTGAGAAAAAAGGACACTACTCAAGTAACAGCATATAACTGGACTCTCTCACATTAAATGATTTCTAGTTGAAAGAATTTAAAATCTGATAAATTAATGCTTTGATCAATGGCTGTGATTGTGAAAGCAAATTTACAGTTAATGAAATACAAGCTTTTTTTGTTTGTTTTGCCTTTTTTTTTTGTTCTTCCTCTTGTAAATTTGCTTGACGACCAAGTCCAAGCAGCATTCGAACACCACAAAACCTCAGTCTCAGTTGCTTCTTTTTTGTTGTTGTTTTTTTCTCTTTTTCAGTCAGTCTGGCTCTTCCAAATGTGCTAAGATTGCAAAGTGATGGCTTTGTTTCTCAGTTTTCATGGAGTTAACGAGGTTCAAGAGTTTATTCACAGATGACAATGGCATTCTTTCGCGTTACGTGTGGGATTGGAGCGATGGAGATGTCACTGTGACGAGCTTGCATTCGAATGGTTCTCAGAATGTTCCGTAAGGCACTGAAGGAAACGCATCCAGATTCTGCCCAATGACAGGTCCGCTCCTGCCACTCTCTCGCATAACCATGCCTTGTCCAGCGGCCAGGATGGTCTGGGTGGATGTGGATGGAGTGGGCGGGAAGTGTGGGTGGGTGGGGGAGTAGACGGTGGTCCCTCATAAAGATCCAGCCATCGCTTTTAAGGTTTTCTTGTCACAATCTTCAATGAGGGATGCATTGCACCTGCGCTGAAACAGAGGAGACGCATTAGGAGACATATAAAAGCACAGCATTTCCTAATTAATTTTTAAAGAGTCTCAATCTTCTTTCTTATTGGTGTACACTCTTAAAAATAAAGGAGCTTAAACCTACAATGCATAACGGAACAGGTATTATTTTATTCCTCAAAAATCCTTCTGAGGTTCTTGTCTTTGTAAAGAAGATCAAAAATGGTTTTGACTAACCATCAGTAAGAATATTTTATTTCTTGAGATTCTACAGATTAATCAGTGGTTGTGAATGTCAAGTTAAACGTTTTTGTGGTAACATTTTATATGACTACAGGTTTTTGTACTAAATTGATTTTTTTTCTTTGTCTAAACATTTCACTTTTTATAACATACAAGCCTTTTCCTTACATCCCATATCAACTGCTTTTCAGAATTTGCTTCAGACGTCATCTGCCACAGCAAGCATAGAACATTGTTCCTGTGATAGTGTATGGTTTGTCTAAATATATGCATTTTTAACACCAATAATATATCTGACAGAATTCAAGTCAGCTAGTTAGCAAACTACTAAAACTAATATGTAGCAAATTGTAGTGAGTTGGGTAACTAGCAAGTTTTGAATGTGGCTTCTACTGTATTGCTGTGAGACATAATATTAATTAACCAATTAAATGGTTTGAGTGATTAAATAAAAAACATTTGTGTTTCATCAAATTTCATCAAGTTTTTTTCAATAAATAATTATGCGTTTGTGTACTTTTTGAGTCATGCTTTCTAGACTTGAAAGGGTTCTTTAAGGCAATTCTACATTTCTTCTTCTTTACTTATTCTTTTATAGAACCATTAATTGAATTGTTCTTTAGGAAAGCAGAAGCGGTTCTTCCTGCAGGCGTGTCTAGTCTTATCCACAAAGGGCTGGAGAACTTGCAGCCACACTGGCTCTTTCCAGAACCAGATTGGACATCCTTGTTCTGTGGTTCTTTAGAACCCTCTTGGCAACTTTATTTGTAAGAGTGTACTAATGAATTTTGGTTACTTTCTTTTGTTACTGGAGACCCACTACTCTGCATATTTTAATGCTTTCCTTGCTTTAATACACCCAGTTAAATAGTCAAACAACAAGCGTGCACACCCAGGACCAAGGTTGGGAAACAGCGGTCTATTGTCTGAGATGAATATAGATCTGATCTGTTAATGCTGCTTTATTCAGCATAAGCAATGGAAAGCTACAACATAAGAAACACAAGAGACAGTGATACAGTCGTGCAACAAATACGAACATGAACAATGGTTTAATTTCAGCAAAAGCATGTTGTTTGTCTTAATGCCTTGACAGAGTATTTGCAGTTACACTATTTCAAACTTACCTGTTATAGTAGCCTACCTCAAATAAATCTGTGTTACTTATGCTCTTAAATTCAGTCTTCGGTCTTCTTTGTCAAATAGTTCTGAAGTTTATTTATAGCCCATTCCAAAATGTTAAACTGGAACAGCTTAGATCCCTGCAGCTCAAGTGTTCAGTTATAAATTTACACGGTTTCTTCTCAGAATACAAACACCATTAAGCGGACATGTTGCCCCGACATGGTGCAATTTCTGATGCAATGGTTTGAAAATAGGTGCCAAGCTGATGAGCGGCTCAGTAACGGCGACATAAAGAGGATTGGCAGCCCTTTGAAAAACCTATATGTATGTACGTTTCTGCCATAGGTCCGTTCGAACAGGCGCTCGTCTCAGTCATGGTGATGGCATTTTAATGGGACGCACACATAGACACTTACAGTGTGAGCGGGCGGAACATCCACAATGGAGTCAGGACAAACACAGACACTAAAATGGTGAAGGAAAGGACTGCTTGGATCCGTACCCCTAGATCTTAACGCTCTCTGTCCCGTACACATTGTAGCCTTCTCGGTATGTGGCAAAGTTCTGAGTGTTGGTTGGCGGCGCGGGCTTAAAGTTTTGGGCATTCTTTTCGAGTTTCAGCCTTTTGGCTTCTGCGCGTGACTTGTAACAGAACTCTATTAAAGCCACCATCATGGCCAGGCCCAGCCCGCCAACCAGAATATAGAAGACTCCAGCTACATTGCTCAGGCTCAGAGCGCTTGTCTTGTCCTAAGAGAAGTGAGGAAGACAGTTAGTAACATTTGCAATGGTGGGCATTTGACAGCAATAAACAACCTTGACCCTATAGCATAACCTACAGTCTAAATCATCTCTGGTACAAAGATCAAGCAGGACTTCTGGCATTTTGACACTGTAAAACCTCCATTGGGGCTTCTCCCAATGTGTTTCCAAAGGGACTGAGCAAACCCTGGAGGAATGAGCTAAAATGAGCTAAACTTGACTTAGTGATCTGGTTTCCCTACAACCAACAGGACGCTTGAGGACCTCCAGAATGGTTGTAGGTTGATCAGGCGTCCAGCAGGAAGCCAATAAGTCAATGCAACAGAAAGCATAACTGGTGAATGTAGAAAACAACAAAAAAATCAAGTTCTAGACAAACCTAACCTACTCTGATTGGCTTCTTCATGTGTTTGAGGAAGCTGGTCAGTTACATACAGGTCCGACCTCTGACTTCAACCCCTTCCCTTAAAAAGTGACTACATTTGCTCTTTAAAAAAAGACCTCCTCTACTTTCTTTAACAGTCAAATTCATATTTTGATATATCTTCTACAGCAAAAAATACTTATTTTAAGAATTGGCTTCAACCATTCTGCTGCTGCTTACCTCCCAAACTTATTCATTAAAAATTTGTTCATAAGAGTTTATACCATTTGCAATTTAACCCTATGAGCTGAGAATGCCTTGAAAGTAGGCATTTTTAGGGGCTGCTTGATCCATGACGGCCATGGACCTAAACGTTCCTCAGTGGATCGCTACCTAGCGGGACTCTCAGAGGGTTAACACAGCGGTTTATTATATTCTTTAACTTCTTGTGGTGCGCAAACAAAAGGCCCATCGTGGCATTTCTGTTTCGACAGCGAGGACGAGAGAAAGAAGAAAAAAGAAACGACGAGCCCCACTGTTCTCAGTAAGGCCGGAGCAATTTAGATCGAAACAGTCTGACACAATGAGAAATTTTGTTGTCTGGTTCACAACACAAGAAGATAAACAATCTAATAGACACGTTTCATGCAAATAAGTAAGAACGCTAATAAATCAAAATTTTAATTAAAAGTTTGGTAAATAGAAACAGCAGCATAATGGTCGTCGTGTCATGAATGTCAAATGGAAGAAATAAGCAAAGAATAACACTTAAAGAAAAGAGTGTTTGTCAGTTGCACTTTTACTAATTCCCCACTCAGTATGCTATCTGATTTATCATTACGTGTTTCACTGAACAAAATAAATGCATAAAGAAATGAAGAAAAACATTAATAGTGATACTGCTTACTTCACATGGGGAACTGTGCAAAACTTTAGGCCACTTGAGTTAATTTCTTAAATGTGGCCTGAAAAATCATTCAAGATATGCTTTTCTTTTTTTTTTTTACACAGTAAATGAAATGAAGAGAAATAGCTGTTCTTTTCTTTGCATGTGAACAAATACGTCAAAATGCAATTTGGAATCAGTACAAAAGACCTGCAGCGACTGACCTTACTTCCAGAGTCCTTGGTCCCACATTCACCCTTATCGTACCACCATTTGTTTTTCAGCTTGGCTAAGATGCCTTGTTCACTGAGTTTCAATACTGCAAGGTTTACAGGAGTTCTTCACGTGGGAAATAACATAAATAACATTATATTATGTTATTTTATGTTATTCAAGTCTTATCTACTTCATACTTTACAAAGCGATAAAGCAGGACTCCTGGCCATTTTTCAACAACACACACTGGCAGGCATACTATTACCTTCTATCCAGCAGAGCTACGCTAAGGTGCCAGGACCTACCCATATCGCTTTGAGTAATCGGCATACACTGTTAACAGCAGAACAGGCAGGTTTCTGAAGATACAACCTGCTGATCTATAGAAGCAGAGGAAAATGCATTGGTTTATGACACAGACAATCTTATCACCTGGGACATCCAATCTAAGCTGGAACCCTCTATTGACTGACAGGCAAACAAAAATTACCAGTAATATTTTGTTCAAGCTGAGGAGAGTTGTAAAAGAAGAGAGCAATAATACAATCATAGGTAATCAACTGCAAATAATTGTGTGTGTATTA
>JBBPCY010000032.1:18326006-18338621 GCA_037974405.1 Brachyalestes nurse | reverse complement strand
TTAAATGGTTTAGCTCCCACATATCTAACCAGTCTTCTAAAACACTACAATCCACCACGTTCCTTAAGATCACAAAAGCCCATGATTAGTAAATGAACACTTTCTTATGTCCATATTAGTAATTTTCCTTAACTTTAACCATACTGACACATTTACTAAGGGTATGGTAATGGTATTGGTGCAACATTCAGATTGTAAAACTGGTAGCATAACAGAGGAACCTCAAACAGCTAGCTCTCGCGCTTCAATATCCAGTCGCACACTCCAGCAGTGCTAAACCAGGGGTCATATCTTCTCGCCCATGAGCGAGGTATATCAACACACCCTCAGACAATAACCTCTCCAACAAAAAGTTGGACTTCAGATAAGAATTGATGACAAAGGGAGAAGAAAATGAAACCTTTATCATTGGTCATGTTCTTTAGAGTGAAGAGTTGAAGAGACATGCTCTTCAAAGCTATTACTTCACTGTCAGAGGGAAATGGGCTCTCTGGGGGTGTAGAGATAAAAAAAAATTTGGACCTGAGATCAATATGAAGCCACACCAGTAACCCTGTGAAGCAAAAATGTATAAAATATGTGTGTGTGAGTATACCTTTGTGAGTGTGTGTGTCTGTATTAAGTGTGTTTTTTACACTATATAGACCTGTGGTCATATTCAAACTTTCTGAATGAAAGAAGTTTCAGTGTTAAAAAGGATATTCTGTAAAGAATTTGATTAATTTTAGATGTCTTCTGTTAGGAATGCCACATCCACACACCAAGGGGGAATAAACAATTAAATGGGATAACCTTTATAAATAAGAGAATGTTGCTAAAATGGATTTTAAACAATCACCAAAAGACTTACAATGGCACGAGCTAATATTCTTTTACATATTGACTTGGCATATTTGATCATATTTGAAATATTGCCATTTTACCATCTTTGGACTCCACTCTTGGATTATGTAGTACCTAGAATTGGAATCCACTTCCTGCACCATTTAAAGATGCTTGAAGGTTGAAAGGAATTTCTGTTAGCTGCCATTTATTTATTTATCTATTTTATTTGATTTTTGTTTTTAAATGATTTCTCACCGCGCTTGTGAACTAAGACTCGCTGTGCTGCGCATACAAATTTGGAAAGACTGTGCTGGAGGACACTAGGTTTCAGAGGAATTGTGGTGTGGGGGCGTAGTTAAATGTAAAATTTATGCATATGGAAATGTGCTCAAACGAATACATAATTGATAATAAAGATATGTTCAAAAATTGAAATACAGCTCTTAAAGTTACATTCTGGTTCCTCCTGACCATGGCTCATGTGTGCCGCAGCAGGAGCGAATGAATGCTATGGAGGAAACAGGCGGAGCAGGACAAATAATTTAAGCCTAAAGTCAAAATAAAGCACCCTCCTTAACACTAACACCCTGTTAATCTGTATTGATTTTTGAGTTAGGCAGCCCACAATGGCCTCCCGAAACCCCTCGACAAGTTCATCCCCCCTTTATTGCAGGCTGCTTTCATCATACCCTACTCTCCCTCCTTCCTCTGCCTTTCTTTAGGTCCTACCCTACTTCTCTGGCTACCTTCCATACTTTCTTCTTCAAGCACCAAGCAGTTCACAAGCACCTTCTAGTCTTCTGTATTGTTGGCTACCTCCTGTTGAAGGTATTCTTTCATATCGCATGGTTACGGGATATTCCACAGTTCCTTCTCGGTATCAAACGTACTGCTATACCAAGTTCTCAACTATTCGGTGTGGAAAGCTGGTGCTCAAAGGGATGGGAAGAAGGCCTTACTCTGGCATTGATGTGCCTTATGCCTCGAATACCAAAAGGTTTGAGCTTTGAGCCTTGATGCTTCAATCCTGCAAGTTGGGTCCTCTCTCTCTCTTTTTTTCTCTCGCTCTCTTTTTTGCTCTGTCTTTTTTTTTGGGTCGACGGCTACAGTTCAGCAGGAGTTAGACAGGGGCCTCGGCGGAGACAGAGCTTCTTGTTGAAGGTTATTTCAACTTCAGACAAGCCTGTCATTGCTTTTGTCAGGTTTTCCTCTACCTGCAAAGGGCCTCTAATCTCGGCTGTAAAAAGAATGGCCTTTAACCACCAAAAACACGTACGAACAGGGGCCCAGGGACGGCCATTTTGATGTGTGGGCTCCTTTGCTTTATTAACTTGTTATCACCCGCCGTCATTCTCGGCTCACTTATCACCCTGCTTGGAAGTTTAGAGTCGGCCACCCTCCCCAGAGGCCTTCCAGGGGCAACAATGAGAAAACAGCATTTAAATTTATAGGACGACATATTGTACTGTGTAATCTATGCACCATGGTGTCCTTGCATCACAATTGCTCAGATGTGAAATTGATTTTCATGCTAGGTAGAATGCAATAAAGGCCGCGCTGACTCCATCTTTACCCGTTCCGACAGGCTGTATCAGTAGATTCGGACTATGTGATGGTGCATGTGGCCCGAGACACGATTTTACTCAGTTCGACAGTCATTTACCATTCAGTTGGCCCAAAAGAATTAAATGATTTATAGTACGAATGACATGTTGACACCTCATGACTGCATAGAATAATAGTGCATACTAAGGTTATGCTACAATATCAGGTTGTGAAATATGTAGAATCAGTAATGGAAGGGTTCATAAATAAACTGCTCAGACTGTCTGACAATGCAGCTTATATCTTTATAGCCATGCACCGAGTGTTCATATTAAAAGTCCTGGTTATAACCCTGAAAAACACAAGTCTATACAGTCAATATATGCATCTGTTTTAGTTTAAAGTGGTTGTGACATCATTACTCCAAGCAGGAAAATACTGTCTGTTGCATAATTAAGTACTTTTTGTAGTTCACATACACATCACTGAAATTGAATACCTATTCTCAATTACATATAGAAGATTTAAAAAAAGGACTTTTTACAAATTTCAGAGGCCAGCAGACACGTGCATAATACATCTTAAGTGAATTTTGGCAGCAGAATCTTGTCAAGCAAATGTTTAAGAGGAAACTGGAAGCTCAATTCATGCAAATTGCACTAACTATACTTTTTGCAACATTAAGATTAAACAAAAAGGCAGATTTGGTTATCAAAATTGATCTCATGCATAGTGATAAAAGTATTATTATTAAGAAATGCTCTGTCTCTTTTGTTTTATTCACTAAAACATTCACTGTTACCTTTATAGAGTAGTGTTTGTTAACATGTGCATACCTATTTTCTTTCATTTTAGTATAATTTTAGCTTCCACGTTGGCATATGATCACTACTTCACACTAAAGTGATAAAGAGAGTTGTTACTGCAAACAGCCTGTTGCTGTTATTAGAGGGAAAAAATAAACATTAAGCTATTTCTGGCTGGCAAAAGGACCTTCTGTGTTTCTTTTTTACATTTTAGCACAGATGTTGTTCTGAACGAGGCAGACTGCAGGACAGTTGTGAAGGCCTCAGCCAATCAGAGCAGAAGTCATGCACATATTTATTAATTCCTTCATTCATTCATTTTCTGTAACTGCTTAATCCTTACTAGGGTCGTGTGTATCCGGAGTCTATCCTGGGGTCTAGGGACTCACCCTGGGCAGGGCATGCACACACACACACACACACACACACACACACACATATACACACACACACACCATTTGCTCACACACTCACACCTACGGCCAATTCAGAATCCCCAATTAACCTGATGCACATGTCTTTGGACTGTGGGAGAAACCCGGAGACCCTGGAGGAAACACAAACTACCACGAGGAGAACATGCAAACTCCACACACACACAAGACCAGGACCCAGCTTCAAACCCCCAACCCTGGAGGTGTGAGGGGTCATGCACGTATATCAGTAATAAAGACACAGGAATTAAACCAATTAAATTCTAGGGGAGAGTGAGAGGTTCAGAAACGGTCACGTAAAAATGAACGGTAACTAATCTTAGAAATAGACATTAGGGGAAAACAATACAAATTCAATCGCACTGAAATTCCAGCAGTGGACGGGCAGTGCTCGTGTGGTAGCGATGTTTGAGTGGGTGCGAGGCAGTTGCAGCCTGTGTGTAGGCGGGTGCTGAGCATTCCTGTGGCGTTTTTACGGGGAGCACCATGGGGGGCTTCCCGAGCCAGCTGGTGCACTTTGCTGGAGAGACAGATGTAGGCGCCTAGAGGGGCTATTGATCAAGAATCAAGACTTTTTTTCTTTTGTTCTTCCTCGCCAAATATCATCCTCTCAGTTTCAACACGCCTTTTTCGGCGCACGTTTCCTCGGGCTGCATAAATGGAGACTGAGATTGAAAATTATGTTGACTGCAGCATTTCTGTGTTCTGCTGCTGCACTGCGATCCGTGGCCTTTCCGAGCGCAGGAAATTGCCACTTCAATGTGACAGCAAGAGCTGTAATCCAGCTAAATGCTCAGGATAACATGGAAATATGCTTTCATTCGTCACTGCTTAGATCTGTGTGCCGTGCACACAGGTATAATCCTGATATTAAAAAATTCATACGCCGTATCTTCTTGAAAATGAATTCCATCCTTCATTTTTATCATGTGTGCGGCTTCTAGGTAGATTCAACTTGCCTTACTCAGTAATGAGCGAAGCCCGGAGTGGCACACGTAATTATCTCCCACTGTTGGCTCAGACTTGTGTTTACATATTCGATTTCACATTAAACACACCTATTGTCACAGGAGAAATACTAACCAAAAAAAGAGGTCAAGGCTTTGTTGCCTCCAATTAAGCAAGATCTTGTGGTTTTATTTTTTTTTCTTTTTTCCACAGCGTTTGAAGTGCAGCCCACGTGTATCTATAAAAGATCAAGGCAGGGAAGTAAGTAATGCAGATCCCAGCAAGCCTACACATGTAGAAATAACGGTGCGTGCATCAGATTCCCTCACTCGCTCCAGAACCTTGGCGCTCGCCCTAAAAGCCCACAAGTTTATTGCACACATCGATGAGTTTGGTGCAACTTTGTGAGAGATGATTCTGGGGGGGAAAAGAAAAACATAAATAAGTAATCGGGGGGACTGTGTCAAAGATGATGGCATATGTCGTGCTCCGATGTTGTGGCTGATTTGAAACTTCCAGCTGCTTTCTGCCGTGCGGGTCTAATTAAACCCGAATGTAGCTCCTGAAAACCAGATCGGCAATAGAACTCGAGCCCCCCATTAATCAGTATTTTTTTCCTTGTCAGCCCTCTGCAGTTTTAATTAAAAGTCCCTTGGAATAGCAGTTCACACATGTCATTTCAGATTTGAGCGCTTCAGAGTGTAAGTAGGACACTCATTATATAGAATATGGGAGACGGGCGAGTCCCTAACCACCTCTCAGTTGTCTCGCTCTAAACCTTTAATGACATCAAAAACTTGCCGCTGAGCAAACCTGTAATTGATGGAGCTTAGCTGAGCTACTCTGCAGCTAGCAAGCAGACATAGCCTGGAACTGATGGGGGAGGCCGAATACGGTGCAGTATGCTGTTTTCC
The DNA here is from genome assembly GCA_037974405.1 of Brachyalestes nurse. Lineage (NCBI taxonomy): Eukaryota > Metazoa > Chordata > Actinopteri > Characiformes > Alestidae > Brachyalestes > Brachyalestes nurse. The sequence continues at coordinate 18,333,149 of JBBPCY010000032.1, read as the reverse complement.
TATTTACTTCTCAGTATGTCCCGGTTCCACTAGAGCCACTGCAATAACTTAGGGTAAGAAATGCATGCCTGTTCTTTTAGGTCATTCTTTCTTGTGCACAGCATGTCCTTTAGCCTCATGAAAATAGACTTGCTTTCCTGTATAATAAGATACAAACCATGGAATATATTATATACACACCTATGTGTGACTCACAACAGTGGAATTCTGTATTAATGTGACAAATAAAAGATTGTTTATCTGAACAACAGAACTTTTTGGTCAAACTGGGGGCAAACAACTTATTTTCTTAACTAAGCTGATCAGTCAAAGATAGCTAACAGGCTAAGCAGCTCCTCCACTAATACAATTGGCTTTAAGTTAAAGTACTACATGATTCACTGCAAAACTGCAATATAAATGCCACTTGAACATCCTACATGCTTGAAATGTTTGTGTAGCATTAAGCCTAGGCTGACTATCCCTCCCATCTCTCTAAGGTATCTTTACCCAAATAGTGCGTTATTTATTCACTTTGCAATTGTGCACATGTGGCTGAATCCCAATTGCCTATTTGTTAAAATATTGAAGCACTGTTTGGGTGCACAAGACAATATTTTAATTTCTACAAAGTGCATTATGTTGGGAAGCCACTTGAGATTCGGCCCCAGTGTGGGAAAAGAGACGTATCACAGCATGGGCTTGGTGCTAATACAAGACAGGAAATCACATAAAGGCACTATGAAGAACAAACACAGTCTTCGCTGTGGTAGATTGGTGAGTAAAAAGATCTTATAAAAAAGCATTTTCTTTTACATGAATCACTGCTGCATTATAAGGTTATTAAGTTAAACAATTCAGAAACTGGCTGCTATACACTGGGATAGGTGACTGAATGTTTTGTCCTTATTCAGGAATGAAAAAGAATTGTTTGCGAATGTTTTATTAATAATAATAATACATTATTTAGTTGTCATATATTATGTTGTCCACCATTTTTACTATGCTTCACCTCATGCTCAATAGTACCGTAACCTGTAATAAAATTGCTGTCATGCACCTGCCTCTGGCTTATAACTTCATTATAATTGACAAATGTATAGTATTGCATAGTAATAATTCATAAATGTCCTGGTCCCAACAGTGGGTTCAAACTTTTGTTTCACTTGTCTAATTTAGGAATAACCCAGTCTGCATCCATTACCTATGTAGTAACAGAATAATACAAATTAAAATGTAAAAAGCCTTATTTCAGAAATTGTTCTTTTAAAATGTATCTATACTGTATATCATATTTGTAGCACTTAAACCTATGCTGAATGTGGTAGTAAAAGGTGCAGAACATATTCAGGACATACATTCTCACCTAAAACAGCTTTAGAAGGACCTGGCCTTTCTAATGTAAATATGGTGCCCTTACAGATTGCTGTAATATCCATGAGCTATAATATATTGTAAAGACAAGGTGCATTGATTAACGCTAAAAAGTAGCTCCAAAATCAGTTTCGCCTCTCGTATAAACATCGCCAATAGTTAATTTCAGCCTTAATTGCAACGCCCGTCCCACAGCGCCTGCAGCCATATTGCTTACTTCATCTCCCCGTCTTTCAAGTGCGCTGTTTGACCCTCGGGGCCTCTTTTCATCACGTCCAATTTGCTGGCCCAGGGAAAGCAACTAATTATATTTGGTGAGTTGACCTCTTCGGATGGAAGAATGAGCTGTGGACTCTGATTAGGCTGCTTTATCACCTCAAGAAGACGCCTCCCTGCCATTACTCTCCTCACACTGACAAACCCAGCTCACTCAAGGCTGTATACAGCACCTGCTGTAAAACTCCACGCTGGTTTAATGACCAGGCCCATCAAAAAGCACAATATGAACTCATTGACACCGCTGGCAGAAACAACTGCAGCCCACTAATGAGAAAGTCAACGGTGATGGGGAAGGATACTGCAGTATTATTAAACATCTGAATGATGGGCATGTGTGGTGCATTGTTTCTGGACAGTCCATAAAACCATAAAGCTTAGGGTGCTATTCTCACTTGAGATGTGGAGTCCAATAGAATATCTACCCATACGTTTACCCTCTTAGTCTATCATTCACTTAACAAGATTTCTGATTTAGTAAGAATTAACCACCGACTCTTATGACACTAAAAGGTAGGTAGTTAAGACTGAAGAACTAAAATATGGGCTCACATGAACAGTGTTGGTAGGGTTACTTTTTAAAAAGTTATCTGTAATAAGCTAAAATGAAGGATTACTGTATAAAAGTACTGTATAAAATGATCTGATCAGTTACCAGGATTTTTGGATTTGTTGTTTTATTTTTTTAAGAAATATTTCAGAAATATTTAAAACCTAAAAAGACAAATTATACTCTCTAGGGAACAAAAGGAGAACACATTCTATTATTTACATATAAAGTATGCTTTCTGCACACTTAACTTTGAAAAAATGACTTTTACATCTAATAAAATCTCACATGTCCACTCACGCCGTGAAAAACCCACAAGGGGGAGTTATAAGCACCTAGGTTGTGTAACATTGAAAGGAAGGATACTGGCACGAACCTACATGGGAAGGATGCACTTGTATTTTGAGTCACAAACTGTGTGTGTGTGTTAAGTAAAGGGTGTGGATCATACCCTCTGTAAGCATTCAGACAAAATGCACTTTCAATGTTGCTGCTGTTCAAGTGCAACTTTTTACTGTTCCTGAAATTTTTCACAGAATAAGAGTAATTCAGTTATGGTGTGGAGATGACCACAGGCGGAAAAACAGCAAGGGTGTTACACAACAGAGATTTCACACTGTAGGTGTTCATTTTTAATACGATTCTGCGAGTAATAACGCCCTTGGGCTTTACAGGTTAAGCTCATTGCACAGATATATCTCAGCTCAGGAGACGACCCTACATGGAAAAGCTATGAGCACAAGATGCATGCGGACTCACCCTAAAGAACTCTTTGGTGGAGCCTGAGTCCAGTGTTCCATATGCAATCTCTGTTTGCTTAGCTAGATCTTCAGCGCTCTCAATGGGCGAGACCATTCTCTCCACGGTGAGGAAGGCAGCCAGGTTAGCCGTGTAGGACGAGATGATGATGAGGGTGAAGAACCACCAGACGCCTCCCACTATTCTGCCCGATAAGGACCTGGCACAGACACACACACACACACACACCATTTAAATACATTACAGTTTGTACACATTAAATTAGCCACACATGATTGTTAATGTAATATTAAAATGCAGGATTATAATAATATAATAAATAATATTACACAAATACAATAAAATGAAAAAATAAAGTACTACATACAGTCTATGAAATAGAAATATATATACACCATAGCGGGAGACGACACACAGAACAAGCAATGTCACGAAACTTTACTGATTTTAGGATTCTTTCTTACGAAACAGATCCATGTGCATTTATCACCACTAATCGGATGCTAAAGTATTATAAAATATATAAATGTGCATACAAATGTATGCAGGCCAAAAATAGAGAACTATTTCACAGCTCTGAACTACCTTCCGAGCTAAGCCTGAACAGGCAAACGGACTGAGATTGAGAAATGGATCAGAAAGTCGAATGGAAAGTTTGTGACAGATCATTATGAGGAAAGACGTTTCAGTGTCAGAGAGATGCATGTCTGACAGCTGGGGTGGATTTTAAAATAGTCTATATAATCAGTAGTGTTAGCTCATCGTTCACAGTTTGTGCAGAAAGCCTTAAATGACCCATATGCTGCCCTGTGCCTGATGCATGCAGATTTAACTCCTTAGTTTTAGTGTAACAATGTGTAAGCGCAGATTTTCCAATGCTGGCGTTTAATCCAGTCTTTCCCTTTAACAGTGTATCTTTTATCCCATTCAATGAAGAATGTGTTCCAACAAAGCTGAACATTTGTCTGTTTTTTTAATGCCTTTTGTGGTCAAAATTGTGCACCAACTGTGTTTTAAAAAAGATGTTATGGACAATTTTACAACTGAAATACATTTAAAGGGCCCTTATCATGGAAAATTAATTTCAAGTAGAGTCCATATGTTGTTAAAGTTCTCATGTACTATTCCCTATCTAGTGATTCATTTATGATGGGATGTCAAAATAATAATGTCAAACTAATAAAAAAATAATAACAATAACAATAATAATTTAAAGCATTTACAGTTGTAAGCCTAATCAGCCATCTACTCACACTGATGTTGCATGTTTCAACCTGGTCTGCTTCCTGAATGGTCATTTACATATCTTAGTCTTAAAAGCTCAGTCACAAAATCAGAAAGAAGCTGGAAAATGGTGGTATAAAAATGAATCATGTTTGTTTTTGGTAAATAAACCAGTGGTCCTCACAAGCCGACCTCATGAAAAAGTAATTTCCATGACATTTTTGTGCACGTTCTTTTGTTGCAAGAAAGAAAAAGGTTCTTAATTTATTCCTCAGAAAAATTATGCCCAAGGGTCAAAGTGCATTTTTAATCTGGGCTTCTGTTCCTCTGCTGTGTGAGGAGCTCTTAAGGTTATTAATTAAACATCTCATATTGATGAAGTGCTTTTAGAAACTGCACCCACTAAAATGTGAATTTTTATTGTCCTCTGACATTATAATCCCAGCATCAGAATATACGAGGTGCAATTAGTTTCCTATTTTTCAGCTAAGCGAACAGGGACTTGTTTCCAGGTGGGGTTTACAAGTGCAAGCTGATGCCTTCGGGCTTGCATGACGGCAGCTTTCTGTCAGTCTTGCAGTCTTGTGAAATACATAAATGTCACGCTGCACTGCAAACTTTTACGGACTGATGCAGTGTAATTACTGGATTTAAGATTAAAATGTCAACATGGTCTTTAGAGGGGCTGACAACATTGTTGAGCAATGTACAAGTATGAAAACTGCCCTGTAGCCAGGTGTTCTCAGCAAAAACATTACAGTCCAACATGGCAACAATATAATACAACCAAGACCTTGGCCACTTGGAGATGGTGAGACTGCAGCTTCACTTCAATGACCACCAAATTCCATCATTAAGAAGTCACATCCTTCTCGGCAAATCTGTACCCAATATCTGCTGCTATTATATTCCTCTCTGTAATGCTGTAATGCATTGACTTTTTCACCACGACAACGACGCATTAATTGCTTGAGACATTAATGAGACATTAATTGCTTAAATTCTCTTGATGCTTATTGCATTATTCTAATGGATTTTGTAATAGGCTGTCTAAAGTAGTTTCAGGTCTTTTCTGGTGCATTGCAGCACCTACTGAAGCCCGGATGCATGCACAAAACATGCTGTCCTGCATTGAAAACATACCTGAAATGCATTTCAGAGGAAAGAGTTTTGAAAGAGTTTCTACATTAATTCAAATAATAAAAAAACACATATGCAAATTACAAATTACAATTCTGCTCTGATCCAACCTTTTTTTTCTTAACCAAGGTTGCAAGGGGAGAGGGTGGTGGGGCTGCTGGAGCCTATCCCAGTGCTCATAAGGTGAAAGGCAGAAAACACCCTGGACAGGTAACCAGCCCATCACAGGACACAAATAAGTCTTTGCCATCTCTTGGCAATGGCAAACCTCCACCGATCCACTGTATTCTCACATCACCTCAATTATTGCCAGAAAACAGAGAACCGAGGTGCCATTCATTTAGCAAAGTCAAAGAAAGTACTGATTTTATGTCCCATTTGTCTCTAAGACGTTCTGGGACAGCATACAACGTGCTACTAACAGGCTCTATTTACACTTTACAGCATATTCTCCATGAATGCCATCACTAAAGAGGCCGAGCAGGTTAACAATACTAATATAATGCATTTCAATTTACACTGTATGTAATCCTGCAAGATTAATGTTTTTAAAATAATAATACAGGTGCATTTTGAATCACCAGCGATAAACCACTGACCTCAATTCATTTTGAATCACCAATCAAGTGCAAGTCCTCACTAAAAGAGCTGACTTTTATGAGCTTCTGACATCATATAAAAAAGTGAAATGGTTTCCACACTGAACACTATGGAATTGCTTACATTTTATGATAATATGACTATAACGGAAAAAACTTTTTAATCACGCAGGTTCGGGTTTCTGTTGCCAGTTTTATTGTGAACTTCCTGTATTCAAGCATCCCAACAATAGAAATTACTGACATTTTTATTTCATTTTATTTTTACATTTTATCATGTTAGGAAATTGTTAGCCCTGATAGTAGTCTAGGATCTAGTTTCATTAGGAACTTTAGAGTGAGACTGAACTGTTTTCAGATCAAATCATATCGTTACACCCCTTTTAATTGTGCCTCATCAAAAGTCTTTCATCTTGAAAAAGGATATTAATTAATATTAATAGTGTATTTAATAGTAGGGCTGGATAATATATTGATAGTTAACCATTCTTGTTATGTTAGCTTATACAATACTAAGATAATTGGTTTTGGTTTTCACAAAACTGTATCCTACACTAGTAAATTTGTCAGAATACTACAGGGACATTTTGATTCATCCTACTTTATTGATTTACCATTCTTTTCATACTCAATGGCAGATGTAGCAATATGGTTGTAATACCTATATTTTGTTCTCATTTAATAGAATCAAGCATTCTGTTTCACTTAAACCGTACGTTGTTAAACTCATTTGTATGCAGTGTGTTGTTTTTGGACTGAGGTTCCAACAGGCACCATATGAGTAGTATGGTGGAATGCACAAAATGATCCACGACAACCTGCAGCACACCGGAGTCCTAATTAATCCGCTTCCTGCTGTTGTATTTAGGAATAGCGGGAAGCGTTTTTTTCCCTCTCTCTTTTTTCTTTTTAGAAGCATGCAAATCACTGCAGAGGTAAACACTAACAGTGATGAATCAATGAAGTGGACAGTTTCAGCAGCTGCAGCAACTCTTCAATCCGCCCTGAGCGTGCAACTTTGAACTATCAGTTAATCACCAGAGGATGCTTCTATAAGACTACAGGTGAAACAATGTTTTACCAAGAAAAATAATACAAACAAATCTTCATAACTATCACTTTTTTATTGGCATGAAACAAAAAAATGCTCATAAAAATAAGGCTGCTCTCCTAATTTCAGCTCCTCAATAGCGTTACAGTTGTATACGGCTCTGGTCAAAAACATGAAACAGCGCCACCCCC